>RPOG01000689.1:67530-171379 GCA_008086565.1 Thalassoma bifasciatum
ATTTTTTTTTTTTTTTTTTTTTTTTTTTTTTTTTTTTTTTTTTTTTTTTTTTATTTTTTTTTTTTTTTTTTTTTTTAATTAAATTTATTTTTATTTTTATTATTTTTATTTTTTTATTATTTTTTTTTATTTAATTATTTTTATTTTATTTTTTAATGTATTTTCCCCTTTGTCCATCCATGTCATCTTTATATCCAAAGATTAATGTAACCCTTATCCACAGAACATTACTTATGTTTAACACTTTGTCTCTCCTAGTGACTCAAATGTTTCTCACTTTCTGATTTGTATTTCTTTTGTTTTTCTTTGTAAAATATTTAAACTCTATAACAAAAAATAAAGTTTAAAAAAAAAAAAAGGAATACTCAACACTTTCTTGTGGATACTGCATTTTTTCTTTTGCATATTTATAACAAGTTGATGCAGCTAACTTCTTTTGACGCATAAGTGAAATGTAAGTTTCGACTGTGAATCTGAGCCATCCTGAGGGAAATTAGAAAGTATCTAGCGGACAAGTGCCCTCAAATGAAAACAGATAGTGATAAGTATGATAAGTATTAAGTGTGAGTAAACCAATGACAGTCAAGAGTTTAATCACAAGGTAACAAGGAATAATCCAGTAATTAATGGTTTATTTATTAATAACCACACTCTAATGTACAATTAATTGCAAGTTAATTTTGTACAGTCAAACAAACAATCATGAGCCAGTACAGCAAGGTTAGCTGAGTACAATAAAACGATTAATCGCATTAACAAGGAACAGCTAAATGGTAGATCGCTAGATATCCGCGTAAAATGAAGTGATCAACTATGAGGTAACTATGTACAATCAAACAATAAATCACAAGATCTACCACAAGTTGACAATTGTGAATTTACCATGTGCAATTAATCATGAGTCAACCATGGAAAAACCAAGTAATTAATCTGTAGTTAATCACGGACAATAACAGTGAACTACTGAGCCAATAATCACAAGTTAACCCTGGACTATGGCCTGAAAAGTTCTGGCATCACTCTGGCATCACACTTCTCAAATGGAGTGTGTGTTGCTTTCTGGGAAAAGACGGTGAAGATCACGGAGAGGGTCGAGCGCTGAAAACTGACCATAGCTCGTTTTCATTTTCATTAACACTTTAAGACGACAGTTACAGTTGTATTCCAACGTTCACATACCCTGGCAGAATGTATGATTTCTTTCTTCTTATTTTAAATCATAATGACAACAGAAACTTCCAAAATGACCCTGATCACGTTCTTAATAGCGTGTATATCCCCCTTTAACATCAATGACAGCTTGAAGTCTTTTGTGCTGGTTGTGGATGAGGGTCTTTATTTTCTCAGATGGTAAAACTGACCATTCTTCTTGGCAAAAAGGCTCCAGTTCCTGTAAATTCTTGCTCTGTCTTGCATGAACTGCAGGTTTGAGATCTCCCTAGAGTGGCTCAATGATATCGAGGTCAGGAGACTGAGATGGCCACTCCAGAACCTTCACTTTATTCTACTGCAGTCAATGGCAGGTCCACTTGGCCTTGTGTTTTGGATCATTGTCATGTTAGAACATCCAAGTACGTTGTTGGGAAAATCATGTACATAGTTATCATTCGCTCATATAACCATGTTGTTGACTATATAACCAACTTACATGCATACAGTTGGTTTCTTAGCTTGTTTTCTCTGTTTATTAGTCAAAAACAGTCATTTTTTGGAGACACCAGCCTGAGTTCTACTGCTGATTGCTAGATAACGGAAACAAACTTTTAACTCTGATGAAAGAAGAGACTCTACTCTTTCTTTTGGAAGTTTTGGTGTTTACAGACTTATATAGAACACAATCTATGGGTCTTGAAAAATTGGTCAGAATGCTTTTAAATGACTGGGGACCAATGAGTTATAATCAAGTTAACTATAAAAAATCAAACAATTAATCCCAGACTGACCAAGGGCGCTTGAGCCATTGATTGTAAGTTGACCCCGGACAATTGAGTGTTTGTTTGCAAGTCAACCGTGAACAATTAAGCGGTTTATCACAAGTTAACTATAAAATATTGACCGACTAATCGTATAAACTAGGAACCTTCCAGTGGTTAATCACCAGATCACCACAGACAATTGAGTCAGTGATCACAAGGTTACAATGTACGATCAAACAATTGTCACGAGTTTACCAAGGACAATCGAGCGATGAATTCCCAGTTCACTAGGAACAATCAAGAGATTGAATTTGACTAATCTGTGGACAATTGAGCAAATAATAACATTAAATGGAAAAAACTGAGTGGTTAACTTTGGACAATGGAGCGGCTGATGGAGAGTTAAGTATAGACACTACACGGTTATAAAGTTATCTCACCAGAAAAAGTTTACAGCTTTTGGAATTCAATATTCAAGACATCAGTTTGTGATTATCTAAATTGCAACGTGTTGTTATATTTGAAGTTATTTCTGAGACCCGTCTGCTGTTTGCCCGCGCCACTAAAGCTACATTAGTCAAATCTTTGAAAGTTAACCGATGCCTTTAATGTTTGTGATATTGCAATTCTTGGTTTTAAGATAGCCAAACTGATTTAGAAACTTGCAAGTTAGAAAAAAATTGAATCTGGTGACATTTCTTGATTTCTTGAACACTGCAAAAATCCTCGGACAATGGAGCGGTTGATTGCGAGTTAACTATAGACACTGAGGGAATAATCATTTGTTACATGGGTCAATGACATGACGTCCCTTTTTTTGTGTCCGAGTGCAATATTTCCTTCCATCATGAATTGAGTATTTCTTTATTCTATGAAACCTGTGTTATTTGAACACATCTTTAAACTATTAACATGTTTTTTTGTGTTTTGGTTCCTCAAACCCCCAAAATGTCAGGTGGTGCAACCGTCCTGACAAGTATCCACAGTAATTAAACTCTAAAAATTGAATGTCAGTTATTGTAAATGGAAATTAAAAATACAGTGGCATTATTTTATGTTTGAACCTTTTTAAATAAAACATTCTTTGCAAATAAAAAGAATTTTAAAGCTGTTGAGAAATGTAAAAAACTTTTGTCCCGTAATTTTCACCTAGTCAAATGTCAGGGTGGTGCAACCGTAACATTAGACTTTTATTTTAAAGTNGGTACAACCAATGTAATAATGTGAAATGTTATTTTAACATCAAATTATTTATCTTATTCACAAATAGAAGAAATGAAACACACAAAATGAAAATGTATGAGTCACTACAGACACTTGAGAGATACTTGCCAATAATTTCACACAGAAAAAATAACAGGAACATATAAATATATTTTCATATATTTGGTTGCACCACCTGACATTTTTGGGTGCTCAAATTAAAAATACTAAAAAATTATGAACCTAAAAACTTTGAAATGTTGGTCAACTACTGAAATCTGTTAGAAAACTTTATTCTTCTCTCAGAAATATGTTTTTTATCCATTTTCAAAGAACTTTTTAAAAATAAGTTTTTAGACCCTCTTTTTGTCATTGACCCAACTATAAACACAAATTAATAGCAAATAGACAAGACCAAACTTTACAGGCTGAAAAAAAATAATATGATAATAGTGCAGAAAATCCCAAGCAAATCATTGACAATCAAGTGGTTAATTGTAAAGAAACCACAAACAATCAAACAATAAATTGTGAGTTAACCATTGATATGGAGGTAACTATGGACAATCAGAAGAATAATCACAAGTTAAAGCTGTGGAATAATCAATGCTGCGGTAACGATTGAAAATCCACAGATTCATCACTATTTGACTATAAACAGACAAGTTATCGAGAGACTGAACTCTCTTTCCTGTGTCATACGTGACCTCTATGAGCTTTGATTGAACTTTTATGACCATGAAAACTCAAAAGTCTGATCACATCAGAGCAGTAAGGACGCAGATGTTTGCGTAAAGTGGATCTTTGAATCTTTTATTTATGGTTTATTGAGTCTATGTCCCAGTGAAAGTGCGTGTGTTTGTGTGTTTCTCACCGTCTCGGGACATGCCCACAGCCAGACATTTCTGCAGGCGGCAGTGTTGGCAGCGGTTGCGGCTGGTTCGGTCGATCAGACAGTTTTTCTGGCGAGGACACGAGTAGGCGGCGTTACTCTGCTGACTTCGCCTGAAGAAACCCTGACAGAGGAGGGAGAGTCAAAACTTATTTTATGTTTTCTGCAAGAATTTATCCACAGTTGAACCAACCACATCGTAAATAAATACATCACACCTATTTTGGGGGATTTTCTGCTTTTTTGTCCCCCCATTTAAATGATCCAGAAGCCTCTCTTTCTCACTGTTTGGTATTTGTACACAGATAAATCTCCATCCTCTCCTTCTTGGCTGTGAAACAAGCCTCCAGCTGCAGACAGCAGCTGTTGCAGTTTAACACACAGGCTTGTTTAGGGACAGATCTAACCAGCAGACTCTTTCTGTGCCAAACGGCTGAGACTGATGGTCCAAAGTGAGTGTCAGATATTTCCTCTGCTCCTGTTTATGAGACCGAGTTCTGCTCAGATGGAGAGGAAAGAGCGGTTGCATCACAGTGGTTGTGCGTTGAGCTTAGCGAAAGTATAAACAGCTTTTGCAAACAAAAGTCTTTTATTTCAGTTGTTAACCTCTTATGTACGACCTGTAGCCCATTAGAAATATGAGATTCTCCACGTTTCAGTCGCTAAGTTTGTTTTACAGTTTTTCTTGACTGTGAAAGAATCACTCAGATAGTGATCACAACAACTGAGACGTCCTACATGTTTGGGGTCATTACGTCACATCCTGACGCCCGTAACCTGAATATTCACTCTCCTTTCCACCAGAGGAATCCAGAGTTCAAACATATCAAAAGTGTTATTTCATCAAATTATTCCAAGTGGTGAAATTTCTCCTGTAAAGTCCGTTGTTTGTCTGTCTGTCGTGTCCGTTCTCATCAACAACAGCAGCTTCACAGTCTTAGAGCATTTCCTCCTCAATGTCAATCTGACAAAGCTGGATGTGTTTGTTTTCCTGAAGGTCCTAGCTGCAAGACAAAAGTGACCCCATTGTTTTATGTGGAGTTTCCATCCCAGGACAGCTTGTGATAGCCAACAAGGGCTCCCTGCTTGACTGGCCAATAGCACACGTTGGGCTTGCGGTAAAGCTCCATTAGAGGGTCTGTATTGGCTAACCACCTATCACCTTATGGCGCTTTTCCACTATACAGTTCCAGCCCTACTTGGCTCGACTCTACTCGGTTTGGTTATCTTTTCCACTAGCCTGACTACAGACTCACGGTGGGTGTGGATCTTATAACACAGCTGCGCAGAAGTGCGTGCATGTTCATCTATAACGCCACACAAACATAATTTTGTACTAACATATGTGCCACCGTCCAGTCTTTAAAGGAAAAAAAAAGGCTTTCAAAAGCTTTTATTAAAGTAATACAGTGGCTCAATGTCGGGCGTCATGACAACGGAGGTAAACAACAGCCTGGTGCTGCTGCACGCGAAGGAAAACGAAGGAGCTGCTTCCTGACATCAACTCTTCCCTGGATCCAGTGAGATCACTTTAATTTTTGATTTTTGGGCCTGGTATACCAGAGATTTTTTGTTGATCAATCATTCTTCTTTGAACTGGTTTTCCTTTTTGGTTCCCTGTGGATTAATGGACTGATTGGTGCTTAAAGACTCTCGTGGCAGACAGATCGCTCCTGCGCAGACGAACTTTGATTTAATCGTAAAGACTCTTTAAACCAAACTATCTTTGCTGTTAACTTCTTTTTCATTTCAAAGGACTTTTAACTTCTTTAGGAATCATGAAGGAGCATTTTAGGGCTGTATTTTGTCTTCATTCAGTCTGGTTCTGTGCCGTCAGGTTTAAATGTCATTAAAAACCCGTCGCTGACTTATTCCTTTGCCTCTTGTAAGTGATTTGTTCAGAGTCAGAAGCTGCAGAGACGACATTCTCTGACCTATGAGTGACCGGCAGTCCGTCCACGTCACCTTTTAGTATCGGCTCAGCTCGCTTGGAACCGGAGCAGAGCAGGTACTAAAAACTGGCGTCTGACGCGTAGTACCGCGCCTGTGGAAACGCAACACAAACCGGGTAGAGGTGAGTAGAGTAGGGCCAAGGCAAGTCAGTGGAAAAGGGCCATTACACTCCACATAAAGCCAGTTGCAGCCATTCAGATCATAGATGAGACCTCTTTATTGCCGTGCATCTTCATTCTCATTCATGTGCACAACGGAAGAAGCACAAGCCGTGACTGAGAACTACAATTTCATGAATTCCGGTGAAACTTTCCATCAAGAGAGAACAAAGCTGACTAAAAAGAGGAGACTTTTGTTTGCACTAAGGTCTTTGAACGAGAGCATGGACAGTGAGTACAACTCTGTCTGATGTTTGGTCACCTGACAACTCTCTAACTCCTATGATATTTTATCCGGAAAGCTCAAATTTCACCCAGATGTAGATGACAAGGTGTAGAAGTGATGTGGTGGATGTTTTATGTCTGGCATGAAGCATGTTGAAGTGAATGATTTTCAAAATTGGTTAAAAAACGAAGAGGAAAAAAAGTGTTTCAGCTGCTTTCATCCTGATGTGACATTACATTTTCTGAAAGTAGAGATATTATCTTTCAAATGTAATGTCACTGATGAATTTTGACCTTCAGTTATAATCTGTGAAACATAGTTTGGTATAAAGGCTGGAATCAAATGTGATGTAAGGGGTTAAGAATACGGAAAGATGAAATGTTATCTAAGGGCAGCAGCTCTAAAAAGGTAACTATGAGTCATCTTGCACACATCAACTTCCTGCTCAGACTGATCAAATTGGCAGCATCTGCCCATTTACGAGGTGTTAATTTGCCCATTGTGCCTGTAATTGTCGAGCTGTGTTCAGACTTAAAGAGAGGCGACATCTGCATCGAGTTACTCGCTCGCTGTAGACCGCCGCATCATTCGTGTTTACGTGTTAGTCTCATACAAACATTTTCCTTTCCAGCAACGGATGGAAAAAAACAACAGCTGACGCGCCCCAGTCGCTTACATCATCTGAAAGAGCGGCACAGCTCGCTTACCCTCATCTCACATCTTTTCATTTTGTTGTTTCTCGAAAGTCTCACATCAGATAAGCTCAGAGAGAGATTGAAATAAACAGCTCTGAAGTCCTCTGACATAATAAAACGATGCATTTTGAAGAAAGTCTGAGTTTGTGTGCGGCTGTTTCGGGGGGGAAACGAGATGAAAACAACTTTTTCAAACACTCCAATGTTTTTGAGCTTTAGATTAATATTTAAAGACGGAACAGCAGGGAGCCAGGAGGATCTCAAAGCTGATCGTTTTTGGCAAAACATTTATGCAAATCTCTCTCTGGAGTTCAAATTACCTCACATGGATAAAAACTGTGGGAGCAAATCAACCCTGAGGACATCGGCTTTAACTTTAACATGAGATGGTTTGAAAACAGTTTGTAGATTAGTTATTTGTTGGGTGAGTCTTACCTTGCAGCCCTCACAGGTGATGACTCCGTAGTGAATCCCTGATGATTTATCTCCGCAGATTTTACAAGGGATGATTTCAATCTGAGCTGCAGAGACACAGAAAGAAAGAAAAAGGGGAAAAAACATGTCAGGATCTTTTTGAAAGATTAACATCTGTCAGCAGCTGCATCATCAGTCATGGTGGATTTATTATAGCAGCAGCTTTTTTCTCAGGATTTTTGTCACTACTCTGGCTTTTAAATGCTGCAAACAGACCCACAACTCATCAGACAAGTTTCAAAAACAAAAAAGAAGAAAGAGAATCTCTCTCCATGTTGATTCTGTTGGAGACAACGTTACAGGAAATGAGCTTTAAAACAAAAACAGTTTGAGAAATGACTAAGAGGTCAGAGGTGCTTCAAGTTAAACTGCTTTATCTTTTTAAACTCGGTTACCTACGCAGTCGTGTTACAGAATGAGGCCTAAATGACTTCCACTTAAGAGAACGTGAGCCTATTACCCCAATGGACTGAGTTGCATATAAAAAAACATTCCCCATGACATGATTGCCAGAGACAAAGCAACTCTGAATAAAATAAAAGTTAATAATAATTAAAGTAGTATAGATAATGTAAATATAATATCAAAATTGGGCATGTCTGTAGAAAATTAAGAAAACTAATTAAGAAGACTTATGAAAATAAAATAAAAAAATTCCTTTTTTTGCAGTGGATGTTTCATGCTCTACTCAACTTTGCTTCATTAAAGTCCCAAACTGTTGAGAACTACCTATGCAAGAGAAAATATCTAAGTGGTAAAAACAACAAAAAGTAGCGACATAAATAAGTTTAAGGTGGCAAATTGGGTCAAGAAGTCACAAAAATTGTGAGAAAACTTGAGAAATTATTTTTAAAAATAGTCAGAAAGTGGTGAAATGAGTGAAAAGTGCATAAAATGGCCAAAAAGCAACAAAAATTAGCAAGAAAATTCTGAGAAAGCTTGGAAAATAGTCAGAAGGCAGCAACAATGGGGAAAAGAATGACAAAAAACAGTGATAAGCGGTAAAAAATAATAATAATAGCTAAAGGCAACAAAAAATATCTAGAAAGTTGGGATAAAACCTTATAAAATGGTCAGAAGGCAGCAAAAAGTGGTAAAGAAAAAAGGGAAAAATGACTTAAATGTATGAATGTGAGCCTATCAGCCCAATGGACTGAGTTACATATAAAAAAAACATTTAAAAATATTTTTTTGTCAGCCTCATTACATAATTGCCAGAGACAAAGCAAATCTAATAAAATCAACGTTATTAATAATAATAATAATAATAATAATAATAATAATAATAATAATAATAATAATAATAATAATAGTATAGATATGGAAATATAATATCAAAATCTGGTACGTCTCTATATGTTTGCCAAGAAAATTAAATCACAAGAGTTTTGAAAAAAAAAAAGAAGAAAAGACTTCCTTTTTTTATTGCAGCGGATGTTTCATGCTCTACTCAACTTTGCTTCATTAAAGTCCCAAACTGTTGAGAACTACCTATGCAAGAGAAAATATCTAAGTGGTTAATAGTGGAAAAAAACAGCAAAAAGTAGCAACAAAAATAAGTTTAAGGTGGCAAATTGGGTCAAGAGAAATAGTAAAAAAAAAAAAAAAAAAAAAAAAAAAAAAAAAAAAAAAAAAAAAAAAAAAAAAAAAAAAAAAAAAAAAAAAAAAAAAGTCCAAAAGTGGTGAATATAGTGAAAAGGGCATAAAATGGCCAAAAAGCAACAAAAAATGAGCAAGAAAATTCAGAGAAAGCTTGGAAAATAGTCAGAAGGTAGCAACAAACGGGAAAAGAAGGACAAAAAACAGTGATAAGCGGTAAAAAAATAATAATAATAGCTAAAGGCAACAAAAAATATCTAGAAAGTTGGGATAAAACCTTAGACAATGGTCAGAAGGCAGCAAAAAGTGTTAAGGAAAAAAGGGAAAAATGACTTAAATGTATGAATGTGACCCTATCAGCCCAATGGACTGAGTTACATATAAAAAAACATTTAAAAATATTTTTCTGACAGCCTCATACATGATTGCCAGAGACAAAGCAAATCTAAATAAAATAAATGTTAATAACAATAATAATAGTATAAATATTGTAAATATGATATCAAAATCAGGAATACAAAATATTAAACATACATAAAAAATATTTTGTAAAACTTTGAAAAACTTTATTTTGTAAAACTCGCTCAACTAAAGCTACATTTGTCAAATCTTTGAAAGATAACCGATGCTTTTTAATGTTTGTGATGTTGTAATTCTTGGTTTTAAAATAGCCAAACTGGTTTGAAAACTTGCAAGTTAGAAATCTGGTTACATTGCTCGATTTCTTGAACGTTGCTCAAATCCTTGCAGCTTGTCTTCAAAGTGCACACACACTCAAAAAGGTCATTGAACCATGAAAGCGACCAGTTACACAAGAGTACGGCTATCCAAGGATAACAATGTGTTTTTGTTTTTATCATAATGTCAAACAGAAAAACTCATCTACACCAAAGCTTGAGCTGAAGTTTCAAAGCACCTACTTTAACATTCGTAACACTTGTTTTTGTCTGTGACACATAATCTCACAATCCTTGTTGACAAATGAGCATAAACTAAACTCCTTTTAGAAACTCTTTAGATTCCACATCACCAGTTTCCCACGAGCAGAGACTAACATCATCACTATTTCTGTGAGGAGATTTAATCTGCTGATAAAACATGTTTTTATAGCTTGAATGTTTAATTCAGGCAGATAAAGATGTTTCCCACATGGTGCTGTGTTGATAGAATCTAAGCAGCAGTTGTTCACACTCCTAACGTTTCAGTCTAAGTTTAAAGATCAGATATTAAACAAAGGATCTCGTTTCTCAGAGAGAAATATGTGTCGACAGTTTATCAGACCAACACCAGAAACACACTGACTGACTGACTGTGTGTGTGTGTGTGTATTTATACACTCAGCAGCTCAACTCTGAGCCGCTAAATTTAGCAGAGTGAAGTTATGTAAGTGTGCAGCCACATGAACACAAACACACACTGCAACTACACACAGGCTTACACACACACACACACACACACACATGAGTGTAAAGTGTGGGGAAGTCTTGAGACACTGCACAAACTGAAATCCAAGCAAGGGTTTATATCTAACTCAAAGTGGAATATTTTAGTAGAGAAACGTCTTGTTTAAAGATATTCAAAGACAAAAACAATGACAGTGAGGATTGTTGTCAATGTTTATCCACAGCTGACGTCAGAAATGAAAGTGATATCATGTCGTTAATGGGCGTTGATGGTCGACTGGAAACCTGACAGGATGAAGAAGACTCTCATACAGTGACAGAGGTCTTCCCTCACACTACGGACTAAATCAGTGTTTCTCAACCTCGGGGTTGGGACCCCATGTGGGGTCGCCTAGAATCCAAATGGGGTCCCCTGTAAAATAGTCCATTAAAAGCAATGAATAAACTAAAAGACAAAAAAAAAAATACTGGTAAAAATTTTAATCTTCAGTAATTCTCATACTTTTTAGAATTAAAACACACCAAACAACTGCAATCTATGTCTTTTTGGTATTTAGGAGGAATTTTATTTTTAACCCTCTGATGCATGAATTCTGAAAGTCAGTGTCAGGATTTTTCCTTTGAGTGTTTTTGTTTGTCTTAAAGCATGAAATAAAAGTTTTACATTACACTTAATGTAAATATGACTCTTTTTGGTTTGACTTTTTCTTTTTTTTGGTAATTTTATGATCTTACTTTAATGCTTTGCGAAACATTTTAACTCTCTTTCATCCATTTTAACACTGAGTAATACATAATTATTATGCTGTTTAACCCTCAAATGTTTGTCTATAACTTTTTAAAAATATAAATATATATTTCAAAAAATATTTGAAAACATTTTTTCAGGCTCTAAGAGGAAATGAAATATCCTGACACAGGCTAATATGAATTTCCACCACATGAACCATTGAATTAAGGAGTAAATAACTTTTAAATAGGTGTCCACTGTAGTGACCACTTTATTATTAAGTATTTTAGTATGGAGTAGGCATTTTATTCTTTTTTAGTTTTTTATTCTTGTTGTTGTAAAGTGACCTTGAGTGTCCAGATAGGCGCTTTTTTAAATGAAATGTATTATTATTAAGTACTTGAGTATGATTATTTTTTTTTAAGATATTTTTTTGGCTTTTCTGCCTTTAATTGGATAGTGGAGGACAGTGGATAGAGTAGGAAAGGGGGAGAGAGTGGGGAAAGACATGCGGGGAAACAGGCCACAGGTGGGAATCGAACCCAGACCACCCGCTCGAGGGCGAACCTCATGGTGCGCGGCCATATCCACTAGTACTTGAGTATTTTAAGCATTTTATTTTTATGCATTGCAATACTTTTAGTGTTTCATTATAGAGTATTTTGGTATTCTTTGTATATACAGTATAACACTGAACTTTGTGCTGTTTGTTTTTTTCCTTAGTTGTTTATATAGTTTACTGTGCTCTTAACTGTCTCTTGGAGGTAAATAACGTTTTTTTAAATTTCAAAGTTCACTTAGAGTAAAGTTTATATCCTGATCAGGAAAAATAAAATTATCACTTATCCTGGCTACACTGTGTTTACAACAGTATAAAAAATATAGAACAAAAAACAAACTAATTTTAGGACAAAATGTCTCTGGGGTCTCCAGAAATTTGTGGGGGTCATGGGGTCAAAGCCCAAAAAGGTTGGGAACCACTGGATTAAATGATAATTTTGGCGCACCTCTAGTTTACATGTTTCTGGAAAAAGTTCAGTTTAAGTAAAATATAACCAACACAGACATTTATATGAAGATAACAAGTGTTCCTGAAGAGGCTGGGCTTTGTAATTCTTTATTTCTGCAGCTTAAACCTACAGATACAAGAGTCCACTGACAAACACCAATCACAATCTTTAAAAGGAGGGTAACATGTTTTTAAGTCTTTACTTTGTTCCTCTGATGCCCCCGTTGTAGCTTAATATGACTTACAGCTAAAAAATTCCCTATTTCTTACCTGGAATGTTATTAAGTCTTTCTCATATTTGCAGATAACAGATAACTTTTTAACTACTTTAATGTACTTGTCACTTTTGGGCATCATGTAGGGCGACCGCTCCAAAACTGTGAATAATAACTTTTACCTACAAATCTATAAGCCCGTCCTTCTCAAACTGTTTATGTAATTACTGATACTTGTTGAGCTTTAACTAATATTAAAGAAATATGTTAATTTGGAGAAAAATTATGACGGCCCTAAATGACTTTTTTTCAAGGCTGCATCCTTTTAATTAAACTTTTAAAGCACTAAAATCTCTTAACTGGGATAGTTAAGAGGGTCAATGACGTGACGCCCTTTTTTGTGTCCGAGTGCAATATTTCCTTCCATCATGAATTGAGTATTTCATCACATGTATTTCTTTATTCTATGAAACCTGTGTTATTGGAACACATCTTTAAACTATTAAAATATAACATGTTTTTTTGTGTTTTGGTTCCTCAAACCCCCAAAATGTCAGGTGGTGCAACCGTCCTGACAAGTATCCATAGTAATTAAACTCTAAAAATTGAATGTCAGTTATTGTAAATGGAAATTAAAAATACAGTGGCATTATTTTATGCTTGAACCTTTTTAAATAAAACATTCTTTGCAAATAAAAAGAATTTTAAAGCTGTTGAGAAATTTAAAAAACTTTTGTCCCGTAATTTTCACCTTGTCAAATGTCAGGGTGGTGCAACCGTAACATTAGACTTTTATTTTAAAGTGAAGAGAATAAAACAGGAAACAGGAAACTGCATCAGCCAGAGGAGCCCAAATGACATTTGTGACCAAGTGGAAAAGTTTGTAGATTTCTCTGAAATACTGATAAAAAAGGTTTTTTCACTTCATTGGTGACTGGAACAATTTCCATGTCAGGCGGTACAACCAATGTAATAATGTGAAATGTTATTTTAACATCAAATTATTCATCTTATTCACAAATAAAAGAAATGAAACACACAAAATGAAAATGTATGAGTCACTACAGACACTTGAGAGATACTTGCCAATAATTTCACACAGAAAAAATAACAGGAACATATAAATATATTTTCATATATTTGGTTGTGCCACCTGACATTTTTGGGTGCTCAAATTAAAAATACTACAAAATAATGAACCTAAAAACTTTGAAATGTTGGTCAACGACTGAAATCTGTTAGAAAACATAATTCTTCATTCAGAAATATGTTTTTATCCATTTTCAAAGAACTTTTTAAAAATACGCTTTCAGACCCTCTTTGTTTCATTGACCCAAGAATAAATACATGTGCACACCAAATTAATTATATCTATTTTTCGTATTTTACAAATGGCCTATTCAAAAGTCTTGTCAGTCAACGACCCATAAAAAAGAACATAAGTCACGAGAACTGTCATATAATGATCCTAAATAAAGAAAAAATAATAAAAATGAAAATAATTGGTTATCCCCCGTCAAGTGGTCTTTGTGGTTCATTTTTTGCTTTAGTGTCGACATGTGCTGGGACTCTGATCTGATCTGAAGTGTGAGATCAAGTTGTCCCTGAAACACCCCTGCTGTAGGGTATTAACCAATCAGAATCAAGAATCCAACACAGCGGGATAATAAGATAAAGTGTGCAAGTCCCCGAAGGGAAAAAAGACCTTAACAACATGTAAGAACCCAGTGTCCTCACAGTCAGTGTGAACTGAGAGCGAAACGACCAAAGCATTACAAGATAACAGGCGTGAACGTAATTAAAACAGCAAAAACAGAAACNTTTTTTTTTTTGTACCTTTCTTTGAGCTCCAGTCACCCTTCTATTGGATCAGACACTCGCCAGTCTCTGGTCTCCATGTGCATCACTCTGCTTTGGTCCCCCATGACCATGTCTCTTCACCACTTTACCTTGCTTGGACCACCTTTGGAAGATACTGAGTCCTCCAAACTTAACTCAAGCTGCAGATGTGAAGACGTTTTGACCCTGTTGTCTAACCACAGGGTTCCCAAAATAGCAGCGCTGGAGACTAAGGCTGAACGATATGGACAAAATTTCATATCTCAATATTAATGCCAGATATCTAGATATTGATAGGATATGACTCTGGCATTGGAGAAAACCAAGCATTTATCAGAAAAATAAAAGTAATCATAATATAACAGGATGTGTAAAGTGCGGTTAATTGATTAGAGCTCCCTGTCAGTCATTAACATTAATAAAAAATCACCAATAATCATGTGACTGTCTGAGCTTTACATGCAGGGTGTGCCGGGAAAATCTACATCATTGATATCTTCGATATTGGGATATTAATATCTTGAATTTTCATATCTCGATACCAATAGGATGACGATATATCTTTCAGCCTTACTAGAGACCAGCAACCACTAGTCATGGGAATCAACTAATAGGCCAATCCAAAAATTTACAAAAAGATACTTAATTGTTTTTTCATGTTGTTGTGTTTCCCAAACAAACTTGTGTCCACTGATACCGTTGTTACTCCGGTTCAGTCACCTTGAGGCTCTTCAACAAAGAAATGTGTACAAAAAAAAAACAATCATCTTTTTGTTTGCATGGTTTTATATCAAATTTAACCCCCCAGTTTTGTTTATATTCATACAATACCCATATTCCTGATGTTTGAGCCCCTGACCCTCTTTTAAAAGCTGCGCCCTCAACTCACTGGTTGCCAACGTTTTCCAGAGCCAAGAGTCCAAAGCTGTCAGCCATTTCAGAGCATTTTGACCGATCTTTCAAGACCTATGGAATATTGTGACCCATTACTATGTAAACAATGGAACTACCAAAAGAAAGAGTGGACTCTCTTCTTTCATTTCATTCCAGGAACAAGGTTTGTTTCAACCATTTTCCATTCTTTAGTAACCAGTAGTAGAACACAGACTGGTTTCATCACAATCGCTTGTTTTGGACCAAAAAACAGAGAAAAAAAGCTTTGATTACTTTTTGCAATCATTCTCTCAATGATCTCTATTGTCTTTTCTCACAATTGCATCAACATTTTTTTCAAGTGTGAGCTGTCAGATCTTTTCCAACTAGCACCTAACATCTGTCAATGTCTCTCTGTCATCTCTTCTCATAATCTTTGCTGATCTCTCATCCAAAAAGAGCACTGCTGCCACCGACAGGGGTCAGTAAATGAGTAGATGTACTTGTTCACAAGCTCAATTTTGATGGACAAGCTCGGTCAGACCATTCACAGAAAACGTAATGGGTTAAGAGGGAACTTGTTTCACCCACTTGTATCTCGTAGTCTCCATGTTTTGGTCAGAACGCCAAAGGTTGGAACATAGATCAGCTGATAAACAGAGAGATTTGATACTTAAACTCCTTCACTTGGAATATGCTCTTGTAAATAGCTTTTTACTCCAGAAAGCATTTCACACCTCCTCCATAGAAACCACTGCTCTTGCCAATGCAGTTTGGTGCTTCCTGAGGTCCCTTATTCTTGCACATTGTTCCTCCCTCCAACACATGAGCTTCAGGACAAAACGTTCCCCTGCTGTCTAACATATCCCACCTACTGCCAGGTGTCACTGTGAAAAGACGCTGAATAACATTCACATCACTGAACAGTTGCCCCAATGTTCTGGCTGATTCAGGTTAAAGAACATCTCATCTACGGGTCAGTGTTGACCAATCATCTTGTCTCACAGAGTCTTTGCTGACTCCTCTCTCTAATCCAGTCATCCAGACTCCGGATAATCTAGCGGTACGTGTAATAACGGCCGACATATGGCAGCGCACATGGATCACCAACACTCTCAGGGAGCTCGTCAGCAGATGAAGCAGCAGCTTGTTCATCAGCCACAGTTGGTGGTTTCACTGAGTCACATCTTCAGCAGATTCACTCTAATCTCCAATCTGAGTCACTGAGTGCTCTCGTATGATTACTCAAAGGTTTACATCACATCTCAACCTATACAAGCTATAGAACAGCAACAAACGCAATCCTTTTGATCTCTGGAGGATGGTTTTTCCGGCTGAAAAAGTAATCTTTCTATTTCATCATGATTGTGTTAACTTATGTGTGGGGATGGGTATCGAGAAACTGTCCCTGTAAGGAATCGATAAGAAATAGTTCAATCCATTGATTGCCTTTTTGCTTTTCTCTAATGGAACAATGTCCTCTGTTTTGCCCCAGCTGTGTTAACTTAGATATATAACAGTTTCCCAAGAAAACTCTGATCCAGGATTTTCCGTTTGTAGTTTTACTTTAGAAGCTGTAAAACTGAACACACAAAGAAATGTACATAACTGTCTCACAAGAGATTCATATTCAATATATTCAACGAGTTACCCATCTATTGTAGGAAAAACGGCACAGGAAACATCGCGATAGCTTGATGCTAACATATATGGGAAATTCCATTGATATGCTAGTGGTTAGTGTATATCGATAAAGCTTCGGTTTCAAAACAGAATTTCTACTTTCATCACAGAAAAATGTCACAATTACTCTTTGAGAACAACACTGAGGAGTCTGAATGTCTAAATACTGACAGGCAGATGTTTTCCGACCACTTCAAGACACTAGGTGGCGTACTTCAGTTAATAACAAACAAAAAACAGTACATCATCTCATATGGCATGTGATTTTTTTACTTATTTTATTCATCTATGTCCTGAGATATCCAGATCAAGGGAACAATTTCTTATTTATGTACTTAAAAACTAAATAAAATGTTGCTGACAAAGGAAACCTGTACCTAAAGCCTACTTTAGGAATCAATATTGATGAAATCTTATCAATACCCATCCCTCATGAGTACATAGTGGGGTTTTTTTAAAGATATTTTTTGGCTTTTCTGCCTTTAATTGGATAGAGGAGGACAGTGGATAGAGTAGGAAAGGGGGAGAGACATGCGGGAAACAGGCCTCGGGCAGGAATCGAACCCGGGCCACCCGCTCGAGGGCAAACCTCATGGTGCGCGGCTATATCCACTAGGCCATCTGCGCCCCCATAAGCCGTTTTTTAAAAAACTCCGACGCCTGCTAAATATCAAGTAAAACCAAGTCAGACTTTGGGGGCAGAAATAACAGATATAATGCTTATTTTGCTCGAGAAGATCCACAAAATGGTTGTTTCCATTGGGAAAGCTTCATCTCTTTGTACATTTCGAGGGTATTTTGAGGTCAACGTGACTGACAGGTAAGTTTTTGAACTGCTTGTGTCATAAATCTCTCCAGAGATACGCCGCTGTGTTGAGATCTGTCACTGGATCCAAGAACAGCTGTTACATCACCACCTCTGAGCCACTAGACTCTCCACAAAAGCAGTAACTTAACCTCACACAACAACAGCTGCTGCTACCTTTGGTCGATTGTTTCCATTTCTCTGTGATTGTGCGTTACATGAATCTCCAGTTGAATAGAAACCAATCATCTGAAGCACAAAGGTTACACACACTTTGGTTGGTGTAAAGAATAAAACATCTACTGCAAAACATGTATCTGGAATTCTGACACATTTGAGGTTAAAGTAATATCATTGTCTGCCGTTACTATATTGCAGCAGATCATATTGTGATTAAATCTTATTTTCAATTAAATCCACGGCTCTCTTCTGTAATTGTGCTTTGTTTTTGTATCCAACCTGAGAAGGATCTTCATGAATTTCTGAGACCAATGATCTGAATCTGTCTGAGCAGAACCAAGAACTTATATTGTAAAGAAGGAGGGAGGTCCATGTGTCAATTAAGAGGGCGATGTTGCAAATCAAGGCGTCTCTTTCTTGTTTAGTTTTATGAAATACAGACTTGGAGACATTTAACATCAGCACATGCACCAGGCCCTGTGAAAACTTTGCTCCTCCAAGGGTCTTCAATAGAGGTCACTAACTTTTGCGCCATGTTCCAGGTCTGGACCAAGATGCCATCCTATACAAGACATGGACCAATTATCAATAAATCATGGAGGGGGTTTTAACTTGACTTTAAGTGACGCAGCTTTTTCAGTATTTAATTTTAATTTTCCCTGATGGGACTTTTTGAATTCAGCCTGATTTTTATTTGTAAGTTATTTATTTTGGCTTTTGTGCCTTTATTGGATAGGAGAGAGGACAGTGGATAGGATAGGAGTAGGAAAGGGGGAGAGAGTGGGAAACAGGCCGCAGGTTGGATCCGAACCCAGCCCGACCTATCCGCTAAGCCATCTGCGCCCCAAATTTAGCCTGATTAACCCCGGTGTAGTGCATGACTTTACAAATTCAGTACATCCTTGCATTTTGTTTTTCTATAAATGTAACTGTGATGTAAGTGTGGACATAATAACCACATGTATAGTTCATACAGTTCAAGCTGTGTTTTCTAGGAAGGTGAGTATGAAATTTGGGTTGTCTTTCAGTCGATAGAGTGAAACTAAACCTCTTTTTTTCCTCTATTACGTCACTATTAGACAACATTTTCCTTGGTGTTTCACCCAATCAAAGCTGGATTTGGTCAGTGTATCTAAGACTTATTGGTGTGATGATTCTGTTCTTGGTTGTTTTCTTGTTCAGCTCTTAGTTCAGGGTTTGTGGTTTTGGTTGTTTCATCTTTGTTCAGTGTCTCTGTGTTTTGGTTGGGTGTTTTGTTGTGTTTCTGGTTGTCCTGTCTCACTGTGCTTTGTGTTCACTTTGTGTTGGTTTCCTGTGTTTCTTGGTTTTTCTTGTTTGCCACGTTGTTGCCACTGTTATTACTCCTTGTGAGTTTAGTAGAGTTTCCTGTTGCCTTTGAGTTTCCCTCCAGTTTGATTGACCCTCATGTGTCACACCTTTGTTTGATTAGTCTTGTGTCTGTTTAATCCCTGTCTTGAGTCCAGTCTTTGGCGGTGCATTGTCATGTGACGTTGTTATACGTTTCTTCTTGAAGAATTCTGAATTTTTGGACATTGGATATCTTTTTTTCTTTCTTTTTTTTGCCCTTTTGGGACTCCTTGAGTTTTGTTCAATAGATTCTTAGTTTGAAACTGCACTTGCCCCCTCCTCCACTTGAGTTTTTCCACAACACCTGACACTTGGAGATTTTGGATGTAGTCCTTATGAAACATTTGGTTAAAATTCAAAATTCTTTCCTGCAGATGTCACACAGAAGGATCTTCTCGGGCAATTCCAAAGCATTTCACACCCATTAGTTGTTTGAATCTTAAAATATAAAAATAAAAGACTCTCTATTTGAAAAAAAAAGTGGAAACCCCCTCTGAGAACAGTGAGCAGTTTACTCGTCAGACTGTAAAACCCCTTTTTATGTCTCTATCTGAAAGATCTAACAGAGAAAAAAAAAAAAAACTGTTGTGGTTTCTCTTCGATAACATCTTGTTAGTCAGCTGCTCAAACAGGAGAAGGGTGAAGAGATGAGAAAGCCCCGTCTTAGCAGCGACTGTGTGGAGATTAAAACCTTATTATGCATGTAAGGTAATTAGACTGAGTGCTGCACATGTACGTTTGAACCTGCCTGTGTTTTCCCCGTGGATGCTGCAGATGCTCGCCGTGCAGCCGCCGCTCTATAACGCGTAATTAGAAATACAGCAGCGCTACGTGGAGGCTAATGAGCTGCATGAACTACACGTGAGCCACCGAGTGTTTACCCCAAAAGAGATGAAGATGCTCGGAGTCCCTGATGGATAAATTATCTGAAACCCAAATTAAACCTGATTAAGTTTTTCAGACACTGGATCAAAGAGGAGGCAGAGGAAGGTCGATTCACTGCTTTGAATTATGTCAAGGTTTGGAAATGTTAAACTTATTCTCCTCCGACGACCCGCAACTTCTTGTTTTTATTTCCCATCTAAGCATTTATAGATTTCCCTTTACCCTCTACTTGTTTGTGAAGTCTTCTTTAAAACAAAACCTTCCTCCCTGAAAATAAAACATGTTTACCAAAGGAAGCAAACGTCAGCTCCAATCAGACATTAGCTGTGTTTCTATTACACCTAGAATTGTGCAGAACCTAAATATTGCAACACATAAAAATGGAAATGGAAACACCAAACTTTCTAAAAAAAAATTGAAAAATGGAAGTTGAACGCAAAAGTGCAATGGAGGCAGCTTTTTCACAAAAACCAAAACCAAGAAGTCTCTGCAACACATATGGACTCTGGGGTTCATATTTTAACGCCTTCTGCCTACACCCGTTGATGACATCAGCAACAACAGTAACGTACATCAAAATGACATTTCAGCTCATAAAATGTTTGTGGTATCCATGGTTACTGCCGTTTACAGTCCCCCTTACTTCTTCGGCATGTTAAATCTTGCGTGACAAGATTTTACTCAAGTTGTGCACAGTTTTAGTCCCATGGAAACACCCACAAGGTGCAATTTTACTCACTTTCACAACTTTCAATAAACACTTCCCTTTAACCCTCTGATGCATGAATTATGAAAGTCAGTGTCAGGAGTTTTCTCTTGAGTGTTTTTATTTGTCTGAAGGCATGAAAAAAAGTTTTCCTTTTTTGGTAATTTCATGAATAATCTTTTTTTTAATGCTTTTCAAAACATTTTAACTCTCTTTCATCCATTTTAACACTGAATAATTAATAGTTTTTGACACATTTTCACCCTCCAATGTTTGTCTATAACATTTTTAAAAATATATATATTTGGAAAAGGGATTGAAAACATTTTTTCAGGCCCTAGGAAGAATAAAAATATCCTGACACAGGCTAATATGAATTTCCAGCACATGAACCATTGAGTCTAGGGGTAAATAACTTTTAAATAGGTGTCCACTGTAGTGACCTCTATACACCATAAGGGTTAAAGGTAGGGTCTGCAGGATTTTTCTAAAATAAAAAATGTCAACTCTCAGAAGAATAAAGCCTGATTTTTGCTTGATTTATGCAAACAAATGATGTCATTTCAGCAGCCGCATCCCCTTGCACAGTCCCTTTCATGTATAAAACTTCCGCGTCACGCATCCCTGACAATTTGTAACTGCTGCGTAGACAACATGGCGGCTGAATCAGAGCTTTGAGTGTCCAAAGTGTGAAAAAACAGGCTTTTACTTCTCCATAACACAGAGATCACTTTGATAACTGTGTGATGACTATTCCTTGTTGTCACACTCTACAGGGAAAGGGAAAAGGTGAAAGAATAATGTTGAAAACAGTGTTAACAAAAGCAGACTTCTTCTGCTCTAATTAAATGCTCTAGTTGATCTGTATTTGTGATAAACCGCCCCCTGTAGCTTGTGAAAGGACGCCAACGCACGCCAAACAGAGGGGGAAAGAAAGTATTGTGTATAAAAGCCTTGTGTGTTCGTTTTGGCGCCTTTCCTCGGCCCATCAGGTGCGACTCTTGAGTCTCATCCACCTAGAAATGCGATGCTGCAGGTGCTCTCTGGGCTGGTGTGTGTATGTTTACATAGCTACAGTTAAAAGTAGTAGGTGAGCGCTGCTGCAGACACTAACGGCTAAAATACGCCGCATCCATCTACGTTCCGTCTCCGCTGCATCACGGCAAGTGATACGCAGCAATCCTATTTCTGCCGGACAACACAGCTGTGATGCATAAATTCAGCGCAGGGAAGATAGAGTGGGACAGGAAGTGGTGCCAGGAAACCATCCAAAAGAGCTGGTGGTTTTCAAAATAAAACAATCAGTGTCAAAATCAGATTCTATCTAGCTTGATTACAGCGGTAAACGGACACAACGAGCGGAGACAAGCCAGGAGTCGGCGGATTTAAGGTTTTACAGACTAACATGAATGAAGAGAGACTTATGTATGGAGTGGGAAGCACGGGAACTCCTCGATCTCACGAGATCAACTGCAGCCGATGTGAGTTGACAAATGCAGTCAATGTGCACCACAACGGAGATGCAACACAGACGGATGCAGTGTATTTCCCCCTTAAGCCACAGAGGAGGAGGAGGAGCCCAGTTTAGATGTTGTGTTTACAAACAGTAACCGAAATCCTGCAGACCCTACCTTTAAATATAATCAAACTGTTGAGAGAGACTTTTCTATCAGGCTGTAAATGTGTTAAATTATGTAAATTCACTTCCAAAGAGCCTCCAGTGGATGAGAAGCTACAGTTTTCTGTTGTTTTTCACTCCTTCATCAGCTTCATTTTTCAGCTCCACAGCCTGGAGGACAGCACGCCGGCCGCCAACCACCCTGACCTGTATCCCACCTTTCAGCTCCTCCTGCTGGNACCAGCAGAGAGGAAACAGGCAAACATGTTTGTAAAAGGTGAAAGAGAGGCACAAAAGCTGTGTTTTCATAAAGAAGTGAACTTGTTTGACTGCCGCTCATCATTTTCAGCTGTTTCTTTGTGCGTGTTGGCGGTTGAGGCTCAAATGATGTCATACGGCCCCGCAGAGAACAGTTAAATAATCTGCCGGCTGTTGTAATCCTCTGACATAACAGGCTGGCTAAACGCCTCCTGCAGCGCTTTTTCACAGACCGTGAATCTGGACCAGACTGATTACACACACACACACACATACACACACACACACACACATACACACAGCCTGGAAAATCCAGATCAGTGCATCCTCAGCTTCCTTCAGGAGAAACCCAACCCCAAAAACTGTGTCTTAATAAATAATGACCGCCACTGAAGCAGAGTGCATCTTGGGTAACCATTTACTTACCGTAGTAAAGTTTTAATAATGAAGGAGACGACAGAGTTTTGCACTGAGGTGCTTTTATAAGGTAGAAAATGTGACGCACAGGAGGGGATGTTTCCCTCCTCCCCCCACAGCAAACAGCAGGGGGGGCTAACTCTTATTAGCACCGTTAACCACTGAAGAAGAAGAAGAGACGCCTCATTACAGCGTCTCCTGATGTTGATTTTAAATGTAAAATGATGTAAATTATTCATGTCAGACATTTGTGTGAGCATTTAGAATTAATGTGATAAATAACTGATGTTTTCCAGGTTCTATGCCAAGTTTAATATTTTTTTCCAGGCAAAAAATATTTCGACAATTTTTTAAAAGAATTTTTGTGTTGGATTTTTGCATAAGAACAATTCAATTTTTTCAAATTTTAACATCAAAAATAGTTTCTAGGATTTTTGATAAAAGAAGCAAAATAAATTCTGCAGAAAACTGATTATTTATAATCTGGTATGAAGAGACACCTAAGGGACAGGTGAGCTCTGATGTCATCAGTCTGTATATTCACTGTATATATTCCCTTCACTCTATAACGGACTCAGAAATAAGGCTCAACATGTTGCAAAAGTATATATAATATAAATAATTGGGATCATTTTTCCCCATTTTGTGGTTCATTACGCATTTAGTTTTAGTTTTCCCAACTTATGTGTTGTTGAAAATAACTGCTCTATTGAAGGGAGTGATATTATTATTATATCATTATTATAATTAAAGTTTTGAAAGTATAAAAGCCCATTTCCATCATTTGAAAAAAAAAATTAAAATGAAAACTTGGCTTTGTTGGGATTATTTTTTGGCATTTATTGAGTTTAAAAAAAAAAGAAATTAAAAAAAAGAAAAAATCTGGAGATGAAATGTCAAAATTTTGACTTTTTATCTAAAATCATTTGACTTTTTATTTCAATTTTTGACCTGACATGGGCAAAAAAAATCTCACTAATTCTAGTTTTTTCAGTTTGTTATCATTAGCTGACATTAATCTGATTCTATATGAGTAAGAAAATGAAGCGTGAACGAGAAAAGTAGAGACTTCCTTAAAAAATAAAATTATAGTAATAATTAAAAAAAAAAAAAAAAACCAAGCTCTATTTGCATGCACAGCCACATTTTTAAAATTTAGAATATCATTAAAAAGTGAAATATTTTTGGTCACTCATTTCAGAAAGTGGAACCCAGATATTATTAAGACTCATTATTTATAGAGTGAATTATTTCAAACCTGTATTTTTTTAAATGTTGATGAATATGGTTTACCGATAATAAAAACCTAAAGTTGAGAGTCTTTGGGAATTAGAATATTAATGAAGCAACTGAAAAGTTTTGCTACTTTCTCACCATTTTGCAATTTCTCTCCCAGTTTCCACATCCATTTCTGNACTCTAAGTGTCACACAACTTTCATTATGGACGCGTCTGAAACCACATCCTCACACTGACGAAAACACACGCCTCTGCTTTCATATCACACTCCTCTAAGGTGTTATTTACCTCACTGAGACTGTTACACCATCAGTGTAAACACAGCAACATGTTCATAGACAAAAACATGCAGAAACACACAGCAGGGGGGGAAATGATGTGACATTAAAGCTCCTTAGATGAGCTTTAACCTCAAAACACATTATTTCTAACAAAAAAAATACAGATCACGCTGCAGAAACACTCTCTTTGTAAATTATTCACAACAAAGATGCAAAATTTGGGCGACTGGAAGAAAGCAGGGTGAGATTTTGGAAAATAAATTCTCAAAAACAAACCTACTACTTTGTCCACAGAGGGCGCCAAAAGCATCACAGGCTAAAAGTTCCTTACTTGATTTGATAAAGATAAGTAGAAACAGCAGGCTGCTCAAATACTCTGTTTGTGTTCAAGTTCTGCACTAAAAATAGAATAATAAAACCCATAAAATACCAAAAAAGTACTACTCATGATGTAGAATGATGAGGTAGAGGATTATTCAGTCATGCTTTCTTCTGCTGGTAGAGATGGAGCTCATTTGAATAAGTCTGAAGTATTCAAAATGTAAGGAAAAATTGTAATTACATGAGATTTTTTATGAACAATAATAATAAAAGGATATTTTTTATTTCAAAACAACGCTTGAAATAATCAGGGACGCTCGACAAAGGGTTTAAAATGTATGGATAATATTACAAAACAAATAAATTAAACAAAAAGCAAAGTAACATGAGGATTGAAATTATTATTATTATTTTTTGTCTTTGTACTTTACTTTTAAAAGCATGAGTCTCCATTAATGTCATGTAGGAACTGAAAAGAGTGTCATTTTAGAGTCAAATAGGGGGGAAAATTCACCTTTTAAAAGTGTAAATTGCTTATTTTGAAGTGCAGGGATTAAGAAATTCCATTTATTTGGGTTAATTCACTCATTAATTTACTTACAAAGCAGCACAAAGAAGAAAACACTTACTGAACTTTGAGACAAAGAAAAACGAGACGGAGTGAAACATCCTCTCAGATAAAAACATCTTTGATAAAACTTCTGCAGAAATTTCTCAGCAATTTAACAAACTGCTGGAAAAATTGGAATAAATAATTCAAATATGCAAGAATCAGTCTGTGATGGGAAAAAAAATGCACCATGAGAGACGCAAAAACAGATTAAATTTCTTACCTTTCATGGCTGAAATCACGAAATACATATTTATAATCCAGATTAAAGAAGGAACAGAAACCGCACGAATCCTCTCTGAGTGTGTGTGAGTGTGTGTGTGTGTGTGATCAGCAGCAGCTCTCTCTCTGCTCTGACAGACTCTCCTGCTCTGCACCTCATGAGAATCCATGTGACAGTGACGTCACTATGAGGCCCCGCCCACTCCTCTAACTGACTCATCTGTCAGCCAATGAGAGAAGAGGGGAGGGGCCAGAGTGGTGAGGGGCTGCATGTGTGTGTGAATGTGTGATAATATGTCTCATGATGTATAAAATGAAGAGGAAATTGAAGATGTAGATTTTTTTTAAGCTTATATTTTGAAAAATTATTATTTGTAAAAATCTTTACACTTAGAGTCTCAAAAGTTTATCATCTTTTTAAGGGGCATTTTCTTCATTTTATTTTTATCTTTTTTATTTATTTAATTTTTTTTTTCTTAAACTTTTTTTTACTTTAACTTTTTATTTTTTATTTTATTTTATTTTTTTTTTTTTTAAATTCAAATATGTGTTTTACCTTGTTGTTTTAACTGTTTATCATCTTTTTAAGGGGCATTTTCTTCATTAATTTTTTTTCTTTTTTATTTATTTAAATTTTTCTCTTTTTTAACTTTTTTTTACTTTAACTTTTTCTTTTTAATTTTATTTATTTTTAAATTTTTTAAATTCGAATATGTGTTTTACCTTGTTGTTTTAACTGTTTATTTTTATTATTATTATTATTATTATTATTATTATTATTATTATTATTATCATTATTATTATCATTATTATTATTATTATTATTATTATTATTATCATTATTATTATTCAAAACAGAAAGAAATTAATGTCACTCATTTTCTTATCTGATGTTATTGTTATTATTTAGACTGAACTCAGCTTCAATCTTTCTGTGTTGCTGTGGTTTATAAAGCAAAGTACAAAGAAAGAGAGGAAGTGAAGAGGTTCAATACTGAGAAGAGAAGAGAAAAACACAAAGAAGAGAAAACACAACCAAAAGGAAGAAAAGATGTGAAACCACAGAGAGAGGCAGCTTCAACAGAAATCTGTCCACCAATCACATCGGTCCATTTCTCCAATCTAAAGATAAACAACTCTGAGCTCTGTGGAGAGAGCAAACAATGAAATAACAAAAAAAAAAAAGTCCACCACAGATTTTTTAAATTTTCTCTTTGGGGCTCTGGCTGACGTTGTTTGAGTCAAATCGGAGACCACAAAGTTTCAGTGTTTCACGTCGAAAGTGGTGTTGTAACACCTGGGTTTAACACCCTACTTATGGCGCTTTTCCACTATACAATTCCAGCCCTACTCTACTCAGCTCTACACGGTTTGGTTACCTTTTCCTCTAGCCCGACTACAGACTCACGGTGGGCGTGGATCTTATAACACAGCTGCGCTAAAGTGCTGCGCAGAAGTGCGTGCATGTCATCTATAACGCCACACAAACATAATTTTGTATCAACATATGTGCCACCGTGGTCTATAAAGGAAAAAAAAAAGCTTTCAAAAGATTTCATTAAAGTAATACAGCGGCTCAATGTCGGGCGTCATGACAACGGAGGTAAACAACAGCCTCGTGCTGCTGCACGCGGAGGAAAACGAAGGAGCTGCTTCCTGACATCAACTCTTCCCTGGATCCAGTGAGATCACTTTAATTTTTGATTTTTGGGCCTGGTATAGCAGAGATTTTTTGTTGATCAATCATTCTTCTTTGAACTGGTTTTCCTTTTTGGTTCCCTGTGGATTAATGGACTGATTGGTGCTTAAAGACTCTCGTGGCAGACAGATCGCTCCTGTGCTGACGAACTTTGATTTAATTTAAAAGACTCTTTAAACCGAACTATCTTTGCTGTTAACTTCTTTTTGGTTTAAAAGGGACTTTTAACTTCTTTAGGAATCATGAAGGAGAATTTTAGGGCTGTATTTTGTCTTCATTCAGTCTGGTTCTGTACTGTCGGGTTTAAATGTCATTAAAAACTCGTCGCTGACTTATTCCTTTGCCTCTTGTAAGTGATTCTACAGAGTCTTAAGCTTCCGCGTGGACATTCTCTGACCAATGAGTGACCGGCAGACCGTCAACGTCACCTTTTAGTATCGGCTTTACTCGCTTGGAACCAGGGTAGAGTAGGTACTAAAAACTGGCGTCTGCCGCGTAGTACTTTATTGGAAATGATTTGGCGGCCCACTTGCAATACCATCACAGCCCACCAATCACTGCTTTAGACGTTGCGAGATTCATGGACTCTGGTTTTCATATATTAAAAGCTGATTTGTCGTATTGGTGAGTCTCACCTGGTGTTACCAAGACTCATTTTCTGCCACTTTCAAGTAAAATTTCCTGCAACACCTCAAGTGAGAAATATCAGTGAGAATTCACAGCCAGCAAATGTGTGGAGGTGATGTTTATATCATGCAACCAGTGCAAACCTGAGGGAGAAACATGCAACATAACGGGAATGTTACACAGATCTTCACTTTGTCAGCAGAACATATGAGGTTTCATTGAACATAAGAGGAGTTTGGATTCATCTGTAAAACCCTAAAAGTGATAACTCAGCTCTTAAAGAGAACAGGCCACTTCACCAAACATCCCTCTCTGCTCCCGCCTGAGCAGAAAACATCTCCCAGAGTCGGTGAGCTGCGTGAAAACAGCCGGTAAAGTAAATCTCAGACGAGGAGGGCTGCAGGCGAGAGCGACTCCTGCCAGCAGAGAGAGCAAACCGAGGAGCAGCAGGAGCTTCATTCTTCCTACAAATTAGCAGAACAGGGAGACGATGTACGCTTGGAAACGCTCGTCCGCCTCTCCTCGTCTCAGCCGCGTCAATAGACTCGCAGCAGCAGCAGAAACATCACGTTAGCAGCTTCTCCCCGCGATCATCCCACGCTCAGCCGGCTGCAGGAGGATCTCACATTCATTATCCATCCTTATCAAGTCTAATGAGAGAGACGGCGCTCTGGCAGCAGTCCCCCCCGTCACACATTTACTCCCATTTATCCTGCAAGACTTACATGTTCCACCGTAACATTCTGTCTTTTCTTTTTATTCTAATGTGGAAAATGAACTTTCAGTGCTCCACAAAGCACAAAAACAGATTTAAAAACTTCAGAGAGAGTTTTTCAATACAACCAAGAAGGCTTTTCCTACAGAGAAAATCTTAGAAACAGCTGTTTTCACAGGACGTCTACGGTTATATTCCTGATTTTAAGGATAGTGTACTGTTCAGTTTGTAGGAGTAAAATGTCAAAAAGGTTTATATAATGCAAGATATGGATGTAGACCTTCTGTGTGGTGGAGGACACAGTGATTTTGTCACAGACTTAATCTGGCAATTGTCGGGTGCAGCAATGAACCATTCAATCAGTAAATGTGTACATTGTTTACTATAAGAACAATCGACAGATGATTTTGTCATTATGTATTTTACTATTTGACATATTAAAGCTGGAAAGAAGTTCCATTTTTTAAAACTTTAATCTATTATCCACATTTAGAGACACTTCCTACGTCATCTTTTGGTGATATCATAACTCTACACCCATTTCAGTGAGAAAAAAAGTGTAGTGATGGACGATAACGCTTATAACTAAAAACTAGTAGCTCACTAATAACACTGAAAAAATAACCTCCTGTACAAAGACTAAATTTATTTTTCATACTTATTAGGTCTTACTGATCCAAAATAGAAAAGAGAAATTTAAAAAATGCACATAAGAAAAATACGTGGGTCTTAGGAGGCTAATCAAGGAACTTATTTCAGTACTAAGTGCATTTTTAATCAATTCATGCACAAATTATGGGCTGTTTGATGAGAGAAAAACAGCTTCATTTGCCCTGAATAGACTTTCATGCCATTGGAATCAGAATCAGAATTAATACATAGTATATTTTACCTAACAAGGATTTTGTCTTGGTGCAAATAGTACAAAAGAAAACAAAGGCAAGAAAAAAGTAATATTAAGAATATTGAGAAAATCATACAGTTTGACCGCACAGACCCAAATTCTATTCAAATACTGTCTTGATTTTATTGATAGTGTTTATAATACATTATTATTATCATTATTATTATTATTATTATGATCATCAGTAGTAGTAGTAGTAGTAGTGGTAGTGGTATTACATGTTGTATATGTGTGTATCAGTATGCATGTGTTCATGTATGTATTTGCATATCTTTGCATATTAGTATATATACATATTAGGGTGTTTGTACTCTAACTGTAATTATATTCATTTATGTTACTACTGTGAGGGTTTTTTTTCTCATTATTAATATTTTTATAAGACATCAATTAACAGTGTTTAACATGGCTGTCATGTTCTGTCAGAAAAGTTCTACTAAACAAACACATTTGCATACAAAAGTGAAAAAATGATATAAAATAGAAATAGATATAAACAAATAAAGAGATATGAGTAAGTCCTGTTCAGACTTTTGGTTTCACATCCTGACTCACTACAGCTGTACAGCATAGTCGGTGACAACATGTGAGGTGATTTAAACTTGATGTGGTTAGTTTGACAATAAAAGGTCAGTTAAAGTTTTAATCCTATTTGTGGTGGAATAAACATTTTAAAATTTTTAATGAGAGGGGAAAAAACATGAGGTAGTTGTGTTAGTGTCAGTGTTCAGGGCATCCTGGGATTTTAATGTGTTGTAATGTGTGCACACAAGTTCAGGGGCCTCACGCAGGAGAGTGTGTAAACAGTTTATTAGATCACTTTAACATCAAAACTAGCTGGACTGAGCTAAATAGAATTAATAAGCTGATTTCTAACTTTTATTTCTACTATTCATTATTGTTGAAACACAAAACAAAACACAAAAGGTTGCAACCTCTAAAGCCAAGTTTATCTCTGAAAACCCAAAAATTGTCGGGGGGCAAAAATGCTTATAAGGACATCCCTATCCCTGCAAATATACACGCTATGAGAAGATTGGATAAACAGATGTAGGGAATAACTGTTTGTTAAAGCGCTTATAAGAGGAAAAAAAGTGAAGGAAAAGTGAACTTACAGGAGTGTGTCTTCTTCACAGCTGCTGACAAACCTGCAACACAGAGATAAAGACTTTCATGTTACTTTCAGATTCAGATAGAGGATAAAAACATTAACACAAAAAATCTGCATCACTGGAGGTTGAGAGGTCAAGAAGAACTAGAGCTTAAACACTTGTCTAACAAAAACAAAAAAAAAAAAAAAAAAAACTGCATCCTTAAGTCGAGCCATCTAAACTTCACCTTTGCATCTAATTTGAGACAGAAAAAAACTGATCTGATGCTTAAGAAACAAGTTTGGGTTCAAAAGTGCAGACACTTCCTCCAGTCTGACTACAAAAACATTCACACACTTCTGATCTCACCTTATCGCCTGATCTGTGCTCAGAGTGTAAAAGCACAGTGTAACACAGAGTTTAGAGTCAATTCTTGATGATTTTAAAGAGGGGTTATCTACTTTTTAAAACTTAAAGATGGATATTAAGTCACAATCCTTGAGGTTTGGACTGAGCATGTGCAGATTTTCAAACCTCTACATATGTCCCTGAATCTGTCTGTAAACTTATCTCCAGAGGACCAATCAGAGTAAAGGGGGTTTGTGAAGTGGGGAGCCTAAAAGAGACAGTAGCCAAAATGTAGTTTCAAACAGAGTTTTTAAAAACACTAGGAAGGGAAACACTAGGGAATTTTATGAGCTGTAAATTATAATAAGACACTACGGGGGCCTCAGAGAGACAGGATTGAGAATGAAAATAGCACAATACCCCCTCTTTAAGTGGTTTCAGTAAGGGTTTTTTCTGAAGTTCAGTGAAACCAGGCCATTCTTTCCAACATGAGTGGCAGTTATTTGACCTCAAACTGTCCAGAAACACTGCAAAGGTACGAGTCTACTTGATGACTTTAAAGAGGGGTTATCTACTTTTTAAAACTTAAAGATGGATATTAAGTCACAATCCTGGATGTTTGGACTGAGCGTGTGCAGATTTTCAAACCTCTACATATATCCCTGAATCTGTCTGTAAACAGATCTCCAGAGGACCAATCAGAGTAAAGGGGGTTTGTGAAGTGGAGAGCCTTAAGGAGACAGTAGCCATAATGTAGTGTTTTAAAGAGAGTTTTTAAAAACACTTGGGAGGAAAACCCTAGGGAATTTTATGAGCTGTAAATTGTAAAAAGAAACTGCAGGGGCCTCAGAGAGACAGAATTTAGAATAAAAAAGCACAATACCCCCTCTTTAAGTGTTTCCAGTTAGGGTTTTTTGTGAGGATCAGTGAAACCAGGCTGTTCTTTCCCACGTGAGTGGCAGTTATTTGACCTCAAACTGTCCAGAAACATAGCAAAGGTACAAGTCATCTTATGACTTTAAAGAGGGGTTATCTACTTTTTAAAACGTAAAGATGGATACTCAATAACAATCATGGATGTTTGGATTGAGCATGTGCAGATTTTCAAACCTCTACATATGTCCCTGAATCTGTCTGTAAACTTATCTCCAGAGGCCCAATCAGAGTAAAGGGGGTGAAGTGGGGAGCCTTAAAGAGACAGTAGCCAAAATGTAGTGTTTCAAAAATAGCTTTTGAAAACACTAGGGAAGGAAAAAGAGGGCATTTTATGAGCTGTAAATTATGAAAAAAAACTATGGGGGCCTCAGAGGGACAGAATTTAGAATAAAAAAGCACAATACCCCCTCTTTAAGTGTTTCCAGTTAGGGTTTTTTGTGAAGATCAGTGAAACCAGGCCATTCTTTCCAACATGAGTGGCAGTTATTTAACCTCAAACTGTCCAGAAACACCACACAGGTACAAGTCTACTTGATGACTTTAAAGAGGGGTCATCTACTTTTTAAAACTTAAAGATGGATACTCAATAACAATCATGGATGCTTGGATTGAGCATGTGCAGATTTTCAAACCTCTACATATATCCCTGAATCTGTCTGTAAACAGATCTCCATAGGCCCAATCAGAGTAAAGGGGGTTTGTGAAGTGGGGAGCCTTAAAGAGACAGTAGCTAAAATTTAGTGTTTTAAAAAACACTAGGGAGAGAAAATAGGGAATTTTATGAGCTGTAAATTATAAAAAGAAACTACAGGGGCATCAGAGGGACAGAATTGAGAATGAAAAAAGCACAATACCCCCTCTTTAAGTGATTCCAGTTGGGGTTTTTTGTGAAATTCAGTGAAACCAGGCTGTTCTTTCCAACGTGAGTGGCAGTTATTTGACCTCAAACTGTCCAGAAACACAACACAGGTAAGAGTCGCGCACCTTTAGCAAAATTAGACAAACCAGAGGGAGGAAAGACGACCTTGATGGATCAGTGTTACCTTTTTAAAGTCACCTCCTTTTATTTTCCTGCCTGTAGGCACATGACAAGCGTTCCCCCGAGGGCCGCGGACAATAACTCATACCTGTTTGCATGTTTTGTATCCAGGTCAAATTGACGAATGGAAGAAAACGGAGCCGCTTCTTTTCTTATATAAGACGTGAGACGTAGCATGAGTGTAACATTGACTTATCTTTCAGCAGCTGAGGCAACTTTGGTGTGGAGTTAACAGTCATCTCTGAAACTGTATCGAGTTCCTGCCGTCAGATAACCCTCACACAAACACCTCTGCTCGCACCTGATCGCATCTCTTTCCTGGTAAAACAAACACGGACTGCTCTGTGGTGTTACCGAGAAAACCTGAGCAAGCTGCACGCAAACAAGCATCCTCCAGAAAGGAGAAGAAAGAAGAAATTAACGATCAGGTTGATTTCATTGATCATCAGACGCTGACCTGGAAAACGACTCGATACCACGCGGCGTCAGCAGAAAAAGCCGATGCGCTGTTAGTTAGCGAGGTTAGTCAGTGACGTCGTTTATCTGCAGCGACCTTTGACTGCCCCCAGAATTAATCCTGCTGCACACACAAACACACAAACACACAAACACAGGCTTCATATTTCAGGACGTGCTAATAGGAGGAAGTCATCAAGCACCTACAACTTTATCACAGAATCTAGGCCAGATTAGAATATTCATTAGCTCTGCCCTTTTCAACTCAGGGCTGCAGGAGGAAACACACACACTCACGTACACACACATACACACACATGCCATAGTTCAAGCTGTCGAGGTTGAAAATGATGTGAATCAAACATCGACAGCCTCAGAGTGAGAGAATCACGTCTGCTGTCACTGAAACGGAGACGTGGGATCATCATTTCTCTACAAAATCTACAACTTTAAACACCAAAGATGATTTTTAATCTGTGACATTTTGTATCTTTTGGTAATTTCGGGTCGTGGTGGAAAGTTATTTTGTCATTTTGTTTTCTGACAACTCTTTTTTCTTTGTTACTTTTCTACCTCTTCAGTCTCTTTCTTGTGCTTTGGTGCGATATTTTTAGTCGTTTTACTTTTAGGTTCAGTTTCAGATTTTGAAATCTTCTCAGTTTAGTTTAGTTTAGTTCTCTATGATATTTTCTTCATCTGCATCCTCATTCTGTTGTACTTCACTGGTTTAAAGTCTTCTCTCGTCTTCGGGTCAATTTGACCAGATTTCAAAAGTTAAGTTATTATAACTTTGGTTTTCTGTCATAGAATTGATAGAAAATGACGTGGATGGTTCCATACAATGCTATCTACATGTAAAATTAGATATGACTATTATTGTTATACTATGCATGTTTTATATAAACTTATAGCATCTTCCTGCCGTTAAAGAAATTTAAATTATTTCAAAACAATATCCTGCCTTTACTTTGACAAATACCTGTTTGTGATGTTACATCAATTTGTGCACCTTTGATAAAAACCTTAGTGCAAAAACCTTTACACTTTCAGGTAAATAAGGTCTATCATACCATATATCACAAAGATAATTGTTTAATATGTGACCATGTTGGAAACATCTTCACAAAAATGGAGAATGTGGAGAAAAAAAAAGCAGAGTAAATCTGAAGACAACAAGAGGATTAAAGTCTTCTGTGGTCTCTTTTTAACGTTTCGATGTCTCTTATTCTTTGGTATTTCTGCATCTGCTTTTAGAGTTTTGAATCACGCTGAGGTTGTTTATGTCGTTCGCTGTGTTTTTCATGTCTGTTTTATATCCTCTTATCAGTTTAGGTCTCTTGTCCTTTTTGTGCTTCTTAAGTGATATTCTGGGTCTCTTTATGCGATCTCTAAGCTCTTTTGGGCTCCTAGGAGACTTTCAGGATCATTTTATGTGCCATGTTGTGCTATTTTCTATCATCATGTGGAAACATTGTTGTGTAAACAGCCCCGGCAGTTAAATCACCAACTACAGGCCAAGCATGCTACGGCGTTTCCGTGTAAACATAGACTTTTTTCGCTACTTTTTTTTGGGTGGGACCATAGACTGTATATAGAATGGACAGCGTGCTTCCGCCTGTCACCGTTCTACGATTTTGAAGCCAAAAAACCCCGTTTCTCTAGCCGCCATTGTGCAGCCAGAGTCTGCGCAGTAGAGAATTTCCGGTGGAGCCAAGTAAAAAAGAGAAATAAAAATACTTATTTCTTCTTCTTCAGAAGGTTTAGTCTTCCCAAAGTTTCTTATATCCCCGGTAAAAACTACTCACGAACAGCAGCTGTCAACTATCATAAAACGAAACTTATATCGCGTTTTTTAACGTCCAATAACTAATGAGAAACTAACTTCTCAGAAAAAAAAACACCTGAACACCATGCAGCCAGATGACATCGTCATACTACCTTAGTGTGAGGATGAGAAAAACGTTTCTACGAGGTATCGTAATTTTTTAAAGTTTTCCCGGCTCATATCTGGAATACATGGGGAGGCGGGGCTTATGACCGATACTGCAGCCAGACACCAGGGGGCGGGGCATCTGCTGGAGGCTTCAGTTTGAGCCGAACGACGTTACGTCCACTCATTTTTCTTGTATTTTTATTCGCTTTGTGACCCTCTGACAAGCACTGCTGCCGGCACATGGATGTCCAGTCAAGGTAGCGACCGACCACATATGACAAAAAAAAAACAAAAACAGTGCCATAGCAGGAGGCTCAAGGACAGCGCTGCAGCTTCGTTGGTAAATTTTAACCTAGTGTTACGACAAAAATCTGTCCCTCATGTTCCTAAATCTGACTGACCCACTGAATTGTCCAAATCTTCCAGATTAGCCACTCCAAGTCTGATGTAGCTCTTGTCATTTTAGCATTTCTGTACAGTCTTTTAATGCCTTATTTGGTGTTCATTGGTTGTTTCTGAATATTTTAACATGAACTCCAATTATTTTGAACCTAAGCTGCTTCCTCTGCATTTTACTGTGGTCACTAGTTTCTGAATTACATTTATTTTTCAGTCTTTCATGTTTAAAACTGTCACTTTTGCATCTCTGTGCTCCCAGCTCTCATCTCAATTTGTGCCTTGTTTCGTTTTTGTCATTGTGACCCACAAGTGCAATCATGCAAAGCTCAAAAGATTACCTGTGGAAGAAAATGACAAAAGTAGAAACACTATACACTCAAAACGTATGTGAGCTTTGGACTGCTTAGAGTTTGGAGTCACATCCAGACAGGAGTTTTCTGCAACTGAGGCATTGATTAGGTTCATGAGAAGGTTCATGAGAAACTTATTCATGTAAGATTTTGAAGACGAAGAGTGTTGATTTGGTTTGATTTGTCTGGGCAGTAGATTTTAAAGCTGCACAAAGACCCATCCATCAGTGTCTGCAGACGCTTGTTTCATACATCTGTCTGTGATGTTTGTACTAAAGCTCCTCTGTGATCATCGGCTGCTCCTCTCTCTGGCTTCGTCTGTCTCCTCCCTGCCCCTACTTTGGGTTTCGTGCAGTCTGTCACAGCAGATCACACACTGACACACTGACCCAGAACCTGCAGCTCTCTGTGCTGAAATATTCAGAGCTTCAGTGAAGAGAGGAGACGGCTCTGACTGCTGGTCCGTCTGTGGAGACGGAGTTTATGCACGATGTGGGACATTATCAGTCTGCACGTTTGAGTGCTCTCCTCATCCCTTCGAATTACCCCAAAATCAGATGATGCATTCTTTGTGTAAATCTCATGTCCTCAACTTTTAATTTGACTTGATTTTTCATCCCCAAGAACTAAACAGGCACTGAAGTGATGTAAGGATGTTGGGGAAGGTTCAAGCACACTGAAACATTAATGTAGAAAACATCAGTCTCCTGGAAAAAGATGGTTTAAAGCAGTGTTGTGATTCCATACCATACCTGCTTAAAGTATCCTGATACTAGAGCAAAACTTTAAACATCAGTAAAATCAATAAAATGATACAAAAATGTACACTGTCTGGCCAAAATAAAGTTACAACCTGGATTTAACAAAGCAAATAGATACAAGCCTCTTATTGGATAATAACTGCATGGGTGGTTGGTAAGTTATTTAACCTCAGCTGATGTAATGAGTAACTTCTCATTTATTAAACAACCATGGAGAAAGACACATCCTGTGTCTGTGGAAAAGATGTTAGTCTGTTTAAGAAGAGTCAAATCATCGGTATGAATCAAGCAGAGATGACTAAAATTGGGTTAAGAATTTTTCAACGCATTATTAAAAACTGGAAGGATGGTAGGGAACCATCGTCTCCCAGGAGGAAATGTGGTCAAAAGAAAATCCTGGATGCTAATCACTTAAATCAAATCAAAGAAAAACAACAGTAGAACTCAGGGCTATGTTTAATTGTGAAAGTAAGAGTGTTCCTACACGCACAATGCAAAGAGAACTCAAAGGATTGGGATTGAACAGCTGTGTAGCTTTAAGAAAACCGCCAATCAGTGAGGCTAACTGGAAAAAAAGTCTTCAGTTTGTTAGGGAGCATAAAGATTGGACTCCGGAGGAATGGAAGAAGGTCATGTGGTCTGATGAGTCCAGATTTACCCTGTTCCAGAGTGATGGGCGCATCAGGGTAAGAAGTGATGCCTTACTCATCATGCCTAGTGCCTACTGTAAAAGCCTGTGGGGGCAGTGCTGTGATCAACATTATGTTTCCACAGAATGAGGTCAGCTGACTACCTGAATATACTGAATGACCAGGTTATTCCATCTATTGATTTTTTTCTTCTCTAATGGCACGTGCATATTCCAAGATGACAATGCCAGGATTCATGGAGCTCAAATAGTGAACGAGTGGTTCAGGGAGCATGAGACGTCTTTTTCAGAGTCCAGACCTTAACTTTATAGAGAATCTTTGGGATGTTCTGGAGAAAACTTTGTGCAGTGGTCAGACTCTCCCATCATCAAAACAAGATCTTGGTGAAAAATTAATGAAACACTGGATGGAAATAAATCTTGTCACATTGCAGAAGCTTATTGAAACAATGCCACAGTGAATACCCCTCAGTCTTTTTTGGTGGTGACTTTTTTTTCCAGCTCCCAGCACAGAACTTCACTGTGTAATTTAATTGTTGCATGAAAACAGAAATTCTCATTCTGCACCAGTTTGTGTCTTCGCAGAGACTCTGCCATCGTCGCTTTCAGTCTGAACGCTGCTCTAGTCTTCTTTTGTGTTCCTTGAAGGTTTTTTTTTTTTTTTATCTGTCTCTCAGTTGCAATCTTAATCTAATCAAACATTGAGCATGCACTCAATTCTGAGGCCTCCGTCTTCCTGCTCGCTCTATAATTCATCAGCCGAGCGGAGCAGAAGGCGGCAACGAAAGCGAGGAAACACATGAGGGACGGAGGAGCTTCTCTCCTGCAGGGTTTGACCGGGCTGGACCCTGCGACGGAGAGAGACGGCGTTAACAAGACGAAGCAGTCAACATGGTGAGCGCATCCCTCAGGGCTCTGATGGATGGAGAGGAGGAACATTTGTTCAAGGCGAGCAGAGCCTGGAGGATGGAGGAGGAGGAGGAGGAGGAGGAGGAGCGCCCCGGGGTGAAGAGACAGCTCGACAAACCGTCTCCAGCTGAGCTCAAATATTTCCGTCTTAATTCTACTGTAGTGAAAAGCTTTATGACAAACACTGTGTTTTATCTGCTTCTGTCTTTGCTTCTGTTCCCGGCAGAGTTTCACTCACACGCACACACACTCCCCGCTCATGTATTTTTCACTCAACTGTCTGCTTTTGTTATGTGTCTCAGTTACTTTCACAGCTGCTGTTTTTGGTCCGATCCAAACCTGAACAGGATCGAGTTGTTGGCGGAAAACGAATTCAGGCCACAGCTGAGTTATAGACTTTTTGTTTGCAACTAAGAAAAACAGAATTTATTTGGAATGTTTTCTTTTTTTTCCAAATAAAGCATCTAAAATACAAAAAAATAAATTCATTTACATCAGAATTTATACAAAAACCAGCCATAAAACCTGATAACCTTTCTGCACTCGTGGGGGATTCAGAGCTTCTCACCTTGAGGAGAAATTTCCCTCCGATGATGAAAAGCTTTCTGGATTTTTCTTATGACATTGTCACTTCATTCAACTCCCACTGCAGATTTTTCTATTTTCATTTTCAAAAAAGCGTTTGATTTATTTTTCTTCTGTTTGTTTCAGATCACTTCAGACGCTTTCCTCTTCAACCACACGGCGCCTCCGCTTCCTAACGTGTTTCAGAAGCGACGACGGCGGCAGCAGCGCAGCTCCCACTCCATGATTCCTGCACAGCTTCAACTTTAACATGTAAATTGGATTCTCTTTCTCGTCTCGTCATTTATGTTAAAGCTGCTCTGAAGACTATCCAGTAGGTTTGTGTTTTTTTACAAGGTAAAGACTCCGTTTCCCATGAGCACCATCACCCACTGCAGTAAAGATGTGACTCTTGCCAAGGCGTGCATTTGTTTTGGAGAGCAGATCTTTTTAACTCAACTGCTCTTTGTTCACTTTTCCCAGGGTACAAAGCAAAAAGGTAAAATATTAATCATAGTTCGAAACCTGACAACAAGCGAACTTTAATGCTACTCACAGCTCGGTGCTCTGAGACATGTCTGTACCATAGACTGTATAATTGTATAATAATAACGTAACGACGTTCGGCTCAAACTGAAGCCTCCAGCAGATGCCCCGCCCCCTGGTGTCTGGCTGCAGTATAGGTCATAAGCCCCGCCCCCTGGTGTCTGGCTGCAGTATAGGTCATAAGCCCCGCCTCCCCATGTATTCCAGATATGAGCCGGGAAAACTTAAAAAAATTACGATACCTCGTAGAAACGTTTCTCTCATCTTTACGCTAAGGTAGTATGATGATGTCATCTGGCTGCATGGTGTTCAGGTGTTTTTTTTTCTGAGAAGTTAGTTTCTCATTAGTTATTGGACGTTAAAAACCGCGATATAAGTTTCGTTTTACGATAGTTGACAGCTGCCGTTCATGAGTAGTTTTTATCAGGGATATAAGGAACTTCAGGAAAGAGCCAAAAGGAGACTAAACCTTCTGAGGAAGAAGAAATAAATATTTCTATTTCTCTTTTTTACTTGGCTCCACCGGAAATTCTCTACTGCGCAAACTCTGGCTGCACAATGGCGGCTAGAGAAACGGGGTTTTTTGGCTTCAGAATCGTAGAACGGTGACAGGTGGAAGCACGCTGTCCATTCTATATACAGTCAATGGTCTGTACTGTGTAACGTTAGTGAATCCTGGTTGTGTCCTATCAGTGCTCATCTACCAACTCCAACCTCACCAAGTAGAGCAAACGTAACCTGGCTCTACATTTTATCTATAGATGTCTTAAGTTTAGAAGAAGGCCAGATCGTACTTTTGATCTTCAAACTTAGTCGTCCAGTTTAGTTTTGTCAAAGAGATTTTTCATTTAAGTGCCATTTATCAATTTGTGTCCTAGATCAGGGGTTCCCAAACTTTTCCGCCTGGGACCCCCGAAATGGCAGCGTTAGAGACTGGTGACCCCCTGCTGTGGTACAACACTAATGGACCAATCCAAAAACAGACAAAAAAAACAATGAAAAACCCCCAGGATACTTAATTTAACTCATCAGTAGAAAATTCACCGACTAATGTGCTCTTTGCTGCGCTCACTGCATCAAACTTCAACAAAGAAATGTGAAGAACAGATAAAATTTTCTGTTTGCATATTTTCACGTTATCTTTAACCCCTTTTTTGCTTTTATTCTTATGGTGATAGATAAAATGTGGAATTGTTCATAGTTTTTGATTTTGGGACACATTCCACGACCCCCTATCAATGTCTCGCGACCCCCCAAAGGGTCCCGACCCCTACTTTGGGAATCACTGTCCTAGATGATAAGAAAGAGAAACTAGGGAATAGCATTTAAAAATAAACAATTTTGACACAGATAATCTCGTTTTCATATTCAATACATTTTACATGTTTTACATCCACTATTGTACCAAAAACGACATGGTAAATATAGCGCTAGCTCGATGCTAGCAAGATATGGGAAATCCCATTGACATGCTCGCAGTTAGCATTCATCGATATAGCTTCTGTTTCAAAACAGAATTTCAACTTTCATCACAGAAACATGTCAAAAATCCTCTTTTACACCAACAGTGAGAACTCTAAATGTCCAAATACTAACAGGCAGATGTTTTCCAACCGGAGGATTAAAGAAAAGTAGTTTTCAGACTCTTCTTTCATTTAATGGCAGACCCCAACAACATTCAGGTTCATACCGCCACCTACTGTACAAGAGTGTGCAACATTATGTTCCCACCTGTACATTCTGCTCATCATTTTTGTCTCTCAGAAAACTGGAAAGTGTTTTTTTTTTATATCTCTGATCCTTCTTCAGTCAATAATGTAAAACAAAATGATACATTATGTCATGTGGCAGATGATTATTTTTACTTATTCATTTATTCATGGTTTGAGATATCCAGATCCAGCGATCGATTTAAGACTCATCGACTTATAATAAAATGTTGCTGACAAAGAAAACCTGTAAAATCCTACTTTGGGAATCGACAAGAGAATCAATAGAGAATTGGATTGATAAGCAGGATCGATATCGAAAATGAAGTAGTAAGATTCCTCCATCAGAAGTGGAGCTGAGCCTTTCCCCATCTATCACTCTGCTCGATGACAGCTCGTCTTTCTCCAAACTGACAGCAGAAAAACCTCCAGGCTGCAGCAGGTACAGCGATCACAAACCACCGTCTGCTGCCTCGTGCGTCAGAAAACTGTTTTAAAGCTGAGAGCGATACAAAGCGCAGCAGGCTGACACCAAAGATGGAGCAGATCCTTCTCCCTCTTAGTCTCAGCAGAGATTAAAGCTCCTGTTTCCTATAATTGTTCAGAGCAAGTAGCTCCTCGTACCAATTATAGAGCATTAGCCGCAGCCGCCAAAGTCATTTCATCGCTGCACATCAGGGAGAGGGAAACAAAAAGAGAGCCGTCCTTTCTGCGACTGACTTCAGTCGCCTTCAGCATCAAATGAGCGCAGGATTAAAGATGGTGCAGATAAAATGAGATTTAAGGATTAGACTGAAATGTGAGTGAACTTTTTGTGACTTGTTTTAATACGACATGAGGAAGTCAACAACGCTGCAGCTGCTGAGGAGACAGTCATCATCTGAGGACTTCACATAGAAGATGTTTAAGAGATTAAACCCTCACTGAAAGAAAAACATCTCTCCAGATCCAGCACAGCTTTATCAAATTCAAGACTTCTAGGTTTTAGAAACCAGAAATGCAAGCAGTAGAAATAACAAAAAATGAAAATATGTGAGAATTTTTTTTAGTTTTGTTTCTTTTTGGAAATAGACGGAATTAGTTACTGTCTCTGGGTAAAAAAGCAGTACTCAAGGGTTCACAGTTTCTACATCGGCACAGGAGTGTGTGCAGACATTTTAAAGGGCAAGGGTGAAATAATTTTTTTAAAAAGGCACGTATAACATGCATTTTGGCTTCTGAGAGGGCACTTACGCGCACATTTTGGCTCCCGGGAAAGCAGTTACTGTGTTGTAATCATCCAAAAGGGCAGATGAGAGTAGTTTGCCAACCAAGGAGACAGTTAAACATGTTTTGGCTTCCAAAAAAGGCAGTTTAGCACCACAAGGAGTCTCCAGTTTAATCGATTTGGTTCATTCGAGGCCCTCGAGGCCACTCTTTTTGGGAAGTAAAGTATGAGTTACGAGGGGGTACATGTTAGTGTTGCGTAAACATATTTTCCACTCATCGTTCCTAATTCTAGTGAGCACTCTATCAGTGGTTTCATAGTGTAGTGGTTATCACGTCTGCTTTACACGCAGAAGGTCCTGGGTTCAATCCGCAGTGAAACCAGTATTCTGATCTTTAGCAAAAGGAAAACCTCAACCATGACGCCAGCACATTAATCCTTCTCATTTATCAACAGCCTAGTGAAGAAACAAGCATGCAGTATTTCCAAGATCAACACAAAAATAAAAAGGGTATTTGGCAGCAACTTTCGAGCTATGAGAAAGTGTCACATCATTTAATCAATGCTAGAAATTCATCATGTTACAAAAGCATAATGGTTCCTCTGCATCACGTCAAGGTTTCATAGTGTAGTGGTCATCACGTCTGCTTTACACACAGAAAGTCCTGGGTTCAATCCCCAGTGAAACCAAATAGGAGTGGAACTTTTACACAAGAAGGCAAAGGGTAAGTAGCGATTAAGGAGGAATGAATCTTCTAAAATTTTGTCGGATTAGACCTAATGTTCTAACGTTTCCTTTTTCCGCAAATTTGTGACAAATTCCATCCTTCTTTCTCCCAATTTGGTGTCCAATAACAATCAACCTGTTTTCCAGCATTGGGCGATCTGGACTTGGAGAAAAGGGGATAACATCTAACACAAAGTTATGACAAAGGAAATGGTGAAACAAAGGGCTAAAGGTCAAAAAGAGGTTTCATGGTGTAGTGGTCATCACGTCTGCTTTACACGCAGAAGGTCCTGGGTTCAAGCCCCAGTGAAACCAAACTGTTATTATTTCACGAGTGACCTCATCCTACAGAAAAATTTATTTGCACAATTTATTTGTCTTTTTTTATCGTAGGGTCAATGACGTGACGTCCCTTTTTTTGTGTCCGAGTGCAATATTTCCTTCCATCATGAATTGAGTATTTCATCACATGTATTTCTTTATTCTATGAAACCTGTGTTATTTGAACACATCTTTAAACTATTAAAATAAAACATGTTTTTTTGTGTTTTGGTTCCTCAAACCCCCAAAATGTCAGGTGGTGCAACCGTCCTGACAAGTATCCACAGTAATTAAACTCTAAAAATTGAATGTCAGTTATTGTAAATGGAAATTAAAAACACAGTGGCATTATTTTATGCTTGAACCTTTTTAAATAAAACGTTCTTTGCGAATAAAAAGAATTTTAAAGCTGTTGAGAAATCTAAAAAACTTTTGTCCCGTAATTTTCACCTTGTCAAATGTCAGGGTGGTGCAACCGTAACATTAGACTTTTATTTTAAAGTGAAGAGAATAAAACAGGAAACAGGAAACTGCATCAGCCAGAGGAGCCCAAATGACATTTGTGACCAAGTGGAAAAGTTTGTAGATTTCTCTGAAATACCTGATAAAAAAGGTTTTTTCACTTCATTGGTGACTGGAACAATTTCCATGTCAGGTGGTACAACCAATGTAATAATGTGAAATGTTATTTTAACATCAAATTATTTATCTTATTCACAAATAAAAGAAATGAAACACACAAAATGAAAATGTATGAGTCACTACAGACACTTGAGAGATACTTGCCAATAATTTCACACAGAAAAAATAACAGGAACATATAAATATATTTTCATATATTTGGTTGAGCCACCTGACATTTTTGGGTGCTCAAATTAAAAATACTAAAAAATAATGAACCTAAAAACTTTAAAATGTTGGTCAACTACTGAAATCTGTTAGAAAACTTAATTCTTCACTCAGAAATATGTTTATTATCCATTTTCAAAGAACTTTTTAAAAATAAGTTTTTAGGCCCCCTTTTTCTGTCATTGACCCAGTAGCACATAGGAGGTGCTCCAAGGCACCTAGTACTAAAGAGAGGGCAATGATATGTTCTGTTGAGCATGAAGGCAAATGATGATTTTTGTGTTCAGTTTGCAATAATTCTGAGGATGCGGAGCCAAAAATTGTGGTTGACTTTCTTAACATATGGGTTCCATAGTGTAGTGGTCATCACGTCTGCTTTACACGCAGAAGGTCCTGGGTTCAATCCCCAGTGGAACCATGATTCTTGTCTTTAAACCACAAACAGGATCCAGCTTTGAGTTTAAGGAGGTAGTAGTGGATGATATGACTGTCCTAACTGGTGTTTCACTAACAGAATAACGTCCAAATAAAGAGCAGGAGTGCTTCAAAGGTTGCCTCAAAAAATAAATAACAGCAGTGAAGGTGATTTTATTATACTGTTTTAGAGTTTTTGTGCATGCAAAGATAATATTTTGATTTCAGAAAATGTGCTCAGCTCTATGATAGCTGTCAACCATTTCTGCAAGAATCAGATTCCTGTCTTATGTTTGAGGTTATATTTGGCAATTTGAGAAGCTTTAAACTTAGACTTTGGCTTAAATGCCATTGTGTTTGAGACAGATACTTCAAAAAGAGCATTTTTTCAATAATGCACATTTGCTTCAGTTGCATGACAGATAAATTGCATGATTAATAAGATACATACACACACACACTCCTATAGCAGAGGCCCTCGTAAACACACACATGCACAGCTCTTAGTAGTTGTTTCCTGTCTAACCACAGTAACGTTTTCTACCACAATAAAGAGCAGCAGCTTATCACCAGCAGCCAAACACAACTGACACACTGCTGCTGCAACCGAAGCAGCTCCACACACACACACACACACACACACACACACACTCACTCTGAGTTCGGCAGGTATGTGAGCTGGGAAAGCACCGCTAGCGCCAACCGACTATGTTACCGTGAAGGTGTCTGCGGTCGCTAAAAGTCCCAGCTCTGACAGAAAATAAACATCGCTGCAGCACAGAAATAATAATAATAAGAAGAATCATAAAAAGATCAATAACAGGAGGAAACTGTTTGTTTGGGGTTATTTTTAGTAAAATCCACATTTGGTACGACAATGAGTTTGCTCACTGTGGTAAAAAACCGTATCACACGCTGACGGTTAATGCACATTTCGTTGTAAAGCAGCACAGGTTTGAGGCCTGGAGGAAGAAGCTACAGATCATACGACCCCCTCCCATGCTGCCTATTACTGGCTGTATTAAAGCAGTCCTTAGAGCCTCATGGTGCTCCGCTTGGACTCCATATTGAGACACACTCATGCTGCTCAGCCTTCTGTGAGCCCTCCTTGAATCCTTCTCCCCGACACACACAGACACAGACACACACAGACACACACACATACTCTATACCCCACTTTCCCTCAGGGTCCCCATATGGACCCGATGGATGCTCTTTTCAAAGCTGCTTTCACAGACATGAGCAGAAAAGCTCTGCACATGGAAAAGAATATACAGTATGTGCAGCAGGAGAGGAGCGTGGTGGTGTGAAGGTTTACTGCTTCGTGTGACATTAAAGGAAACATTTTCTTCTTTTATGCTGCTTGATGTTCAACGCTGCTTCCACTGAGGGGTGTTACAGATTCCACGACCCCAAAGTGAACCTTTTCCTGATCAGTTTTTCACTTCATATCTTGTAATTAGACTGCATTGCCCCTTATTTGGTGGCTCTTAACTTTGTACTGTAGCAGATTATTGAAAAAGCTTGGCTTGACTATGCTTTCATAGTGCAGCTTTAGACACAGACTGTCCTGGGTTCAATCCCCATTGAAATCAAGAAGCTTTTTTATTTCCTGAAGAAGACAAAACTTTCAAAGCAAACCAATCTGTTTGTTTTGTAGAGCTTATGTCTAGTTTCCACCCAGCTATTAGTGCAGTTCATAGTCATGAATCTCAGTTCATAAACCTCTGGAGCGAGAAAGTGCAGAAAGAAGAATTTAGTTGCAAAATATAGGTTCTATAGTGTAGTGGTCATCACGTCTGCTTTACACGCAGAAGGTCCTGGGTTCAAACCCCAGTGGAACCAGAATTATATTATGACGTATTTCTGCAAGTATCAGCTAAATTCTGATACAGTGATGTTCTAACCAATTTTTCAAGACATCAAACACCTTTAAGGATGGTATTGATAAGACTGCTTTTGAGCGCAAAGGTAGATAATGGTGATGTCTATGCTTGCGCGTATGAATGTTAATATTTTTTTTTTCTTGCACCAGGTTAACATTAATACAGAATGCCAGAATAAAAACAAGACACTTTGATTTTAAACAAAACCTGACTACACTGGGGTTCAGTAGTGTCATCATGTCTGCGTCACATGCAGAGGGTCCTGGGGTCGGTATTGCAATCTGATGACAAATCTCTATGCCAACACTTAATTTTTTTTCCTGTTTAGGCACCAGAATAAGAGTTATCCAGTATTCCAAAATCAAGAAACATTTGGAGAATCTGATCCAATGAAGGTAAAAAAAAATTGTCAAGACACCCAACATCCCGATGGATGGCATTGATAAGGGTGCTGTTGAGCATGAAGGCAAATAATGTTCATCCCTATGCAAACACTTATGGATTGTTTTTTTTTCTTGTTAGGCACCAGGACAACAATAATTCAATAGCCCAACAACACTAAATATGGGGTTCTATAGTGTAGTGGTCATCACGTCTGCTTTACACGCAGAAGGTCCTGGGTTCAATCCCCAGTGGAACCAGAATTAATTGTATTATTACAAGTTTCAGCAAAATTTGGATGCAATAATGTTCTGGCCAATTCCCAAGACACCCAACTTCCTAAAGAATGGTACTGATAAGACTGCTTTTGAGCGTGAAGGCAGATAATATTGATGTCTATGCTTGTGCTTACAAATGTTTATACCTTTTTGTTTTTGCACCAGGCTTACAATAATCCAGTAAGCCAGAATCAAGAAAACATTTGATTACAAACAACACCTGACCACACTGGAGTTCAACAACAGTGTATCGGTCATCATATCTGTGTCATTTGCAAAAGGTCCAGGGTTCAATTCCCACTGGAGTCATCATCTCATAAAGCTTTACAGACCTGATTATGGCTAAGGTATTGCCAGCCTAAAGCATGAGGAACTTTAATTTAGTGCTGCATTCACAGAGCCAGAATCTTAATAATATAATTTTTCAGCACAAAATGGCCCTTTAATGTGGTGATCAGTCCATCGGCTTCACACCCAGAAGGTCCTGGGTTCAATCCCAGGTGAAACCATAACTCTGTGCTCATGAATCTTTACACGCCTCACTATGCCACTAAGTACAGCGACCTTACAGCGTGAGCAACTCTGAGAACATGTCAAACACAAAGTAACTAATCAAGATATCCTGGGGCAAATGAGAAAGGCCATTCTTATATGAAAGCAAACGCTACTTAACTCTTCTTGGTTTCCAGCCCAACACCTGAGGACGGTTGGACCACCGATATTGCAATCCGATGACAAATCTCAATGCCAACACTTATTTTCTTCATGTTTAGGCACCAGAATAACAATTATCCAGTATTCCAAAATCAACAAACATTTGGATTGATGCACCACAAAGAGGTTCTATAGTGTAGTGGTTATCACGTCTGCTTTACACGCAGAAGGTCCTGGGTTCAATCCCCAGTGGAACCAGAATTATGATGATTCCTAAAGTATTTCTATGAGTTTTAGCAAGAATCTGATCCAATGAAGGTCAAAAAAATTGTCAAGACACCCAACATCCCAATGGATGGCATTGATAACGGTGCTGTTGAGCATGAAGGCAATTAATGTTGATCTTTATGCCAACAGTTATGGATTGTTTATTTTCCTGTTTAGGTACCAGGATTAGAATGATTCAATAGTCCAACATCAAAAAACATTTTGACTATCCCAATTCTGTAGGGTTCTATAGTGTAGTGGTCATCACGTCTGCTTTACACGCAGAAGGTCCTGGGTTCAATCCCCAGTGGAACCAGAATTATAATGATTCCTAAAGAATTTTAGCAAGAATCTGATCCAATGAAGGTTGTCTAGAAACCTAATATCCCAATGGATGGCATTGATAAGGGTGCTGTTTAGCATGGAGGCAAATAATGTTGATCTCTATGCCAACATTTATGGATTACTTTTTTCCTGTTTGGGCACCAGGATAACAATAAGTCAATAGTCCAACAACATGAATTGTGGGGTTCCATAGTGTAGTGGTTATCACGTCTGCTTTACACGCAGAAGGTCCTGGGTTCAATCCCCAGTGGAACCATCACCCTTTGCTTCAAAAGCCTCATAAAAATTATTAATGCCTGGGGAAAAGCTACCCCACAGCAACAGGACCTTAAGAAAATGTTAACCACAAAGTTGGCCTATAAGGATGAGCTGGGACAAATAAGAAAGATCATCAATAAACATGAAGGTTAATGCAACTAAACTCATTCAGAACCTTCTTGGTCCTCAACACAACACTACAGTTAGGATTACGGTGGCCGACAAGGGTCAAACGGACAGCAACGGGCCAGTACGTCTCAGTTCAAGGAAACAGCTTCAAGTACAGAAACTATGCAAAAATGAAAACTCTAAAGGAGTGACAAAAAGAGGAAATTTGTGCAAATGAAAAATGTGCTGCATAAGAAGACAAACGCACCATCATCAAACTATCTGTGAATACAGAAACGATCTGTGAATACAGAAACGATCTGTAAATACAGAAACGATCTGTGAATACAGAAACGATCTGTGAATACAGAAACGATCTGTAAATACAGAAACGATCTCCAAACCAAGAAACGATCTGTGAATACAGAAACGATCTCCAAACCAAGAAACGATCTGTGAACCAAGAAATGATCTGTAAACCAAGAAACGATCTGTAAATAGAAAAACGACCTGCAAACGAAGTGTTGCATTACCTGTCACGACAAACCTATGTGCTCCAAACCTGCAGGGGGCGCGTTCAGCGTAACAGCTTAATGGAGAGACACACGGGATGGAGAGAGAGAGAGAACAGCTAACGTGTCCGGCCTGTTGCCATTCGTTTGACCCTCTTCAGCCACCGTAGAGGTTGGACCATCAATGCTGCAATTTGATTTAACGCTCTGGGTTGTTTGGAGCTATGTATCTCAGTCCATAAACCACTTCAAAAAGGAAAAACTCCAGTATATAGGTTCTATAGTGTAGTGGTCATCACGTCTGCTTTACACGCAGAAGGTCCTGGGTTCAACCCCCAGTGGAACCATCTTATTTACCTTCCTAACGATTAGAGCAAAGAACTGCAGGTTAGTAGTACCTGTCCGAACTTGAATCGAATGTAAACCTTTTTCAAACATGCTTTTTTTTAAAGCTAGAAACGTTTTTCCATACATTTCCAAACTCTACAGTGGTAGAGTTACCACTGTAGAGTTTCACTTGTGACAATTAACCTCAAAATTGTACAGCTCACAAAGGTTTCATAGTGTAGTGACCATCACAACTGCTTCACCTACAGAAGGTCCTGGGTTCAAACCCCAGAGAAACCACCAGACTGACTTCACTTCCCTTGGGTTGAGGCATTTTAGAGATTATGCAGGTAGAAAAATCTAATGAGCAAAGATAACACAGGCTTTACTCGAGCACGACACACTGAACACCAAATCAAAGTCGCCTCTCGAGGACTGAGCGGCGACATATTGGAGATGCTATAGGAGTGTGAGCAAAAACTGACAAAATCTGTGTGTGTGTGTGTTTCTGTGAAAGCCTCAGGGGTAAACACGGCTCTGAAACAGTGGAGTGTGTGAGTGTGTTATCTTTGCACTAACTGCTGTTCTCTTCTGCAGACAAACAAGATGCTGGAGGAGCAAAGATACACTAACAGTGAACCTGTGAATGACATAACGTGTTTCTGTGACCTTACGTTTTTTTCTCCAAAATTCAATTTCATTACGTCACCCTTCACCTTTCTTCATCCTCTCTTGTGGTCAGGTAAATATTAAGTCCAGTGCATGAAAAAATGGCATGCCTCCAAGTAGTACATTCAAATCTTAGTGCTCTTTTTTTGATTAAATCTTATTTACTTTGTTCATCAGAGCGGATAAAATGATCGTAAAAGCCTCTGTGGCGTCAGAAATCTTTTTCACTCAGTGCCACCAATTCAACGACAAATGGTCTATTTTTCCTCCTTCAGGTTTTCAGGTGTTTTGGCTGCATTTGTACCAGAAATCACTCTCTGTCCTCATCTGTTTGTGCCACTGAACACATGCTGAGTGTGTGCGTGTGTGTGTGTGTGTGTGTGTGTGAGTGTGTGTGTGTGTGTTATATCAGAGAGTCATTATGTAACACTGACATCTGCTGGGAACAGGGTGGGTGTTGGTGAGGGGCTGCAGCTTTACTACCTCTGCTGCGTCTGCCATGTGTGTGTGTGTGTGTGTTTATCTGTTTGTGTACTGATGCTCATTTGTTTGTTTACTTCAATAATCCCATAAACACACACACAGAGTCAGTCCTCACAATGAACCCATATGCTGAGATTAAAAAGCCTGCACAATACGTGAAAATTACGCAACCTGAAAATCTCTGTTAAATCACGTCTGTGTACAGTTTTTGCTTATTATAAGAGCAGAAAAGACAGAAAATTGATAAGAAGTTACCTGAATTTCACAGAAAGCAGAAGAATTTAAAAATATATGCAAAAACCTGATTTATCATGCACCGACATGAAGAACATTTGAGCTTGTTGTTAATAACAGAGGGTCAGATGTTTGGAAACAGCTGTAGGAGGGAGTCACAGTTGATGTGTAAATTATCACAGCTCACATCGTTTCATAACCACAACATTTCTCACACTGCTGATGAGATTTGAGGCATGTGGAAAGATTACTCTATGATAGCCAGCTGCACGATTTATGAGCTAAAATTTAAGATTCTAGTAAAGAAACGAAGCCAAATCTGAACAACTCAACACTGACAACTAGTGGTAGGCATTTGTATTACAAACTGAGCTGATGAGTGGAAGAAATGTTGCTTTCCCCACGTTTAATGTGCTTTAGAGACACAAGATTCTTACACAACTTCGGCAACTTCCAAGGTGCACAGAGAGGGAAAAGAAGTCTAAAATTGTTCCAAACTCAACGTCTTGCATGTGTTGTACGTCGCTTTGGACAAAAGCATCTGTTAAATGAAGTTGTAGAATTGTAGACTTAAACAACACTTGTAGTAAAGAGAATAACTTTATTCAGGCCAATATGTTTTAGCTTGTGGTATTCGTCACAGCTAAAATACACTAGATCAGTGATTCCCAAGCTGTGGGTCGTGGCCCCCTGGTGGGCCGTGGAGCCAATGCAAGAGGGCCGCCGAATTATTAAAAAAAAAACTATTATTTTCGTGGGGAGCTGTTTTATAAAGATACCAATGTACAAAATAATGTAAAAATGTTTATTCATATTTTAAAAAGAAAGCATGTTATTATATATTTCACATCTATTTCTATATCGATCCAATCACTTATCAATTCTCTTTTCAATTTCTAAAGCAGGTTTCACAGGTTTTCTTTGTCAACAACATTTTATTGTGTTCATAAGTACAATGATATGAAATTGGTCACTGGATCTGGGTATCTCTGTAGGTGTATAAAGAAAAACAAGGTGGGGTTGGTGTGCATTTCCTTTCAGCAAATGCAGGGTGTTTAAATGCTGAGCCCCATAACTAAAAATCACATCACATGATCTCCATATATTGTTTTGATCTATCGTGTTGACTGAAGTAGGCCACCTAGTGTTTTAAAGTGGTAATAGCAAATGCTTACTTAAAGTTGTGTGTAACTTGGAGCTTGCTGAAACTCGACTGAAGTCAGCCACGAGCCTGCACGTTCATTTTATTTAATCGGTATGTTTGGAAAACATTTATCAGTTAGTATTTTGACATTTTTTAATTTTAAGCACTTTTTTCGCAAAAGGAAATTTTGATATATTCTGTGATGAAAGTTGAAAATCTGTTTGAAAACTGAAGTTATGTCATAGTGTGCTAACCGCTAGCACATCAATGTGGTTTCCCATATATACTAGCATCGAGCTAGCACTTTGTTTACTATATCGTTTTTGGCACAAATGGAGGTGTATAATATGTTGAATATACTGAATATCTCAGTTCTTAACAGGAACTGATACTGATCCCTAAACGTGACCCAGCTAAGGACAGAGTACCCCCTCTTTAACTCTAGTTTGGTCTCCACCAGCTTCTTATAAAAGCGATTTGACCCTTTTAGAGCAACTCTGTTTTAATTTGGTCAATCAATCATCCTTAAGTACAGACTCCTGTGATATTCTGCCTGCTCATACTGCTCTCCTGCTTCTGATTTGTCTTCTTCATGCAGCTCCTCAGGCGCCAAGCAGCAGCCCCCCCCCCCTCGTGTAATAAATGGGGGAAATGATTTTAATGTGTATTGAATGGAGCTTCCCCAGCATCCATCTTGTCAATTTTCAGGGGGGCCGTCAGGCTGAGTTTAAACTGGTAGATGATAACTTAATCCTTTTATCCGTATCCTTGCCGCGGGGCGACCAAAATAAACGCTGAATTGAGGTTTGGGAGGAAAGTGGTGAAAGAAGAACGTCTGAGAGCTGAGGCTGTGAGAGGCAGCACGGGAGAGGAAGAAGAGGGAGGTAATAGGGATGTTTTTATTTGCCTCGGAGGTGAAAAGTGAAAAAAGGTGTGACTTTAATACAGTTAGCTCCTCACCGACACCTCATGTTTTCCTACTACGACACTGAGAGAAGAGAAAAGGATCTGCAGCAGCAACATCAGGGGTTTGGGGTCGAAACTGACTCCAGAAAGACCTCAGACTGAAAGTAGCTGAAGTAGACATGGACTGTCTGACAGAAAGGGAACTTACTATTATTATCATCATTATTATTATTTAAGTGCAAGCACTAAAACATGAGCTAAAGGCTGAAACAGGGGTTAAGCTGATTGCATTTATGTTGATTCCTGTCCACATGCAGCAGTTATTCTGCAGTGATCTGTTCAAACCTGAGAGTCTATCAATAAAATGAAGAGCCAGGTTATGTTTGCTCTGCTTGGTGAGGTTGGAGTTGGTAGATGAGCACTGGTAGGACACAACCAGGATTCACTAATGTTACACAGTCTCAGCGCACTGGGCTATGAGTAGCGCTAAATCTAGCCCCTAAACTACCTAAAAACTGTATAAATAAAGTTTGCTTCCCTAGCAACACAGAGAATATAAACAACAAAAGCCTATAGTTATCTAAAATGCCAACAATTGTTGTCACGTTTCAAACCACAGCGCTACCTAACTATTGATAAACACACTACCTTGTTTCATTGTATCCAATAAAAAGTTATAAAAGACCTGATCTTTATTCATTTTTCCGAAATAAACTGAAACCCAAACGAACACATGCCTTGGTTCATCATGACAGTGTGGAGCAAAGGCTTATGGGAAGTGGAGTCTCTATCACTACCACTGATGCAAGCTTTCCAGAAACTCCTAACAGCTAGTTTAATAAGAAAAAACTTCCTTTGGTGACTGAGGCCCCATCCACACGTAGACAAAACGAGGTCAAAACATACGTTTTTTGCCGAATCTGCGTATCATCCATACGGAGACGGCGTTTTGTGGGTCTGTAAACGATCATTTCTGAAACCAGGTTCCAAAGTGGGAAGATTTAGAAACGCCGTATACGCGGCTCCGTGTAAACTGGCTCTCCGCAACTTTTCAGATACGCTGACGTCATATTTTCACATCGTTATTAATACGCATGCGCCACAAGCGGCACTATGGCAACAACAACAACAACAACAATGGTGGTGTACTGTGTAGCGTATGTGTTGATGAAGCTGGTGACCCTGCTATCCCTTTTTCAGCAAAATCTCCTTCTTCTCAACCACCACAGAGTTGAACAAACAGTCACCTCTCTGTTTACAATCTCTGTTTACAACTTTTGCCAAGAGTGTTCAATGCCACTGTTTTTTCTTCTGTTTCCGCTTGTTTCCCTCATATCGTTTCAGCGCCCCCAGAGGTCTGGCAAGTGTTTTACAGCGTCTTCATGCGGATCGAGTGCATTCATATAGACGCACACATTTGCTGAGACGCCTTCATCTTTATGACGATCGTTTTGGAAACTGTTAAGCGTTTTGACTTCGTGTGGATGGGGCCTCAGTCACATGCAGAGGTGTCCTTGAGCAAAACACTGAACCCTCCTCACAAAATTGCTCACCACTGTACGTCGCTTTGGACTAAAGCATCTGCTAAATGAAATTGAAGAGCTGTAGAATTACCTTGTTGTGTTGTATCCAAGTAAAAGTTGTCTCGGGGCGCAGATGGCCGAGTGGATATGGCTGCGCACCATGAGGTTTGTCCTCCAGCAGGTGGCCCAGGTTCGACTCCCGCCTGAGGCCTGTTTCCCGCACGTCATTCCCCACTCTCTCCCCCTTTCCTGCTCTATCCACTGTCCTCCTCAATCCAATTTAAGGCAGAGAAGCCCAAAAAATATCTTTAAAAAAAAAAAGTTGTCTTGAACAAAGAAAAGTAGTGTGAAAAAGAAGATCTGATCTCTATTATTTTTTTCCAAAATTACACTGAAACCCAAACTAACACATGTCTTGGTTCATCACGACAGTGTGGAGCAAAGGCTTGTGGGAACCCGAATCTTTACCAGTGGCGCTAGCTTCCCAGAAACTCCTCACAGCTGATTTAGGAAAAACCTTCCTTTGGTAAATAAGCCTGTGTTTTTATCATTTTGATTATTTATGCTAATCCATCATTTTTCTGTTTTGTATTTTCAGTTTTACGGTGCTTTAAGCTGTGTCGAGTCTTAATAAATGACCAAATCGAGAAGAACGCTCTCTCATTTTACAAAAAACAGTTTGGCTATCTAACTAGCTGGGCACATGAGTTCAGGGAGGGCAGAATAGTCCTCACTTTAAAAAAGTCAAGGGAGTTTTGACTCCAGTTTGTGACTCAAATCCCAGGAAAAACTGTTTACAGAGAGAGAGGAGAATACAAGGGTGAACTCTTATTTCTGTAAAGCATGTTATGAGGCACTAAAATGAATGTTACACTAAACTAATCATCACTTTTACTAACATCCCTCTTTTTTCTGAGTATGTTTGTATGAGGTGGGGAGAAACGGACAGTCCCTGCAGCTCTAAATGAACCTGTTTGTTAAAGAGAGTGAGCAGGTGTGACAGTGTTCATTCATCGTGCTGCTGCAGCGACTCTCACCTGAGCAGCAGCAGCAGCGGCAGCAGAGAGGCCGAATAAATCACAGCAGACGTTCAGGAGCTAAAATCAGGACGGCAGAGACAGAGAGAGGCTGCCTCCCGTGTCCCCGCGGAGCGTCGAGAAACATCTGAAATATCTCTGCTGCCCTGCGAAGGCTGCAGGCTGCAACGCTCACGGGCAAAGTGAGAAAAAAAAAAAAGAAAAGGCTTAAAGGTTTCTACTGCTGCACCAACGAATGACTCAGAACATCCCTGCACAGCAAAATGAGAGACGTGACTGTTTGTTTTTGAAGCTCTTTGCTCTCAGAGATCATTAAAACCTCTGTAAGATCATTTCTAATCATTTATACATTCTAGAAAGACAGAAAAATGGAGGAGGATGATTATATTTCAAGCCTTTTAATCTGTTTAGTATAACTTCTGAAGGAAATCAAACCTCTAACGCAAACAATTTGGCATTTATTCATTCAATTTGTGTGCATAACATGTTTCATGTGTAAGTTTTAGAAGGTGCAAACCTGGGGTAGGGGTTCCCTTCAAACTCTTAACCTGGTAATATTTGCAATTTGCATGATCCAGTTAAACTTCATATTGACATTTTAGAGCGCTTCAAGACCAAAAAACAATATATTTGCTCAGTTTTCTCGCAAAACAAGTTAATTTCAGTTGTTTTCTCAAGATAGATACTATTTTTTAATTTTCTTATCCCACTCCATCCTTGAATTCAACCACAGTTACACGAACCAAGTTTTAAATTCTGTTGCACACAGAGATCAAATGATGCATTCAGTGGCACCATGGAAATTTGGGTTCTCATGCCAAATGACTGTGAGCGGAAATCAAATCTTCTTTAATTGATCCGTTCCTTTTATGGACTATTTCACAAGGGACCTCATTTGGATTCCAGGCGACCCCACATGGGGACCCGAGCCCAAGGTTGAGAAACACCGCACTAAAGGTTTGGGTAGCTTCTAAACTTGCTAAATCTATGCAAATGAACCAAAGAAACATAAATTGTGGAATCTGTGTCTCGTCTGCCATGATTCTCCTCCTGATGTCTGTAGATGGAGTTTATCTCAGTAAGGAAGAGAGCACACAGCTCAGCTCTGCGCAGTCACAAACGAGTGCAAAACAGGAGCAAACTGCACACAGCTGCAGGACTTTGTGGCTAAATGCATTCCTGAATATCATAAGAAGAGTTTGCTTTGTAAATTAGACTTTGTGATAGCGGGGAATGATCCACTTTTAAGCAGAAGTGTGAAGCAGACGCAGTCAGATTCTAGGAAGGTTAAATCTCCTCTTTGCACATTTAACTCTCAATGCTGCTGATCAACCTCATCTAACCAAACAGTTTAACAGGCTGCATCATGGTTCTTGATTTTGCAGGAATATGTTGGGAAATAATGCAATGGAGCCTTCATATAAACTGAAAAAAAAAAACGAACAAAAAACAAAATGGTTTTCTTAAACATGCTTGTGCTGTTATTGCAGACCTTTGAGATAAAATGAAACCTGTGAAAAATATGTAACAACTTTATGTCAGGATCAGGATCTGGACTTTATCACGTTTGTTTATACGACAATTATAAAAACATTTTAAACCCCAAAATATCTCTTATCCTGCATTCTGAACCATTTTATGCTTTAACTTTTTTTTTTTTTTTTTTTTTACCATTTCACATCTTTAATTCCGTTTTTTGGTCCTCTCATGTGTGTTTTTTCTTTTTAATTAAAAACAATTCATGAAACACATTTTGCATCATGCCAATGCAATTAAATATCAGCTGTAAAAGTTGTTGAGTTTCTTCAAATTGTATGGAGCTTTAGCTTTATAAAGTAGTTCAAATCTTTGTAAAACATTAACAAATATATTAAGATTTATTTTAAGCACTTGACAGAAACTGTGGATGTAAACAATTAGAACATAATTAAATTAAGTGACAAAACTAACACATGGTAAAATGAGGGCTGGGGCCGCTTGGAAATACATGGCAGGCCACAATTGGCCCCCAGACCATAGTTTGGACATCCCTGATTTAGACGTTCCCCTTACAAGAAAATATGTGTCCAAGTGAAGATTTGACGTCTTAACGCTGGTGCAAATAGAGTCACGTTGCTCTTATTAACCAAACTCACATAATGATATTGTGTCTGATTTATAACTGTTCTCCTCCTCTCTTTAATTGGGAGCAGATGGATGCTCCTGCGCTAAAATAAGGATTGTTAGCAGATGACCAATGGTTTTGCAGGCTGTCATTAATATCCTCCTGGACTCCGGGGCCCCTCGGACCCCGAGCGAAGCAGCGGCAGAAGCTCCTGAACATCTTTATCATCCTGGACCGAGCTGCAGCTCCGCGGGCCAGCTGAGAATCCATCATGGCTATTATTACCTGAGGCTGTGCACTGAATCCATCTCACACACACAAACACACACACACACATTCCTCCAAAAGTGGACTCTCATTTTAAACCAATAGAGTTTGGACATAACTATAAAAACCAGAAAGAAAGATAAAATAAATCTTTCTTTTGGGGACATTTCTCATTTTATTGCACAAACTTGGTGAAAATTTCCACCTATGAAAGACAAATACACTAAAATAAAACATTTTGGTCAGCATAAACAGAAAAAGCAACAAAGACTTCACCTGCAGCTGTAAAAAAAGTAGCATTTCTTTATTTGTACCACTCAAAATGAGACCAATTGAGCCCAAAGCTTTAAATCTTAGAGGAAACACAGCTTCTCTTAGTTTGCATAATTGCACTGATGCTACACACACACACACACACACACCAGATCTAAAGTTGTCTTTTACCTCAGGTGTCAATTTTTCTCTCTGAACTCTGAGTGACTTTGATATTTTCTGTTAACCTCCTTCGCATCAAGTTCACCTCTCCAGCAACCGGAGGGTCTGTGTGTGTGTGTGTGTGTGTGTGTGTGTGTGTGTAAGTGTGGGTCAGGCAGAGGGGAACCATTGTGCGTTAAGATGGAGCTCTATGAAGGTTAAGTGCTTAAACCAGCAGCGGTGAACCAATCAGAGCAAGGCTTGGAGCAAATGACCGCCCCCCTGTGATGTCATAACTTTCACCTCTGATTGGTGAAATTTAAAAGCAGGTACTCAAGATGAACTGTGGGAATCTCCCAGTGGTTTTAAAGTTTGTGCATGAAACCTAGTTTTGGCGTCAGTTTAACCCATTAAGCGCCAAAGTCACAACATTGCATAGCTGCAAATATGGTGCCTCATGTAGTTGATACTTTACACCAGGAGATGGCAGAAATCTGTCAATTCAATCTGAAATAGAAAGTAAAAAAATTGAGATGAACAGTCAAAGTTGTGAGTTGCAAAGTTGAAATTGTAAGATAAAAAGTCAAAGTTATGACTCAAAATGTCATAATTTTGAGATAAAATGTCAATTAATAGGATAAAAGGTTAAAATTTTGAGATAAAAAGTCAATTTTTGAGGTTATATAATCTCAATTGTGGTTAAAATCAAGTCAGAATTTTTTTATGATGTCAAAATTATAAGCAAAAAGAAAGCAAAATTTCTGGAATGAAAGTAGTAAAAAATTACGGCGAATACAAAAGTCAGAATTTTGAGGTACATAAACGTCAAATTGTGAGAGAAAGTCAAAATAATGAGACAAAAAAGTCAAAATTCTGAGATGGAAATCATCTTTAGGTAGAAATCCAGAGACTGTAATCCTGATTTTTGGGCTCAAAATTTTCCCAATAGCACTCGAACATTTGAAATACCTGATCTCAAATTTTCATGATCCTTTTCATGACCCAGTTTTAAGAAGTGACTCAGTCTGTGAGCTGTAATCTGATTACTTTGGACCGGCTGGACCTGAGACCTCGATCTGCACCGACTCATTGTGTCATATTTACATGAAGCGGCGCAAAGGTCGCAGCTTTTCTCTCTGCTGTCGTTTGTTTCTCTTTCTGCTCACATTCCTCCCAGCTGACGTTGTGTAACAAAAAAAAAAANGCTATTAAAAAGTGGGGGATGGAAACTTTTGATCAAAAATATTTTATGTTATCATTCATATTCTCTGAGAAAAGGCCAAGAAATCATCAATTCTGCCAGGGTATGTAAACTTATGAGCACAACTGTAGCTTTACAGACAGGAGAGGTGAGTAATGGAGCTTTAAATTTATCTGAGGGGTAAATATTTTACACATTGAGTCTTTACGTAGCCGTGTATAATCAGTAAAGAGCTTAACATTATTCAACGCTAACGTAGCGTCTACAATCTGTTTGGTTTGGTAGGAGGAAATTAACGCTCTGGAACAAGCAGAAAAAAAAACCCAGGTTCAATAGATTTCTCATTTTGTAGTGTGAGTCAACGATATGTCCCCACATGTAGTTTTACACACACATTCACACACATACACACACACACACACACCTGCAGGTTCAAACAGGCTCCATCTATCAGGAGACTCAGGAGTGTAAAAAAAATCAATGTGTGAAGGACAGAGAAGAAGAAAGAGAGCTTCAAGCTGAGAAAAGAGAGTGGAAGGCTCATCAGTTACAAACATCAGAGCCGCTCTGGGACCCAGGACCAGGACCAGGATCAGGACCAGGACTTTCGATTAGAAGAGAAGATGTAAAAGAAGTCTTTGTGCCCAGAAAAATCATGTCACATTTGAAAACTCATTTCTCGTTATCTATTTGGAGCCTGAATCCAAATTTCACCTTCAGTCTGATTTTTCTTCCTCAGCTGCGTCGTGAAGTAGAGGCAGTCATCACACGCTGAGGGACAGAATCTATTGTTGAATCATTCCTCCTGAACACGGACTCTGTGTTGTATATCTGCGTCTCCTCTACAAACAGCTCTGAGGCTTCGTGTTACATCAAGGTTTCATCAGACCAGCAGCACAAAGCTCCATCAGGAGCCCGAACGCGGCGTACGCACCGAGCGCCTGCCTCTGCAGCGGCAAACTGTCAAAGACCAATCAAAGAGCAGCGATTCTGTTCAACTACGGCCAAAATGAAATGAAAAATACAAAACAAGCACGGGAGGAAAAAAAGAAAACACGTGTAAACCTCTGTTAGACGTGTAACAACGATAAATCCCATCAGAGGAATCTGAATGTGCCGGAGTTTGAGCCAAGAAGACGACAGAAACGACACGACTGAGGCTGAAACCCAGAAACTGAGAGAAGAAAAGAGAAAATAAAATGGTGTTACAGCTACTTAAGAGCAGAAACTCACTATGTTAAGGTGATGTCCTCTTTCATTGCCCTAAAATTGTATGATTTAATCAAATTCCCCAATTTGTCCGGATTTGTCTCAGCTTGTTCTACAGACCATTGATATTAATAGTGAGTTGCTAATGGCATTATTCCAATTCCCCAACCTCAGAGTTAAATTTTTGAGACAAAAAGCGATAATTTTGAGATGAATAGTCTAAGTTGTGAGTTAAGAAGTAAAAATTTTGAGATAAAAAGTCAAAGTTGTGCGTCAGAAAGTTTTAATTTTGAGACACAATGTCAATTGATAATGTTAAGAGGTTAAAACTTTGAGATAAAAAGTCAATTTTTGAGGTTATATAGTCTAAATCATGGTTGAAAAAAAGTCAGAATATTGTTATGATGTCAAAATTATAAGCAAAAAAAAAAAAGTCAAAGTTCTGGGATGAAAGTAGTAAAAAATTATGGTGAATAAAAAAGTCAGAATTTTGAGATACATTAAAATTGATGGAAAAACATCAATATGTGAGAGAAAGTCAAAATTATAAGACAAATATGTCAGAATTCTGAGACGGAAAGTCAAATTTTGAGGTTATACAGTCAAATTTATGTGTTCAAAAGTCATAAATTTGAGATAAAATGTCAATTGATAAGATAAAAGGTTCATATTTTGAGATATAAAGTCAATTTTTGAGATTATATTAAAAAAAGTCAAAAACATTTTATGATGTCAAAATTATAAGCAAAAACAAAAAAAGCCACATTCCTGGGATGAAAGTAGTAAAAAACTATGGTAAATAAAAAAAGTCAGAATTTTCAGATACATTTAAAATGAGAGAAAAAAACAATAAAATTGTGAGAGAAAGTCAAAATTAGAAGAGAAATATGTCCAAATTCTGAGACGAAAAGTCAAATTTTGAAGTTATATAGTCAAATTTATGTGTTCAAAAGTCATGAATTTGAGATAAAATGTCAACTGATAAGATATGAAGTTAAAATTTTGTAATATAAAGTCTAAATTTAAAGGAAAAAAGTCAGACTTTTGAGATAAAGTCAAACTATTTAAAAAAATCAGAGATGAAAAGTCAAATTTTGAGGTTATATAGTAAAAGTTGTGCCCTAAAAAGTCATTCATTTCAGATAAAATGTCAGAATTTTGTGAAAAAGTCAAAATTCTGAGACGAAAAGTCAAATTTTGAGGATATTTAGTCAAATTTATGTGTTCAAAAGTCATAAATTTGAGATAAAATGTCAATTGATACAATATGAAGTTTGCATTTTGTAATAAAAAGTCTTAATTTAAAGGAAAAAAGGCAGACTTTTGAGATAGAGTCAAAATTATGAGGAAAAAAAGGCAAAAATTCTGAGATAAAAAGTCCAATTTTGAGGTTATATAGTATAAGTTGTGCATTAAAAAGTCATACATTTCAGATAACATGTCAATTGATAAGATAAAAAGCTAAAATTTTGAGAAAAGTCAAATATCTGAGATGAAAAGTCTAATTTGAGGTTATACAGTCAAAATTATGGTAAAAAAAAAAAAAAAAAAGTCAAGTTTTGAAACTATAAAGTCAATATTGTAAGATAGTAAAGTGAAAATTATAGGACACAAGTCAATATTTTAAGATAGTAAAGTGATAATTTAACCTTATCTCATTAATTTGGCTTAAAGTTTGCACTGGATTTTGATTTTTGAGGCCAATCTTTAGCTTTAATCAACCAATAGATTTTTGTTAAAATAGCTAATTAGTCATTTGTAATGTAACTTAAAGTTTTGGGTTCTGCAGACTAAAAATACAGAAATTAAAAGCACTGATGCATTGATCTTCTGACATTTAGAATAGGAGAACATGACTGAACCATAATGCGCTTCATCTTCCCACCAATTGTGGGAAGTGTTTTTGTTCATGCAAACCTTCAGCACATCATACCCACAGTCTTCACATACGTCAGAGCACCACCCTGACATCAGAGACCTCCACCATATGCTTGCTTCATCCAGAGCGGACTGTATAGACACGGCTGTGAGTATCTATTGAAATGCAAAGCGTAAAGTGCATTCTGTCTGTAGTAATGACTTGTTGCTCTCTTGCTGTTTGACTTCAAAGGAAGTTAATGAATGATGAAAATGACGGCGAGCATCCCGTCACGCTCAGGCTGTAATTAAAGATTCAACTGTTGGTCTTAAAAGCTCATCAATGATGCAGAACGCTTCTATTTACTTCACATCTACGCTCAGATATCTCACCAAGACGATGACAGCTTCATGTACATTTATGAGCGAATAAGGGAAAGAAAGCTGTAAAGCTGCAGGGTAAAGAAACGCTGCTCCGGAGAGGACGGAGTGTGTTTTCCTCTCCTTGGTGTGTCTGAGGAGAAAAAGGGAACACAGCGTCTCCTCCTCCATCTGCTCCCAGCAGACTGAGGAGGTGAAAGGTGATGCCCGCCCACCTCGCCGTCAGGAGGTGAGAGAAAGGTTGATGAATCAAACCCACACTGTCACACGCGTTAACTTACGTAACCTGCTGATCATGACTCCGTCTGTGTGTGTGTGTGTGTGTGTGTGTGTGTGTTGACCTGAAGTATCTCGTTTCAACCGCCTGATCAAAATCTTTCTCTGTTCTGATTTTCAATAACAGCACAGAAAGTCTGAGGTTTCACAGTTTTGTGGGCGTCAGGTCAAAGAAGGTGAAGCAATGAAAAAGATAAGAGCTTGATGACGGAGGGATGGACCAAGATTTTGAGCTTATGGTGAGAAAGTTGAACTTTCCTGATTCTAGGACATGAGTCTGACTCAAAGGTTCTCAAAGAATGTTTCAAGGTACCTTTAAAAACTTGTTTCTAGATATTATTGGACAACTTTTCTCATATTTGGCATCCTAAAGCTTTGGATTCTTGGTTTTTGGATACTCTTAAGACTAAAAACATGTATAAAAACAGAATACAATGATTTGCAAATCCTGTTAAACATATACTCAATTGAATACACAACAAAGACAAGATATCGACTGTATTTTTTTTTTTTTGATGCCTGCAACATGTTCCTAAAAAGCTAGGACAGGGGCAAAAGAAGTCTGATATTCAACGACTACGACTTTTTTGTCGACAAACCTAGTAAGGTGTCCACTTGTCCAACTAAATTTGTCCACTCACAGTACTAACCCATATTTTCCTCGTAGTAGGGGTTTTCCGAGTCAGGAAGTGTTCGTTTCTACCTCGGTCCAAGTGGTGAAACAGTTGTTGACGCACTCGTTTATCAGGTTGTCAACAAGAACAATGCTTCTCAACTTTGTCCAACTGCAGGAGTTGATGGATTTCATCATCTACAGTCCATAATATCATCAAAAGATTCAGAGAATCTGGAGAAATCTCTGCACGTAAGCAGCAAGGCCCAAAACCAACATTGAATGGCCTTGACCTTTGACCCCTCCGGCGGCGCTGCATTAAAAACCCTGTAGTAACACATTTCCTATAATCGTGCACCCGAGTCCTTGTGAAGTCTTTTGGTAACAGTCAATTGTGTCAAGTAGTGATGTAGATGTTCACTGTCAAGTTTGAGATGGTACGTTTCTGTTTCAGTCTGTAGTTGTTGTGTGTGTTTGCGACGTCTTGAGAAAAACCTTTAGTACCACGTGGTGTCCTCTGGGCCAAACAGGAAAAGGACAATCAGGATTGTTCTCATCTCAAAGTTCAAAAGCAGCATCTGCGATGGTATGGGGGCGTGTTAGTGCCCATGGCATCATGGGTAACTGTCCCAGTATCTGTGAAGGCAGCATAAATGCTGAAAGGTACAAACAGGTTTTGGAGCAACATCTGCTGCCATCTAAGACACTTTGTCTTTTTCAGGGACGTCCCTGATTATTTCAGCAAGACAAAGAAACCAAGACACATTCTGCTCCTGTTACAACAGCGTGGCTCTGTAGTAGAAGAGTGCAGCTACTAGACTGACCTGCCTGGCCTCTCCCTAAATGTGTGGAACATTATGAAGCACAAAATAGCAAGAATGTGAAAGAATTCCAGCTCCAGAGCTTCAACAATTAGTTTCCTCAGTTCACAAATACTTATTGAGTGTATTATGGTGCTTATAATCTTATTCTAAATCATGAATTATGAACAGGACAATATATAAAAATGAGACTGTTTCACGATCACAGAGTGCTTTTACACACAGAAGCTTTAAACTTGACCTTTTGATGGACTCGCCGCCGTGGATCAAGCTCTGAACTCTCGCCGTAATGAACGTTTCATGAGGGAGAAAGAATCTGGTTGAAGTTGGAGGAGCAGTGATATAATGACAGGTTGTTACACAACATGATCAATAACTGCAGAGTGAGATGTGACAAGTTCAAACACCACCTCGTCTTCCATGTGTGTGTGTGTGTGTGTGTGTGTGTGTGTTTTCTGTGATATTTGGTGATTTTTTGGAGCTATAGAAAGCTGAGGATCTGTGTTAGAAGTCTGGTTGTTCTGAACAAGGGAGCAGGTTGTTATCTGTAATGGGACAAAGAAGAAAGGAGCTGTTTGTTCCACGAGGAAGAAAGAGAAAGTTTTCAGAAGCAGTGACGAGGGAAGAATTTCAAAAAGAGGAAGGAGCTTCATGATTTACAGGGGAAAGAAAGTTTCCTTCATGAGGGGAGGAAGGTAACGCCTTATTAGGAGGTAAAAGATGTTTGTTTCCAGTTCAGGGCGTAAGAAATGCCCCGCAGCAAAGAGGAGGTTTTCTAAGTCGGGAAACAAATAGTGGGGAAAATGACTGCAATGCAATAAAAACAGATATTTTCAGGCTAATCTAAAACGCCCACACCTCCATCCACACGCTCTGTGAGTCATCAACCGATGGGACAAAAATATTAAGACTAAAAAATTCAATTTCCTGAAGTTAATTTACTTCTCCAAGCTGGAGCTGAGCAGCCAATCTGAGTTTAATTTGAGCAGGAGGGAAAGGTGACGGAGCGGCGGCCGCGGCGGGAATATTAACGAGGACGGACGCGGGTTTGAGTTTCCGGAAAACGTCCAAACATTTATGTAAACAAGCGTCTCCTCGCTCCTCCGCAGCGCGACGACACGCTTTAAGGTTTTCTGACATGAGACCAAACAACTTAGTCTAATTATCCATAAATAAACAACGTATAGAAAATGTTTCCAGCTGCGCGGAGAATGATAAGCTATAACGCCTGATAGAGGAATTGAAATGGGTTTGGAAAACGCCAGCCTCCCACTCACACATGTGGCTGTGAGATAACGTTATACACCGGACTGCGTCTGTGTGTGTGTGTGTGTCTGTGTGTCACATCACTGATATAGCGGTGTGTCTGCCTCGGGGAATATTACACTCCTGGTTTTGGCTGCTAACAGGTTGTTTCAGAGTTTTGCAGCTTTCTCACCTCAGGCGCTCTAGTTTCCTACGGCCTGTGAATGCATCAGTCACCAATGTCTCCTACACAGCTTCATTAACCTGTAACTTCATTTTTCAGAGTTCCCTCCTCCCGTGATCCATATCTAAGGGTCTGGAGATATAAAATGACCACCTGCTTGTTATTGTAAGGTCCTCCTTTTCACTGTATAGAGCGAAAAGAGACGAAACCTTGAACGTGGATTCTACCAGGCCTTCCAAGATGTGCTCAAACGTCATTATGTGTCAGTTGAGAAAAGCTGAGTGTGATCTCTTTGATGCGTTTCCCTTTGCTTTCTCTCTTCTCCTCTGCCGAGCCCTGCAGGAGCTTCATTTGTCACACAGCTCTCAATACATCAATCATCTTTTCTTTAAATCAATTAACTCATTTAAACTGAGTTTGTCAGAAAAATTAACACTAAGACATGGATCAAATTAATTTGGAATGAGAGGAACCCAGTTTGGGAAATATTTTCATTGTAGCATGTTTTGTTTTTGTAGTTTGTAGTTTGCTTCCTTGATCGGGTCAGAATAGACCGGATCGATATACGGCGATTTGAAGTCTCTATGACGACACCACAACAGCAGATGAAGAAGAGACATCTGTGTTTTTCTCTGCTAAAAACTTCTATGATTTATTTAGTGGTGATAGTGGAAACAGGGGCTGGAATGTCTGAGAGAAAAGGGACAGAAGAAAAGAGATATAAAGAAATGAGATAGAGCACAGGCTAAGGGCTAATAAACAACGGCTAAAGGCAAAAACACCAGTTAACGGCTAAAACACCAGCTAAAGGCAAAAAAAAAACAACTTAAGGCTACAACACCACCTAAAGGCAAAAGAAAAACAAAAAATTAAGGCTAAGACACCAGCTAAAGGCTGAAACACTAGCTAAAGGCTAAAACACCAGCTAAAGGCTAAAACACCAGCTAAAGGCTAAACACCAGCTAAAGGCTAAAAAAAAAACAGCTAAAGGCTGAAACACCAGTTAAAGGCTAAAACACCAGCTAAAGGCTAAAACACCAGCTAAAGGTTTAAACACCATTAAAGGCTTAAGCACTAGCTAAAGGCTAAAACACCAGCTAAAGGCTAAAGCACTTATTAAAGTCTTAAACACCAGCTAAAGGCTAAACAAGAGCTAAAGGCTAAAACACCAGCTAAAGGCTAAAACACCAGCTTAAGGCTTAAACACCAGCTAAAGGCTAAAACACCAATCAAAGGCTAAAACACCTATTAAAGGTTAAAACACCAGCTAAAGGCTAAAACACCAGCTAAAGGCTAAAACACCAGCTAAAGGCTAAAACACCAGCTAAAGGCTAAAACACCAGCTAAAGGCTAAAACACCAGCTAAAGGCTAAAGCACCTATTAAAGTCTTAAACACCAGCTAAAGACTAATCAAGAGCTAAAGGCTAAAACACCAGCTAAAGGCTAAAACACCAGCTTAAGGCTAAAACACCAGCTAAAGGTTAAAACACCAATTCAAGGCTAAAACACCTATTTGAGGCAAAAACACCAGCTAAAGGCTAAAACACCAGCTAAAGGCTAAAACACCAGCTTAAGGCTAAAACACCTATTTGAGGCAAAAACACCAATCAAAGGCTAAAACACCAGTTAAAGGCTAAAACACCGATTAAAGGCTAAAACACCAGCTAAAGGCTAAAACACCAATTAAAGGCTAAAACACCAGCTAAAGGCTGGAACACCAATTAAAGGCTAAAACACCAATTAAAGGCTTAAACACCTATTTAAAGGTGAAACACCAGCTAAAGGCTAAAACACCAGTCAAATGCTAAAACATTAGCTAAAGGCTAAAACACCAGCTAAAGGCTAAAACACCAATTAAATGCTAAAACACCTATTAAAGGCGAAAACACCAGCTAAAGGCTAAAACACCAATTAAATGCTAAAACATCTATTAACTGTTAAAACACCAATTCAAGGCTAAAACACCAGCTATAGGCTTAAACACCAGCTAAAGGCGAAAACACCTGCTAAAGGCTTAAAAACCAGTTTAAGGCTAAAACACCTGCTAACAAAACCACTAACAAAAACTCCTTTAAACAATTTAATTTAGACATTTTCACTTTCCTGCAAGTTTTCAGTCCCTGCACTATAAAATCATGCTTTTAATTTGAAAATACTTATTTCACTGCCTAAACTAAACTTAAGGCACTGAATAAAAACAACGAACACAACATTAAGTCTTCATTTGGTTTTAAAGCTGGTGGTTTGTACAAATCACTTCTGCTCCCCATTTTTTTTCATGCTTATTTTTAGCATATTTGTTTTTGACAGGGACGTTATTTTCAGATATTGTGACAGCCCTACATTTAACGTAGGTTTTATAAACGTCCAGATTATCTGCTCAATCTCTCTCATTTCTGTCACTGATGACTCTCATTGGCTCTTCCTGACACTTCCTCTCCATGTCGAGTTAATCTTCTCTTCCCTCACCTTCAGATTGTCTCAGACGTTAATAATCATCACTGTTTTCCTCCCCAAAACCAGATTCCTCCTGTAAAGCCTCCGTGTTGGGGACTTAAACTCATTATCTGAGGTTTGCTTCACTCTAAATAAAGACGTTCTGTCACCCGAGGACAAAACTTCCTCTCTGTCCTTTGAACACCAGCGCCATAGGTTGTTTTCACTTTGTGCTATCAATCATTTAGCGCGGCTGCATGTCGGGTTTTCTCCCTAAAATATCTCGTCTGGGAAACAGAAATGAATCAATATTGTGAGGAGCTGCTGAGCTCCTGAGGGCGAAACGACAGAGATGAAAAAACATCACTTTCGCTTCAACTTTGGGTAACTTTGCTCAAAGTCACGGAAGACAAAATACGCGCTCACAAGTTGATCCGTGTCGACGTGTTTAACAGCGGAAAGACACGACGACCTCCTTCAGAGGAATGATTACACACACACACGCGAGTCGTCTGTGTGTGTGTGTGTACGTATGTGTCTAAGAATACCGGCTCACGTCGAGCTGCTTGTATGAAAAATTGGAGAAACTTCGTCATCGATCAGCAGCGGCTCAAACGTTGTCCCACTTTCGGAGATGCGGTGGCTGCTGCTGCCTCCTCGCTGTCCTCCGTGGAGAGTCTCAAAAAAGGGGAACAAGGTGAGAGCTGCACCTGAACAAAGTCACCTCTGAGAACTCAAACTTTCCAGGATTAGGAAAAGAAAACAGCGTCTTACTTCCCTCGACACAGATCGCTCACGCATCCTGTTGGAAACGCTTCGCTAAATAAAGACAATTTCACTTTCTCTCTTCTCCTCCTCTCTCTGTCACTTCCTGAATTTTAATTCCTCCATCCAAAAGCAGAAGAACACCTGACCGTTGCACCTCTGTGTGATCAAAGATAACGGGGGCCTGTGAGGTGTAAGGTACGAGCCCTGGAGACGCCGTTTTCTCCAAGCAGCTTAAAAAAAAGAGACACTAAAGGATGCTTTGATATGATCACAGAGCATTTCTGAATCTTTCTGTAAATCTGAAAATGCTTCATTGGTGTCGCTTCCAATCTCTGATGGGAAACTGGCTCCAGAGTGAGTGAGCCCACAGTAGATTAACCCCTTACATCCCACTTATTTCTGCCTTATTTACAAGATTATGTTTCAGAGATTATAACTGAAGAACCATGAGATCAAAATTTGTCCGTGACACCTAATTTGAAAGATTAAAATTTCTAGTGGGCTGCACGGTGGCGCAGTGGGTAGTGCTCCACAGCAAGAGGGTTGCCGGTTCGATTCCCCATTCGGGCATGGTTGGCCTTTCTGTGTGGAGTTTGCATGTTCTCCCCGTGCATGAGTGGGTTCTCTCCGGGTACTCCGGCTTCCTCCCACAGACCAAAAACATGCCCATGTTAGGTTAATTGATTATTCTAAATTGTCCGTAGGTGTGAGTGTGTGCGTGAATGGTTGTTTGTCTCTATGTCAGCCCTGAGATTGACTGGCGACCAATCCAGAGTGTACCTTGCCTCTCGCCCAATGACAGCTGGGATAGGCTCCAGCCACCCACAACCCTGAAAAGCAGGATAGGCGGTTAAGAAAATGGATGGATGGATGGATAGGAAATTTCTAGTCTGAGGAAATGTCATGTTTTAATGCGTGGCTTCAGTCCACATAAGGCTGAAAACACCCTTTTCTATTCATTTATAAACAACCGTTTTCGAGAATCATTAACTCCAAAATTCTTCACCTCTACACCTTGTCATTTACATCTGGGTGAAATTTCAGCTTTCTAGGTAAAACTTTGTAGGAGTTAGAGAGTTTTTAGTCTCAGGTAACCAAACACCAGCTCTTACCTGAAGACTCTGTGCAAACAAAACCAGCTTCATTAGAACTCAGTGTCCACTTTTTAGTCAACTTTGCTCTCTTCATGGGAAAGTTAGCCAAAAATCATGTCGTTCCTCCTCTGTTGAACACATAAATATGAATGAAGATACATGGCAATAAATACGTAGGTCTCGCCAGTGATCTAAATGGCTACAGCTGGTTTTATATGAACGGTAAAGCTATTGGGTGAGTGACAACAAACAACCTTCTAATAGAGCTTTCACGCAAGATCATCATGCGGCGTAGGCCAGTCAAGCCGGGAGCACTTGTTGGCTTTCACAAGCTATCCTGGGATGAAAACTCAACGCAAAACGATGGCGTCATTTTGTCTTGCAGCTAGAACCCTGAGATAAACAAACGCATCCAGCTTTGTCAGATTGACATTGAGGAGGAAATGCTCTAAAACTGTGAAGCTGCTGTTAGTCATGAGAACGGACACGACAGACAGACAAACAACGGACTTTACAGGAGAAATTTCACCACTTGGAATAATTTGATGAAACAACACTTTTGATATGTTTGAACTCTGGATTCTTCTGGTGGAAAGGAGAGTGAATATTCAGGGTACGGGCGTCAGGATGTGACGTAATGACCCCAAACAGGTAGGACGTCCCAGTTGTTGGGATAGTTTTCTGAGTAATTCTTTCACTAATTATAACAAACTTAGTGACTGAAATGTGAAGAATCTAAGCTTTCTAACGTTGTACAACATTGGGATGTTTGACAAAGGCCTTGCTGTTTATACTTGAGGGAGGTACAGAAGTGGCGAACAGGACGTCAATAACCTGGTGGAGTGTACGAGGTTAAAAAGTCCAAATGTTTGTTTGGGCCTCAGCGCAGGATTTCTCTGACACTTCCAGCAAAGTCTGCAGAGATGACGTGGTGATCATCCCGAGACTGCAGCAGCAGCAGCACGTTCGGAGCAGCAGCAGCAGCAGCAGCAGCAGGCCCCGAGCCGCAGACTGACACCAGATCAGATCCGGCTGACAGGAAACACCTGCTTTGATCTCAGCTGAGTGCTTCGCTTTTGCATTTCAAAGAGCTGCTGGCTGTCAGGGTGGAAGTCTCTGCAGTCCAGCGTGAGATGAGGCGATGCTGCAGAGGTTTCACAGTTTGCTCCGCCAGCTTTCACGGAGCTACAACGTGTCACCCAGCGCCTTCAAAATGCAACGTGTTTTTTATGAGCCAAGAGAAAAAAGTGCCTGATGATCTATCAGGTTTGTGATGTTTGATTTAGTGCAGGGAGCAGGAGAGAGGAAGGTACAAGTGTGTGATGATCCGCTGCCTGAATCTCACTTCAAGTTCGGTTTGCCAAGTAAAAATTAATCACGCCCAGGTTTGAGTTTCAAATGTAAAAGACATGTAGGTTTTAATTGAAGATTTTCACCAGTTGCATCATGGGAATAGTTGGATTTGTTGATGTTTTTCTCAGCTAGTTCTACAGATTATTGATATTTATCATAAAGTTCTTCAATGGGCTCCTGATGCACCAACCTGCCAAGATGTTAAACATGCATGGAAACAGATAAAAAGTCCAAATTTTAGGAAATAGTCAAAACTTGGAGGTTTAAAAAAGTCAAAAAAGTCAATTTTTTTTTGATTAAGTCTTAAGATCTAGTACAAAATTTGAGGCAATAAGTATAAATTTTTAGATGAATTTAAAATTATGAAACAAGAAGTCAAATAAATGAAGCAAAAGTCAAATTAGTCAAATCTATGAGGTGAAAGGTAAAAAGTTTGAGATTATAAGACAAAGTTCTGAGATAATAAGTCCACACTTGAGAGAAAAAGTCAAACTCTGGAGATAAAATGTTAAAATTGAAGATAAAGAATTAATTTTGAGATAGTATGTAAAAAAATTTGAGATTAAAAAGTCTAAATTATGAGACAAGAAGGTAAAATTTTGAAATAAAAGTCAATAAACAAACATAACCTGAACTTTGTGAGATAAAAATTCCAAATTTTGAGATCATACGTCCACATTTGAGACAAGAAGTTGAGACTTTGAGATTAAAAAAAGTCAAAATTAAACAATAGTGGGTCAGAAATTTGAGATAATTTGTTGAAATGTTAAATTTGAAAGTCAAAATTTGGAGATAAAATGTCAAAATTCTGAGATGATGAATAGATTGTGAGATTTTAAAAAAATCCAAATTATGAGACAAGAAAATTACATTTCGAAATAAAAGTCATAGTAGTCAGATAGACTCAAATTTCAGAGATGAAAAGTCAAAACTTTGAGATTATAAGTCAAAACACTGTGATAATAAGTCCACCCTTGAGACAAAAAGTCAAACTTGGGAATAAAATGTTAAAATTTTGGGACATAAAAGTCAAAACTATATGATAAAAGCTATAATTATGCAAAAAAAAAAGTCACTTTTTACTGTGTGAGCATGATTTGAGGCTTGGTCCTGTAAAATTTGTTTGCTCTGTTTGAGTGAAGTTTTTTTTTTTCACTGAACCTCTGTGAAAATCTCACTTAAAATCTGATTCTTTTTTTGATTTTCTCCAGTTTAAACAGGAAATTGGAAACAACCCAAGGTGTCGAAAGTTCCTCGTATTCCAGACAAAATGAGCCAAGGCACTTAAGGGCTCTTTGGTACGCACTTTGGCTCCAAAAAAGGCACTTATACGTTTGTGTTTTCAATAATTTGGCCACAAATCGACCCCTCTGTGTACACATCTAAGTGATTGTGTCATTTTTTGTCCCATTTCTTCACTTCATACTTCTAAAACTACTCTTCACATGTCTTATTTAACATAAAAGATGAACGACATTAAAACTGATGATACTGTTGTTGTGTGTCAGGTCATTTACTGAAAAACTAAGCTCAGATTTTTCTAAATGAGGAGTTACTACCTGCAGATTGTAAATCAAATGTGAAAGAAAGAAGGGATCATGGCTGCAGGAGCCCCACCAGAGAGCAACAACAAGTGTCTTAATCTGTCTGTTACGGCTTTACCGAGGATGATTCTTGTTAAATAAAAGAGTGAGAACCATGTAAAGACGCCCTGTTAATCTGTAAATCTGTAAATTCTGTCAAAACTGGAGTCAGTTTGTTCTACCTCCACTTTATCAAAGCAGCTCAGCTCCTCTAAAACAAACACATGAAAGGATCTGACTCCACTGGAGCGCAAGAAAAACTTGAGAAAGAAATGGATTTTATGTTGCAACTACACGCCTGGTACACAACAAAGCACAGGAAAAGAAGTGTGTGTGTGTGTGTGTGTGTGTGTGTGTGTGTGTGTGTGTGTGAAGATCATGCAGAAACAGACATGATCAGACAGTCTGTCACCTTGAACATGACGCTCTTCTACTTCTGTCTCTAAACGATAAACTGGAGGACAAGCAGGTCTGGTGTTCGAACAAACACTGACACACACTTACAAACGAGTCCGTGTGTGTGTGTTTGTGAATGTGTGTGTGTGAGTGTGTGTGCACAGAGACAGAAAAACAAACATCTTTGCATCATCTGAGTCTCCCTGGTGGATTCACAGAAGGAGAAACAACCAGAAACACGAGATGTTCTTACATTTTCTTCTGGTGTTAAAATCCACAGGGAGTGACCCTCACACACACACACACACACACACACACACATATTTCTAAGATCTAACAGTGACCGTTCTTGATGCCAGCATCCAGTTACACTTTTCTTGTTACTCAACTTGCAGATTGTGTCCCTTCGTCCTATGACGTCGAGAATCGTTCAAATGTTAGACATCACCCACAAAAATACAAAAGTTGGTTTGAGTCTGTAAACAAGAGCATGCAGCACTGACTGTGTGAATAAATAAGCAACACATTAGCATGTAGCTCCACCTATTAGCTCGCTCGCCTGCAGAGTCTTGTTCATGTTTGTTGGTTTCCCTTGCATCACTTTTTAACTGCTGGATGATTCGGCAGAGAGGCAGTGAAAGGGTTAATGTTATTCTGATTGTGTGTGTTTGTGTGTGTGTGTGTGTGTTGAGCTGAAGCTTCCCCTGCAGGATTAAAGTGAACCATCATTTAACCGCCGTGAATCCTGATCAGCGGCGCTCAGCACGCTGAAGTCATGTCAGCTGCTGCCTTTGATGTCACCACGTTTTTTCCAGCGCCGGTGAAGGTAGAGTTGGTGGAGGGAGAGGGTGGGGAGGGGGTTGATTTGCATACAAATCTATTCTTGACTCGTCTTTGTTCTCACACACTGTGTGGAAGCTCTAATTGTCTTCGTTGTCAGGGGTGTTTATGGGGTCGGTTTAGCGCGGATTCGGCAGGATGTTTGGTAGAAGCGGAAATTGAGACGGTCTTTAGTCCACAGCTGAGCCACAGCTGAGGTCACCTGATGTGTTTGATTAAAAAAAGAATCATTTTAATGTTTCATTGAATCAGCTCCTCAGTCTACAAACCCCCATTTGTGCTGTTTTGTCTTCCTTAACCACCATGTGACCACCAGGGGGCTCTGCTTTAGATTCTGACATTGTCATTGAACTAAGGCCCCATCCACACGAAGACAAAACGAGGTCAAAACGCATAAGTTTTTCGCCGAATCTGCGTATCATCCATACGATGACGGCATTTTGTGGGTCTATAAACGATCATTTCTGAAACCAGGTTCCAAAGTGGGAAGCTTTAGAAACGCCGTATATGCGGCTCCGTGTAAACTGGCTCTCCGCAACTTTTCAGATACGCTGACGTCATATTTTCACATCGTCATTAATATGCATGTGCCACAAACGGCACTATGGCAACAACAACAACAACAATGGCGGCGTACTATGTAGTGTATGTGTTGATGAAGCTGGTGACCCTGCTATCCCTTTAGCAGCAAAATCTCCTTCTTCTCAACCACCACAGAGTTGAACATACAATCATAGAGGACACAGTACAGCACTTTATTGATACACCCCGAAAAAGGACCCGCAGGACTGCGAGGCTTCTTGTTTCCCTCATGTCATCACAGCGCCCCTAGAGGTCTGGCAAGTGTTTTACAGCGTCTCCATGCGTATTGAGAATATAAAGTATATATAGTATATATGAGTATATATATATATAAAATCACATTAAACAAAAAGATATTATAATCATTCTGATATAATTCTGGTGGTGTTAATAAATAATGAATAATACAAATAATAATCCTCAGAATTTGAATTTCCCTTTGGGGATTATAAAGTATTATTCTATTTGATTGTATTCAATTCTGTTGGAGTCTATTGAATTCTATTTGGCTCAATGCATAATTATAAAACTAAAATACATATTTAGAATATAGAACACTGATAAAATACATATAAAGTTTATACATTTTGAGTTTTTAAAATGCAAAAAAATGGAAAATTTTTGGTTTTGTATCGTTTATTTATTCAGTTGTTATAATTTTTATCCAAGATATTTTAATTTTTATGGTCCTTTTATCAGCTTTATTTTATTTATTTATTTATTTTCTACAGTGTGAAGCCCATAGATCCTTATTTGGAGATTGGACTCCCACTGACGATGAATGTCAACACAATTTTTTAATGGAAATATTTGCAATAGCTGAAGAGATATAAAACAATGAGTCATGAAAATCTCCTGATGTTTTTTGAACAAGCATCATCTGAAAAAAATCAGCAAATGCCAAAAAAGTCCTTTAATTGTAACTATATTTCAAAGATCATTGAGTTAATATTTCCAAAATGAAAGTGATGAGTTCAGATATGAATATTTTGAGGTTTATTTTAGGGGTTTGTTCAGTGAAAGGAGAAATGTGTTGTACAGAGTCTGGGAGCAGTTTTCATCAGGGGGGAAAGTTTGAATGAAGGATGTAAGAGACTGAGGAGTTTCTGATCTCTGCAGTGTTCCAGCTGTCACTCTCTCGTCACTCAGACTGATCGCCCTCATTAATTTATCATTAAAAGCTGAACTCTGATGTTATCTGAAGCTGAGTGATGCTCATGCAGCAGCTTCACACTATCTGAAGTCACACAGGAGGACAAACTCTGATACTCAACTCATAAATAGAGTGTGTGTGCTAAAAATAAACCTTTGAGCCTTAAAACCGAGGAGGAGACGAGCGTCCAATCAGCTGTTAGTTTTGTGTGGAGAGACCTTCATGAAGAGGGTTTATTACTGAAACAGTCTCTCCCTCTCTTTTCTGTCTGCGGTGTTTAACTCCAGTCGTTCTGGGACAAAGGTTAGCAGGATGTTTGAAACCAGGATCCCTCATAAGGATAGAAGAATCCTGTGTGTGTCGAAGCAAAGCGGGCTTTTCTCTGGAGGAGCAAATATAGACTGTGACGGATTCTCAAATTTTTACTGAGACGGGAGTCAGACAGAGGTTCTTAAAGAGACAGCAGCACTTTTTCCAAGTTCTCTGTTTCTGGAAACAGGAGTTAGAGACGTCTGCTGTAATCGATCGAGCCTTCAATCATCGGCTGATTGAAGCTTTCAGTTCCACCGAGGATCAAACTTGAGGAGCTGTCATGATGAGAACAACAACTCTCCATCAATAAAAATGAGTTTATTGTTTATTAAAAACTATTTTTATAGATAAATCAGCTCTAGAGTAAAGAAAACTGAAGAATTAATCTTTGTAAAGCTGATGTAAGACTAGCCAAATAGAGCAGGAGAGGAAAGCTTTTTTAATAGATATTCACTCATTTTGAATTTGATGCCTGCAAAACATTCCTAAAAAGCTTGGACAGGTTCATGTTTCCCACTGTGTTACATCACTTTTTCTTCTAACAACACTTAATAAATGTTTGTGAACTGAGGACACAAATTGTTGAAGCTTTGGAGCTGGAATTCTTTCAAATTCTTGTAGATGAACCAGGCTTGTCTCCCATCGAAAATGAGCAGGCAGGTCAGTCTAGTAGCTGCACTCTTCTACTACAGAGCCACGCTGTTGTAACAGGAGCAGAATGTGTCTTGGTTTCATTGTCTTGCTGAAATAATCAGGGACGTCCCTGAAAAAGACAAAGTGTCTTGGATGGCAGCAGATGTTGCTCCAAAACCTGTTTGTACCTCTCAGCATTAATGCTGCCTTCACAGATGCTGGGACAGTTACCCATGATGCCATGGGCACTAACACACCCCCATACCATCACAGATGCTGCTTTTGAACTTTGCGCTGAGAACAATCCTGATTGTCCTTTTCCTCTTTGGCCCGGAGAACATCGCGTCCATGATTTCCAAAAAGAGTTCTGCTGCGTTTCTGTGTGTTGTTGATGTCTGACTTTGTCTTTGCATGGTAGAGTTAGAACTGTCACTTGTAGATGTAGTGATGAACTGTGTTAACTGACAATGGTTTTCTGAAGTGTTGCTGAGCCCACGTGCTAATATCCTTTACACAATGATGTGGGTTTTTAATGCAGCGCTGCCTGAGGGGTCAAAGGTCACAGCCATTCAATGTTGGTTTTGGGCCTTGCTGCTTACGTGCAGAGATTTCTCCAGATTCTCTGAATCTTTTGATGATATTATGGACTGTAGATGATGAAATCCATCAATTCCTTCATATTTTACTTTTAGAAACATTGTTCTTAAACTGTTGGACTATTTGCTCACGCAGTTGTTGACAAAGTGGTGAACCTGGCCCCATCTTTGCTTGTGAGGGACTTTCACAGTTTTTTGTTATAAATCATTTTGTTCCGTTTTTATTTATGTTTTACGTCCCAACTTCATTGGAATTGGGGTTTTACCTCCAAAGAGAGTTACACGCCAGAAACTCTCAAACTCGACATCCCAGCGGCTCGTTTCTGTCCATCCTGTCCCTCCTCTCCGTCCTCGACAGGTGGCCGACCAGACCGCAGGTATCAATTAGCGGTTAAAGAGAGTCAGCTCCTGTTGGACTCTGCTCCGAGAGTCCAGATGGTGAGAAAAATAAGACGGAGAACGTTTTTCCTGGTTGGTGGATGGTGTGGAAGTGGATACAGGAATGTTTTTTAAACAATGACGGCATTCTTCAACTTTTTCTTCTTTCAATCGATGCATGCAAAAAAGAAAAGATCTGATTTGCCACTCAAACTTTTTTCGTTTTGTAAAATGTTTTCTGCGTCTGGTCCCAGAGACGGACCGAGCTCTGGGGGAGATAATGACGCTTCTACGACAGCGATCTTCTGTCTCTATCATCGAGCAACGAGGCGTGTTCGACCCAACAGACCCGCCGCTGCACAGAGGAGCCATCAGCGCGCTAATGAACAGCTGGATTAAGACCTGACCAAGAGGCACTCTGGGTAATTATCATTACAGCGCAGTGATGCTCCACATGTATGAGTCAGCAGGGACGAAGAGGAGGACGAGGAGTTTGGTGAATAACCTGAAGTAGAAGAACAGATCTTTCAGACGGTTTTCAAACACTCTTCGTCATCTGTGTGTTGGAGTGTTTTTTTCTCAAGCCTCAGTGAAAAGCAGCCGCTCTGCTGGATGTTTTAATTAACAGCAAACCTCAAACCTCCAGCTGAGCCCGGTGAACCTGCTCTACTCCAAATCATCAGGGCATCATCAGACTGAAAAACGACCTCAGTGACCGAAAAGCGGTTGAGTAGAAGCTGAAGATGAAACTTGGATGATCGACTTTGAGACGTTTATTTGACTGTTGTGCTCACAAATGAAGCATCCAAAGTGCTTTTCTTTGCATAAATGAGCTCTGCATTTTCACAAAAAAAAGATCCAAATACCACAAAAAAGCCTTCATGTGAAGAAACTAAGAATGAAACCCTCCTTGCATGAAACCAAACACACACAAAATCATAACTTAGGGTCAAATCTAAAAAAAAGCACTCATGAGAAAAACGCAAACACAGATAGATAAAATGGTCACACACTTGTGAAACACTCAAAACAAAGGAAATAAAGTAAAAAAAAGTTGAATACATATAAAGTTATATAAACAATTCTATGTCTCTGGGCAATTATATCTCAATCTATCCCACTGAAATATTCTTATCGCAGACACTGAAATACTTCTTTGGCCTTAAATATGTCAGAAAACCAGGTTTTTGGGGATTTTTTTGCAGTAGATTTTTATGGTCTACACCAGTGATACTAAACTCAGCTCAACCAAAGAGTTAAATCATTGAAAACTACCTTTAAAATGGTCAAAAAGACAGAAAAATTGGCAAAATATTGGGGGAAAATATTGGAAAATAGTCAGAAAGTGGCAAAAATTGACTGAAAAAGAGACTGAAAGTGACTAAAATGGGCAAAAAGCAGTGAAATGTAGCCATAAAAGAAATGTCATGCTGTATTTTTCATTTCCCAAAATGTGTTTGTGTAATACCTAATGAAACAGGGAACGTTTAAATAATCACACAATTAATTTGGGAGTGCGATATAGGAAAAAAATAATCCCAATTACATTATTTTTGCAAATTGTTCAGCCCTGGTATACATTGCAGAAACTCAAATCCAAGCAAGTTTTATTCTGGCTTTACTTGAATACAAATTGTTCTATTAGTTTCAAAATGAGTCACATTCACCTGAAAAGTTAAAAAAAAAAGTCTTATTTGAGATGTTGAAAGAGGAAAAATGACACCTGAATTACTTGACTTAATCTGTACATGGTCAGAAACATTTATTATGTTTAAATATTGCTGCTCAGAATTTCAACTTAACTCTGTAAATCACAGAAATCACTTTGAATCAAATTGTGCTCTTGTATCCCATGTGTCACTTTAAAGTTGCATGGTTATTCCCAAAAATTAATTTTTTTGAAAGGAAGAGGCTTACTCTCGAAGCTCCGTTTTTTCTCTTATGAGTAAAATATTTTGTAACCTGTGAAAATCATCTTGTGAGCAATCATCTAAACCTATAGGTCTTCTCATATACTATGTTGAAATGTTAAGACTCAGCGTGGTAGAGTTAGTTTGCCACATTTCTTTGGAGTGAATGCTAAATTTTGAAATGGGGCTCAGCATTTCAACAGCGTTTGCTGCAAGGAAATGTCCCCCCACTCTAGTTTTTCTCGAGACACTGTTTTGATTTCTCGAAACTTAAATCTGTAAAATCCACAGCAACTGTTACCTATGAACCAAGTAGTCTGAGCCCTGATTAGTTACCTGTTCAAGCTTGGTATATAGCAATTGATGCAAGGAAATGTGTTTTTCTCTGTTCAGTTTGAATAATGATACTTGAATAAAAAAGGAAGAATTTGTTTCAGCCTCTGTCTCCAAATTAACTAAAGACCGAGGAACCAAACAGAACCATTCTTGAACCCGACTTCAGAGAAACTCCCTCATTCTGCTGAGAGAAAAGGAAAACTGGGAGCCAGTTAGAGGCTTTTCTTTCCTGCAGCATCACAGCTGTTTCTCTTCTAATCAAATCACCGCAAAGCCCCTGAACCCAAAGTCCTCGGAGACTCCAACCCCAGTTTGTCTTTGTATGAAAGCAGGAGAAAGTAAAACACATCCCAAACCAGATAATTAAATCCTGTTAGTGGAAGCTGTCATGAAAACAGCCCAGCGTCTGCCTGTGGAGTCACATCCAGCCTGAAACCTCCTCCAGCATCCAAACCACCGAGCCACCGGGGACCTGCCGGCCAAAATAACTTCACAGGGGCCACAAGCTGAGCACATCGTCACCCAGTTAGCGAAACACCCCGAACTGGGTCACATGTTCAACTTTTCTCTGAAAGTGTAGAGAGAAGTCCGGGAGAAGAAGTGATCAGAGGTCAGAGCGGACGAACAGGAAATACAGGAGAGGATTCAGGAAATGGAGACGGCTGCATCCGAGTGACATCATCCACAACACCTGACCTTTGACCTGGAGGGGTTCAGAGCAGCTCAGAGACTTTGTGACAGGAGTTTCAATTCCTGAGTCTCTAGGAGTGATTTAACCCCTTAAAGGTTAAAGTCTCTAGTTTCAGAAAATGTTGTGTTTTAATGCACTTTTTTTCCCTCTTCGTTTTGTGTAACCACTTTTGCAAATCAATAACTTCAAGATGCTTTACGCCAGACATAAGACATTCACCACATCACTTCTACACCTTGTCATCTATGTCTGGGTGACATTTGAGCTTTCTAGTTAAAACTTTGTAGGAGTTAAAGAGTTTTTAGTGTCATGTGACCAAACACTAGGCAGAGTTGTACTCACTGTCCGAGACTTTGTGCAAACAAAACCAGCTTCATCAGTGCTCAGTGTCCTCTTTTTAGTCAGCTTTGCTCTTTTTGTGGAAAGTTTTGCCAAAATTCATGGAATTGCAGTTCCCATTCACGGACTGTACCTCTTCTGTTAAGCACATGAATGTGAATGAAGGCGCATAGCAATACATAGGTCTCGTCAATTATTTAAATGGCTACAGCTGGCTTTGAGTGAACAATAAGGTGACTGGCTACTGTGTAAGTGACCGACAGGTTCACTAACATACAAACAACCCTCTAATAGGACTATTACACAAGACAACTGTGCGCTATTGGCCAATCAAGCAGGGAGCACATGTTGGCTATCACAAGCTATCCTGGGATGAAAACGATGGGGTCACTTTTGTCTTGCAGCCAGAACTCTAAGGTAAGCAAACATTTCCAGATTTGCCATATTCACTTTGAGCAGGAAATACTCGTAGCTGCTGTGATTAATGACAACGTTCGAACAACGGACTTTACAGGAGAAATTTGGAATAATTTGATGAAACAACACTTTTGATATGTTTGAACTCTGGATTCCTCTGGTGGAAAGGAGAGTGAATATTCAGGGAAAGCTGTAAAACAAACTTAGTGACTGAAATGTGAATAATCTCAGCTTTTTAATGCAGTTAAGTGCTGCAATGTTTGACAAAGGTGTTCCTGTTTATACTTGATGAAGTCGTATGAATGGCGAGCAGACTCAGTGGACGGTAAGAGGTTAAACTTGAAATCAGTGATAACTTGGTATGAACTTGGTAAATGTATCGGCTAACCTGACAGGAGGTCACATTCACCACAACACCGACAGATAAAAAGAAAAAAGTTGTGCACACAGAGTCTCTGAGTATTTCTGAACTGCGATCATTATCCACAAACAGCCGAGAAGAAGATCTCCAGGATGAGACAGCAGAAGAACGAGGCTCAGATTTATTGTTTGTAATGAAGCTAAAAGCTGCTGGAAGACGACGGAGAAGAGAGAAGAAGACAAGCTGTGTGGGCGAGACAGAGAAACCTCGAGGGGCTCAGACGCTCGACTCATCCCAGAGGGGGGAGAAGAAGAAAATGAGAGGAAAAGTGACAAGTGAAGACACAACAACATCAGAAGTGTGCGAGGAGAGGAACGCCGCAGAAACGAGGAGAAGCTGAAGAAAGCTGAGACAGACTGCAGACCTGACATGGTGGAGTCACATCCGCTCTGTGTGTGTGTGTGTGTGTGTGTGTGTGTGTGTGTGTGTGTGTGTGTGTGTGTGTGTGTGTGTGTGTGTGCACTGCTGTTCATTCTGTTTCTTTGGAACCAAGATTCATCTTTGGGACACTTTAGGGAGTGTGGATATTTGGTAAAATGGTGTTATTTTTGCAGAACGAACAGTTTGTGAAGTGTTGTTTTTAAAGAAATAAGAACTCTTTGTTCCATCTTTCTAAAAACGCAGACGGTTACCAAAATCGTTGCACAAATTATTCTGGTACAAGCCTCTAAAAAAGGGTTTATTTTCCTCTTAAATCTGCAAATATTTACTCATTCTCATTACTCATTCGAATGCATTAGGAGATGGAGATCCACTGATTATACAGTCAATGGTCCAGACCAAACATTTGGACCTTGATCCGACTAAAAGAGGTGCACTGCAAAAACTGAAATCTAAGCAAGTCATTACGTCTTATTTTTAGTAAAATCTGTCTTACTATTCTTGATTTGAGCCACATCTACTAGACAAGGTCATAAAAATGTCTCATTTCAAGTTTTTTAAAGACAAAAATGAGGCATCAATTTCTTGTAACAAGTAAAAAAAAATTGCCAATGGGATAAGATAAAAGATTCTTGCTTTAAGACATCTTTCTAATTTCAAGAAACTTCCCGGGCGAATTCGTCTTATCCCATTGGCTGATTTTTTTGACTTGTTACAAGCAATTTACACCTCATTTTTACAACCTCCAAACAGGAGGTCTGTATCTCTGCTGACTTACTGACCCAGTGTTTGCACATGAGTCTTGTATTACCAAGTGTTTTATATTCACTTTATACTGAGCTACTCCTGCGTTCACGCTTTGCAGAAGTTCCTGCAGCAAACAGCTCACATGTACTGTAGCTTCAGCTTTACCCAGCATTCAGTGCCATTGGGGAATACACTTGACATAATCAGTCCTGCATGAGTGCAGCAGTGAAGCGTGCATGTTTACAGGCGTGTGAAACAGACTTTTAAAGAGGCGGCTACGAGTCTGGTTCAGTTACGCTTAAGGAAGCAGACGATGGAACGAGGAACCCGATTTTGTACAAGTCTCCTATTGTTGGTGCAAGCTGAAGAGAAATAAAGAAACTAATCATTAAGTCTGATTTACTGCTAAATAATTGCATGAAAAAAATGAAGAAAGTAGAGTAGAAACTCTCAGTCTTTGTGTGTGGTCGACTTGTTTTATCCAGCAGCCCTTGAAGGCATCATGTGCACGTTACATAAGAGGTGACGGGTTAGAAGGGCGAACAGCCAGAGCGTTTGAGTGACGGCTGGGAAACAGATCTGAGAACAGTACTGAGGTTCAAATCTTTAACTAACCTGCTGACCCACATTCCTGCAGCGAAGGCACCTGACTGCAGACAAAGACACTCTGATCCAGAAATAACTCCACCATCATTCCTCAAACTGTATTTAGTTCCACTGACATGGAAAATTGTTATTGTGCACCTATGATTAAACATCGACACGGTATGAGGCTTGACATGGTAACATAAATTTACCACAAAGCACGTGGTGACATATGCTCCGCCTTAAAGCACAAGAGGAGGAGGAGGAGAACACAACTGCAATTTGCACATGTGTCAGCAGAGATGTATACATGAAATAAAGAGCAGCAGCTTGTTTGAGGAGCAAAAGAAGACAGCGTCCATCGTGAAGATGCTTTTAGGAAAGAAAGGAAATCAGTTAATGAAGGAGAGAGTCAGCTTTAGAGGAGTTATCTAACTGGATGTGATTTCAAAGTGTCTGCACCAATGACTGTATATAGAATGGACAGCGTGCTTCCGCCTGTCACCGTTTTACGATTTTGAAGCCAAAAAACCCCGTTTCTCTAGCCGCCATTGTGCAGCCAGAGTCTGCACAGTAGAGAATTTCCGGTGGAGCCAAGTAAAAAAGAGAAATAAAAATATTTATTTCTTCTTCTTCAGAAGGTTTAGTCTCCTTTTGGCTCTCTTTCCTGAAGTTTCTTATATCCCCGATAAAAACTACTCACGAACGGCAGCTGTCAACTATCGTGAAACGAAACTTATATCGCGGTTTTTAACGTCCAATAACTAATGAGAAACTAACTTCTCAGGAAAAAAACACCTGAACACAATGCAGCCAAATGACATCGTCATACCACCTTAGCGTAAGGATGAGAGAAACGTTTCTACGAGGTATCGTAATTTTTTAAAGTTTTCCCGGCTCATATCTGGAATACATGGGGAGGCGGGGCTTATGACCTATACTGCAGCCAGACACCAGGGGGCGGGGCTTATGACCTATACTGCAGCCAGACACCAGGGGGCGGGGCTTATGACCTATACTGCAGCCAGACACCAGGGGGCGGGGCATCTGCTGGAGGCTTCAGTTTGAGCCGAACGTTGTTACGTCCACTCATTATACAGTCTATGGTCTGCACTAACAGCTGGATTATGAGACCTTGAAAACATCCATCTAAAAAAAAAAAGGCAAACTGCATAAATTAGCCCTGTTTTCACTATCAAGTAATGAGAGAATGCAGAAGAGGCAGCAAAGAGAAGGTACTGCAGGTGACAATGAGATTTGAAACAAGTTTTTATGCCCGTCTATTGAATCTTCTTCAAAAAAGCAACAAATCTAGCAACATTTCCTGGAGTTTGGTGACTCTAGTAGCGTTTCTGTCACACCTAGAACTGAGCAAACCTAAATAATGTAGTAAAAAAAATGGTTATAGAAGTATCAAAATTTCAAAAAACCTCCAAAATGTGGATAGAACGTTTTTAGGCTCTCCTGAAGTTTTGATATTGACGCTTATCAAAAAAGTCCAATGAAAACACCTTTTTTTTTCACAAAAACACATCAGCAGATGATAATCATTGACTCTTCTGTGAACTCCTCAATCACGATCCTTTCCCAGAAGTCTCTAGTTCGTGGCCCCTGCCACACATACAGACTCTGGCTTTGTCCGTTGACAACATCAGCAACAACAGTAACTCCATCAAAATGACAGTTCAGCTCTTAAAATGTTTGTGGTATCCATGGTTACCACCGGTTGCAGAGATTTTTCTCAAGTTGTGTGCAATTCTATAGATAACGGAAGAAATATCCCTTTAGTTCTGATCAAATTTGTCATGCAAATGTGATGTGAAAGCACAAATACATTTTGTTTTCCACTTTTGATTTCTTTTTTTTCTTATACTTTTCTCTATAATATTTCAAAACTGTACTTCTTTATCATTCCATTTAATATATTAAACAGATTCTCTGAGTTTTCTGAGTTGTTGCTAGTTGTGTTATTTCCGCATTAATTGTTTAGCACCAATAAACCAAGTCAAAGTCCTTGTATGTGTAAACTTGACTCTAATTCTGATTTTGATTATTCCTCTCTCCTACATGCAAATAGCCAATTATGCAAATTAGGTGATGACTTCGTTTAGTGACAACCAATAGCTACTTTCCTTACTGAGGAGTATGCAAGACTAGAATAAGCACAGACCCATCAAGAGGGAAGATAAACAGACCAAAAGTGTCATAGAATTTGATGCATTTCAGCAATAAGAGTCATGACACACTGGAAAACAAAAATGCTTTTTTTTTCTCTCAGATTTGTTTTGTTCGCATGTTTTTTCTGTTTGACCCTTCTGGACTCAGTGACTTTAACTTGCTTTAGTGTTGGAGCCAGGGAGACATGCAAGTCTTTAAATGCTTTTACTGTCAGTATTTTTATTTTCTGTATCTTCATTTTCTCTAACTCTACATTAGTTTGACGACTTCAGCTCATCAAACAAACCTCGTTCTCTTTCTTTGTCCGACCACCTCACAAACTCGCTCTCTGCCCGTCCGCTTTACGTCACAGCTCAAACACTCCCTGGGATTTTTCCCCCTCTCTCCTTCTTCTTGAACAGCTGTTACGTAACAAAGTCTCTGCTCTGAGAAACTCAATGAAGCTCGAGCTGACCGCTTTCCCCTCTCTCTCTCTCTCTCTCTCTCTCTCTCTCTCTCTCTCTCTCTCTCTCTTTAGTCTGCATACCAACAGAGCTGCAGGAAAATCTGGCGTCAGGCCGGAGAGCTGCATGCAGGAAGTTAAACACAGAAGTCATGTTCGCTTCCCCGCACTGCTTTCAATTACGTGTCTGCGTTCGTTTGTTTCCTCAAATGTGATTTAGACTTTGAGCAGAACTGAAACTCTCCTCACCATGGAAGGTGGAGAAAACATTTCTGTAAACACTGGATGCTAGTTAACGTCAAGAAAAGTATAATACGTCAATCGCAACATCTTTCAACCACCAAATAACCTCAGATGATCCGTAGACTGCAGTCAAACACCATCTTTCTCTTCATCCTACACCTCAGGATGACATTTTCCCTTTCATAGAGACTCAAATCCTTCTAATCTAAGCCAAAGTGGGAGCGCAGTTCCTAAAGTGTCCACTGGAGGCCGCAGCCAAAGTCAAAGAATCTCCATTCACACCCATGCAAAAACATCAACACCACAAAAACTCAAATCTAAGCAAGTGTTTATGTGTTATATTAGTATAAAGCTGTCTGTTTGACTAAACATGAACTGGATTCTCTTATAGACAGAAAAGATATTAATAAGCAAAAACGGTACCTGAATTTCTTGCAAGAAAACAAAAAATTTAAATAGGAAAAGAAAATGTAATTTTTTTTCTTGTATTAAGACATTTTGCTCCTTTTAATTTCTTTATTTAATTGGTAATCTTCTTTCTAAGTCATTTTTGTATTTAAAGCCTGTACTTACTTTTAAAGGCTTATTCATTGGCCATTGACACCAAATTGGTTATGTCTGTTTTTGCTATTTTTACTCCTGTGTTTGTCCAGGGATGCTATGTGTAACCATGGTCTCATTGTTTACACACAAGACCAGCTTCTAGCAGCCAGTAGCATGTCAATGCTAACCAGTGCTAGGCCCAATGTTCCCAACAAGCTAAATTATAGCCAAGCTGTCGTCTTTGATGGCCAACATGTCCCACCCCTTTAGAAGACTTTTATATTATCAGTCGGCGCGCAATTCATTCTTGTATAATGGTTATTAACATATTTCTTGTAGTGAAATAGTCCTGAGCATTTTTACTAGGTCACATTTATAATATTCTTGTGTTGTTTGCCCCATACACTTTCTGGTTTTCTGCAGTAACTCTGTAAACTCCCCCTTTGCGGGACGGTTAAAGGTTTGTCTTATCTTATCTTCAAAACTACCGTCCCTCAGATTCAGTGGTTTCACTTTGACGGCGTTGGCATTCTGATCAGTTTACTCGTTGTCCAGATCATTATCACACACTCTTCCCTGTTTGCTGTTAAAAATCACATTAAGCATAACACTTTTTCTTACGTAACTGATAAAACATGAGCATTTCCTCTTATTCGTAACTCTTTTTAGGACCTTTTTCCTGATACCATCTTCTTCTCTAACAGCGAGTCCTGTAACTCTACCAAAGCCCAAATCAAGCTGTAGTATCAGGCTGATTCTTGTCTGTTTTCTTCAATTTGTTAGATATCTCGAACTCTCTGGTCAGGCTTGTCGCTTTTAAGTTAAACTGAGAGTGATGGGTAAATAATGTCCATGTTGTGTATTGATTCTATGTGCATTTTTGCCACATTGTCAACAAGAAGATGTGATACCTGCAGCCTGATCTGATGTGCAGGTCTCTCCAATGCATTTAAAAAAAAAAACGCAAAACTTTGAGCAGAAAATCCCGAATCTGAGTTTTTCTCGGAAAACTGTCATTTATCTGCTAGCTGGGGCAGAATAGTTAACGTAATGTTCGGCAGTTTTGGCGCAATGTTAAGACTCGATAGGTTAAGAATAAAGGCTTATGATGTCGATTGATTTCACCATTTTTTATTGATTCTTAACAGGAACCAATTCACGATTTACATCCCTATGTTTAAGAAATTAAATAATCTTATTTCAAATTGTTTTGGATATTGATGAATATGGCATTATTATTAATATGTTTCTCTCAATCAACTCATTATGGTCTAATAATAAGAGAAGCTTTGGAGCAAACTGGACCAAACCCAGTTTATAAATTGGTCACTTTTGATAACACAAGATCCTAAAGTTTGCCACTTTTCTTGCAGAAATTCAGGTTATTGTTAAAGCTCAGGTTCAACTCAAAGCTCTGCACTGATCATGTTCTCTGATCTGTGAAAACAGCTGTTATAACATCACTGATTTTATCAAACTTGGCATCAGCCACTCACTCATGAGCTGAGTTGATACAGAGGCTGTTCAGTCACTTCATGTTTCAACCTCTGAAGTGACATTTAAAAAGTAAGGTTACCATCCATCCATCCATCCATGCACCATCCCTGAAAGTCTCCACAAACTGCAGAGTGAAGAGGTCACACAATACACGAGCGCTGTGTGAGTGCGTAATGTGCACAGTGAGGAGAAATCAAAGCCCTGTCTGTCTGAGGCTGCACACTCCAACTGAACACAAAGCGTTTGAAGTTTCTGCAGCAGCCTGACAGCTGACACATCCAGCAGCTTGATGCCAATAAAGAGCCTCAAAATACCTCAAAACACAAAGCACGAGTCTTACCTTTATTGGACCCAGAGCTGCTGGTTTTCCGCGCCGGGGTCAGGTGCTCTCCGCCGGTCAGAGTGTCCGCGTTCGCCGGCGTCTCCGTCACCGGCGTGGCGGGCTCAGAGCCGCTCCTGCCCGGGTCGCTCGCCGAGTCCTGCGGGGACGACTCCATCCATTCACGGGGGAAGAAAACTCCAAAAATCGAACAAAATCCTCCTCCGTGAGCAGCTTTTTTTAATGTACGGTAGATTTGACGATATCCAGCCTTTCACTGAACGGGCGGGGCGACGTGTTTGAGGAGCGGGAGGAGCGGAGCTGCCGCGCGGCTGTCAGGTCGCTGCTGTGAGCGCCGTGTGGAGGAGAAGGAGCCGGGCTGAGGGAGAGGGAGGGCGGCGCTGTGAGGAGCTGAGCTGCCCTCCCTGGAGGCTGAGATCCGGGAAGGATCAACTCAGACAGGCAGAGTAGCCTTTAATGCTGAAGAAACATCCACATCTTTCAAACCTGAGTGAAAGAAATGAAAGAAAAAAACAGAAATATGAACAAATCCTGCACAAATATGATTCTGTAAATAAAGCTGCAAAATTTGGAGTCAAAGAGACAGACTTCTTTTTGCAGTTTGGTCATTTCTGAAAAAAATATTGCTCATAATCTAAGAAATTACATCTACACATCAATCTCTTTTGTCCTGCAGCTTTATTCAGGATGACCCTAACCCCCAAAAGATGACCCCCACCACCAGCCCTCTTGGACAGAATATTCAAAGATACTCAAATGAGTAGTTTCATAACCCAAACTTTTATTTAAAACACTCCTGAACTTTTTCTATGATGTAAACATAAATAATGACTTGAAACCCACGTAAAATGACAGACAACGAAAACCCGACTTTGTCAAGATTTCTTTCCTTGTACGTATAAAGTCAAAATGTTGATATAAAACATAAAACTTAAGAGAAAAGAGTCGAGTTATAACATTTATTCTCATAATTTTGTCTGTTATCTCTAAATTTCATTCTATTAAATCTTTGACTCATAAGCTAAAAATCTTTTTTTTCATAGTTTTGAGTATTTTCTCAAAATATTGACATTGTATCTGAAAAACTGACTTTTTTATCCCAAATTGATTAATTTTTTTTGTTCATTTTTTTAAAAATAATTTTTAAACCAAAATTTGATTTTTTATCTCATAACATTGATTTATTTTGGACCAAAGTTTTTCTGTGATATCTTACAATTTTGACTTTATCTTAAATTTCAACTTTTTATCTCAATACTTTGACTTTTCAGTGTGGATCATCTCTCATAATTTTGACATTTTCTCTCCAAATTTTGACTTTTTATTGCAATTTTGAGTTTGTAAGTCAAACTTTTGTTCTTTTATCCCCAACTTTTGACTTTTGGTCTCAGAATTTTGACTTTAATATCTTTAAATTTTGACTTTTTATCTCAAAATTTAATTTTTTAGCTCAATACTCTTTTGACTTTATCTAAAATTTTGACTTGTATCTTAAATATTTGAGTTTTCAGCTCAAGAGTTTGAATTATTTCTCATAATTTTGACTTTTTCTTTCAAAATTATGACTTTTTACAACAATTTTGAGATTGTCAGTCAAACTTTTGTTATTTTATCCCCAACTTTTGACTTTTGATCTCAGAATTTTGACTTTAATATCTTTAAATTTTGACTTTTTATCTCAAAATTTAACTTTGTAGCTCAATACTCTTTTGACTTTATCTAAAATTTTGACTTTTATCTCAATTATTTGACTTTTCAGCTCAAGATTTTGACGTTTTATCTCAAAATTTTGACTTTTTATCGCAATTTCAATTTTGTAGCTCAAAATTTTGTTCTTTAATCTCAAACTTTTGACTTTTGTCCTCATAATTTTGACTTTAATATCTTTGAAATTTGACGTTTTAGCTCAAAATTTGACTTTTTCACTCAATACTAAATAACTTTTTCGGCTCAAGATTTTGACTTTGCTCACAATTATCACAATACTCTGACTTTTCATCTCATGATTTTGACTTTTTGTCTTGAAATTTGAGCTACTAAGAGCCAAAAAAATTATGGACCTTAAGAGGGGGAGGCTAAAAGACAGCATTAAGATGAACAACTTGAAGAAACACAGAGAGAAAGACAAACCTTTAACTCTAAGATAAGTCAAAAATATGTGTACAATGAATGCAGAGTAAAATTTCAACATAATTTCAAACATGCACATCATTGAATTTCAGTGCCCAAAGTAATAGATATCTGGAAAAGACAACTCAATAAATGTTTCCCTTGAATTTGACTGGCGTCAGAGGATTTGAGATCAAAGTTGTGAGCTTCACTTAAATCAGAAGAAGACAGAGGATGAGTTCGACCACAGTGAGTCAGATTATCAGATGATGAAAGTAATCTTCAGCTGCCTGCCGTCTGACCACGGTCACATTCATCCCCACGTTCCTGCTTCTCTCCTCACCTCTCCCTGCAGCCTTCCTTCGCTGGCTGAACCCTGCCAGCTGTGTTACTCCCTCCCTCTCCACCTTTTCATCATCAGCCTTCTCAACACTCGTTTCCTTTTGCCCAGAGCTTCACATTGCCTGGAACATTTAAAACAGGGGAGATTGCTACAGATTTCATCACTTTAATTAGTTGAGATGAAATAAAAGAGCTGAATATGGTGATTATTTAGAGGCTGGAGCGGGGTTAGCCTGCAGTGAACAGCCTCAGGAATCCTCATGTTTATATATTTCCATCTTTACAGCAGCGTGAAGAAAGCGTCCACCTGCTTTTGACTTTCACCTCTTTCACATCAGAGTTTCTCTTTGCACTTTTCTGTTTTTTTATCCACAAACTCTGACTTCTTTCATTTGTATCACAGTTGTATCAGGAGTTACTGAATGTCCTGGTAGTTTTACACCTCAGACGTTTGTCAAAATATTCAGGGTTTCAGGTTGAGGTTATGAAGTTCCTTTGCTTCAGTCCATTTCAAATGAGCTCAGGCCTGGAGTAGGCGACAGCATTTCTGGATGTTGTTGATATCTGACTTTGTCTTTGCATGGTAGAGTTTGAACTGTCACTTGTAGATGTAGTGATGAACCGGTCTTAAAAAGCGGCTGTTTCTCGAGTGACCGCTTCAGGCTGGCTCCGGAAGTACCGGAAGTCACGTACACACGAAGCCAAAAAAAGCCGTTCTCAGAGCCAAAGGGTGAATTCCAATTCCTGTCTTAACCCTCAATCTTAACCCTCAATCTCAAAATGCGCGTTCCCGCGAAGTGTAAGTGCTGTCCCGATTCTCAGAAAGTTGAGGTTGAGGGGCGAGATTGAGGGCTGTATCTCCCTCAATATTGAGATTCTCCGACACCACCCTTGGGATTAAGGGACATCCAGAATGCATTGCGTATTGTCGGTAAATAAACATGGCGTCCAAAGCGGCAGAGAAGGCGAGCTACAAATATAGTATTTTCTTTGTTAATGGAGATATAAATATTACGAAAACCATTGTTTTATCTTAGTTTAGACCCATTTTATGGATTATGTACCTCGTTGTTGCAGAACATTTATTTTTATTTTACGATCTTTTGTCAATAGCGTCCGGTGCGGACAAGTCATGTTGCTTTCGTTAAAGTTAGTTAACGTAACAAAATGGTCATTTTTCTCCGTGGTAATGTAGTTGTTTTATCAAGATAACAGCCTATGTAACATGCTTGTGCCGATAATGGTATAAGATGACCGGGCTAATGTCATCTCCTGTAGCCGCAGAGTTATGTAACGATAGTTATACGACCACAAATGGAAAGTTATTTGATACCATACGACACTGTCGACTTATACAGGCACCAACACAATAAATATGTCTATAAAAAAACTAGTGCGATTGGCTTCCTTACTTACTGTCTGTCAGGTGTTGTTATTCACTTGCATTTAAGGGGTGTCCCATTTCTAAGTCACAAGATAGCCCTTAACACTTGGTTTTGAGGGCGACTAAGATTGAGGGTTGAGCTTGAGGGTTAAGATTGAGGGTTAAGAAAGGAATTGGAATTGGGCCAAAATTAGCGTATTTAAAGCCTGGTACAAACTCTGTCTCCCATCTGTTTCGCTTATGGCACACACTGTAAGGGGGGCTGAATTTTTTTCTATCTCGGCCGTTTGGAAGATATTAGGATCGAGAGCTTGCTCAATCAGAGCCACAGCTCAGATCACGTGACTGACGGGTGCCCAATAGCTGTGAGTTCGGGCACTCGTCACTCCTTCCAATTCCAATATGGCCTCAAAAAGGGGCTATAGTAACAGACGGGTGACGTCACGGAGACTACGTCCATGTTTTATACAGTCTATGGTTTTTAATGCAGTGCCATCTAAGGGGTCAAAGGTCACGGTTATTCAATATTAGAGAGATTTCTCCAGATTCTCTGAATCTTTTGATGATATTATGGACTGTAGATGATGAAATCCATCAATTCCTGCAGTTGGACAAAGTTGAGAAACATTGTTCTTAAACCGTTGGACTATTTGCTCACGCAGTTGTTGACAAAGTGGTGAACCTGGCTCCGTCTTTGCTTGTGAAGGACTGAGCTTTTTAGGGATGCTCCTTTTATACCCAATCATGACACTCACCTGTTTAAATCAACCTGTTCACCTGTGGAATGATCCAAACAGCTGTTTTTTCAGCATCAGCAACTTATAAAAAGTTAACTTAAAAAAAGCAAAGAAGAGGAGCTGAATTTAATGTGCCGTCATGCAAATAGTGTGTGTGTCTGCAGGTTATTGGGAACCATTCTTATCCTAATGTTCCTGCATGAAAACTTTAACCCAAACCTGGAGACATCCGGGTTTTGCAGGAATGATATCACAGCTGGTTTATTGTACCACGTCACTGTTGACACTGTTCCAGCTCTCACTAACGTCACTTTCTCTGTCAGCAGCACTAAGTTACTCATTTCCTCACTAAAGGCGGCATTTCTAGCGACCAAACGACCGCTCGAACCCAACTCAAAGTCCTCAAACTGCCGTGATATCATTACAACACAGGAGGTCACAGGGTTCACACTCTTACCAAACAGGTGTCATAATTGCAGTCATGTGGAGTCGCTCATAACCTCGAAGTGATCGAGGCACAGATCAGGGTGGAGCTCAGACACAGGCTGCTGCCTCACCCTCATTACTGCAGAGCCTCAGGGCTGCTCATATACTGTATGTGTACAAATCTACTGCCTGATCTTTATTTTCAGTTTAGTTTTTCTATTACATTGTTTGCAGATGATGCAGATAAATCCATGACGACAGACTGCAACTGCAATGAGCCTGTTTTGTAACTATGTAACCACTTTTGAGTAAATAAACCTAATATGGTGTTGTTTTGAGCAAAATAACTTGTAATTTTAAGACAGGAAGTGGTCAGAGTATTAAACTCTTGGTGAAAACAGATAATAGAAAGAGCTACATTACACAGACGCATTAGAAATGGATAATAGATGTATGAATGAGACAGAAAAAAAACACTTTCAAGTTCCTTTTTGCAGTGATTGATGTACGGTTGATGCTTTCTAATTCAGCTGTATCATCAGATAACATATTTCTTCAACTCTGTCAAAGTTAATGTTGCTTTTTAATTCTCTTTTTGTGCCAAAAATCACCTTCATAATGATCAGAAAGCTTTTGGGGTTTTCTGATCATGATAGCAAGACGACAGGAAGCGTATTTAAAGAGAATCATTGTGGACCGAGCAGTGGACCTTGGAGCTCCCCAAGAAAAATGTCAAAAAGTTACTAATTTCTTCTTCATGAATTCCCACTGTAAAGCTTTCTGTTCTTATCCGTCAAACTCTGTGACTCTGAAGACCAGAGCTCAGAAGTCTGTATTTTCTAAAGAGTAAACTAAGGAAAGATTTAAATCTGGTTTCTAATTTGGAATAATTTCTTTTTAATCAGCTACTTTCAACACAACTTGTCAACATTGCGTTTTATTTTTGTTTCACTTTAACTCAATTTAACTCATCTCATAACGTTCTTTTATTTATTATTTATTCATTTATGGTATTTGTCAGATCTTCTTATATTGATTTCAATCCACTGGCTGAATATTTACTTTTAAGCACCTCAAAGAACATTTCTCACTCTTCCTGTTATTTCTCCTCTCTTTTCTTTTTTAAAGCACTTTGAGCTGCATTTTTAAATGTATGAAAGGTGCTTTATAAATAAAGATGAATTTGAATTTTGAGCATTTAAAGTGGACTTATCATGGGCCTGCAAAATCTGTAATGACTCTTAAGTATTCAAAACATTTTAATGGAGTCCCTCTTCCTCTTCTTTTTCCTAGATAAAGAATAAAAAAAACAGAATCGCTCAGTGGTCAGGCCCAAGTGTTGAGATACTTGTTTAATAGTCGTCTTGAGAATCAAAATGTGCACTAAACTGTTCTCTTGGAAGCGAAAATGCTTCACAGCGCCCTGTTTGGTAGAAGAAACACACTAAATTGTCCCCTTGGCTGATTAAAACATGAGAAACTTATCTCCAGGGAAGAACGAAACATGTGCTTTGTATCATTCTAGTTAGAAAAAAACACAACTTCTCCGCTGGGAGTCAAAATGCAAAATAAAATGTCCTCTTTGGAGCTAAACTTCACGCCAAAAACTGTCCTCATGGGAGCCAAAACACATGTGCTGTATGACGTTTTTGTTTGAATCCAGCAGCCATCAATGTGATGTTTTTCAGCTGAGACACTGAAATCAAAATAAGCCCAGCGATTTCTCCAAAGTGCTGCTGCTTGGTCTGCTTCTACCTTGTTTTGTTTTGCATGAATTTACATGAGAGAGCAGATGGATCAGGTGAAGCAGTGGGATGTTACAGGTGCAGTGAAGCATGACACCTGTTGTCAGACAGGACACTACAATCTGTGATCAAACCTGAATCTGGTGCAAACTTTTCCTCCCTGGGTCTGTAAATATTCTCCTTGATGTTTTTCATCTGCGATCAGAAATGAGATATATATGTGTGTGTGTGTGTGTGTGTGTGTGTGTGTGTGTTCTCACAGCAGAGAAGCAGGCAGTGCTGGTGACATTTACTTTATGGAGTGATTTGTTCTGCTCTCAAAGTGAAGGTCTTCATCTTCTTGAACCTGTGAGATCCAGCCAACAGGTCCCTTCCCGCTGCGACCAAACAGAGACTCAACCTCAGGTTTGCGACCGAATGAAGCGTCAGTGTAAACAAAGCCGCTGTGACCCGTTCGTACGAGCTGTGACTTTGTCTCAGAGCTTCATCAATCACTGTCCAAACCGTGGAGCGAGTGCGTCCACCTCTCTGCCAGACGCTGCCTCCTCCATCACTTATCCTAACGGGGAGCGAAGCTCTCAGCAGCGCGTTCGTCCTCCATGTGAATCAGAGCAGTCAGGGAAAGTGAGGGAAAGGACGAGTATTTAGAGCAGGTCTGAGCTTCGGCTTCATCTGAATAAGCAGATCAGACTCTTTACATGTGAACAAACTCAAAGTGTCTGCTCTTAACCAGACTCTTTCCTTCAGATACTGCTGACTTTCTATCAAGAGTACAAAGAAAACCCAGCGCAGTGAGCGTTTCTTTGTACTTTTGTGCATTTAATACCTTAATAAAAGTTTAAATTTTCTTTGATGAGCTTTATTTTCAAAACCCAACTAAATCCTGCTTCTTTGTTATCACTTATTTAACCTCTACCTACCGTAGAGTCAGAATTCATCAGTGACACCTCATTTGAAAGACTTAAGTCTCTGGTTTGAGAAAATGTTTAACATGTGGCTAAATGCAGCTGAAACTCTTTTTCTCCCGTTTTTTATAACCATTTTTGAAAATCATTAACTCCAAGATGCTTCATGCCAGACATAAAACATCCGCCACATCACTTTTAAATCTTGTCGTCTACATCTGGGTAAAATTTGAGCTTTCTATGTAAAATCTCGTAGGAGTTAGAGAGTTTTTTACTTACAGGTGACCAAACACCGGACAGAGTTGTACTCACTGTCCAAGACTTTGTGCAAACAAAACCAGCTTCATCAGTGCTCAGTGTCTTCTTTTTAGTCAACTTTGCTCTCCTCATGTAAAAGTTTCACCAAAAGAATCAAATCGTAGCTCTCAGTCACAAATTGTAACTCTTCTGTTGCGCACATAAATGCGAAGATGCAAATCAATAAATAAGTCTCGTCAATTACACAGGGGGACGGTTTGAAAAAAAAAAAAATCTGTTGAGTTAGATTTTTATGCTGATTAAAGTTGGCATGCTGATACAAAAATTGCAGCCAGTTTTTTCTTGCACGTCAAGTTTTTTCTTCACAGTCTACCAAGAAAAATGGGAAAAACTTAGCAGCTAAAATGAAGAAAGTGCTGTAATAGTTGTCAAAGGCTTCCATGTTTATACTCAGCGAAGTCATACGGATGGCAAACAAATCGCAGACAGCCCAGTGGAGCATAAGAGGTTTACATCTTTAATTAAAAGTCAAACTACATTATGAATTTTTATCATCCCAACCTTGACCAGCGAGCTCTCCCGGTGGCAGCATCATGAAATAAAGGGTTAATTTGAGCCTCAGACTCAGCAGCTTCCGTCTCCTCAGACTCACATACCAGCGATGAGTTCAGCCGGGTCGAGTGGAGGGATCGCGGTACGGCAGGTCAGAGGGGTCAGATCTACAGAGGAGATAGGAGCAGCTGCAGGGGAGCAGACTGAAGTTCAGCACATGATCCAACAAAGAGGAGAAAGAGGCTTCAGGGATATGAGGAAGTCTCAGAATAAAAGTGAGGGTGGAAAGACACAAAGCTCAGGTCACATGATCTAAAGCTGCTTTTATTTTGAAGCAGGCCGAAGCAAACACTGCAAAAAAGGGAATCTGAATATAAGATAAAAACACTTAATTTAATAGAAAAATTCTTCAAACTAGTGAAATGATCTGTCCATGCAGCAAGATAATTTCACTTGAATAGAAATCTTGAAATCAGACTGATAAATCTAAAAACAAGATGGCCTTGATAAGTATTCTCAGATCTTAAAACAAGAAGAAAAAGCTAATTTTTAGATTAAAATGCTTCAAAACAAACTTCCTGAAGAAGAATTTTAAGTGAAATATACTGAATATGAGCAACAGAATCTAATTTCATGCTTCTTATATTCTTAATTTTAGCAAATAGAATGAAAAATATCACTTTTTTAAAGTCAAAACTACTTAGAATTAGAGAAGTATGATTAAGATAATTCTTGATTTTTGAGCATGGGTTTGTAAAATTCTTAGCTGTTTGCTAAATAAACTGTGTCTTCAAAAGATGATTTTTTGTGTTATTCTTAAATCAAGCAACTTGAGTTGGAGCTAAATCTTGAAACAAGTTTTAATGTTATGAAATTACATGTGAGATAACCAAAGTAACTTGTTTTAACAGTTATCCAATCTAACATAGTTTTAAATGCTAAAAATTAGTCAAAAAAACATTGAGACAAGATAGAAAGTAAGATTTTAAACCTTGGCAAGTGCAAGATTATTTGCAGTGCACCATCGCAGTGTTGTCTTTTCCCTACGACTACAGTTGAAATACACAAAACAAACTTCATTTACAGACTTGACTTGCAACTGCAAGAACCTCAAATTCCTGATTGAAACTTGGGTGGATGAGAAGCAGAGAAGTTTTCAAACTTGCGAGTCTGTGCATGAAGGTAAAAAAACTCAGACGGCAGATTGTAAAGGGATGAAAGAGTTGAAATGCAAACTTTGAGGTCCGTGTCCGGCCTTCGAAGTTAAAAGTTACCCTGGCTACCAGAACGTCTGTTTCCTAAATGATCAGTGTTTTTACCAGCTACATAAGAACGATAATAAAATCTCTCAAAATATCTTAGTTTGTATAAAATTTGAAAAAACATTTTCACCTGTAGGCCGCCATTGTTGTTTACGCCGCAATAACGTCTGGGTAGTGACGTCATATGGTTGCACCGGGCTGGATCTCATACAGGATCATATAAGTCCTCCTCGCCTGAAGTCACCAAAGGACTCCTTCAAAACACCCAAACACAACCTTTTATCAGCCGTGTCGTAAACCGAAATCAGAGGCAAATATTACACCCACACCTGTCAGCTCTTTCATCAGCATGGGCCGGCTAAATGCAGCAAATGCTTCTGGGGAGAAGTGGCCAGAACATAGCTGCAGGTCCATGGGAAGTTGTTTATGTCCACAAGCGATTTCCCACAACTTCCTTCTTTTCTTGTCTTTTGGGAAGCTGTGCAGACTAACATCAGTCTCCTTGTTTCCTTTGGACTGAAAAGTGCACCCAAAAGCAGCCACATGTGGCATTATTATGTTTTTTTCCCTCCTCAAACCTAGTGACTTACGGCCACTAGTAGTGAGTAAACGGCCAAATCCAGATGCTCGGCACCAAGCAACCAATCTATGTCATCAACCCAGAATGCATTGCGGCAGTGAAACAATGGCTGCGCCCAAATGTTAGAAACTGTGTTTTAAACTGTATTTTTTTTAAAGAAAAACCAATTTGTTATGTCTTTTAACAACAAATTCTTGTTTGAGACAAACATTTAAGCATATTCACGCCTATTAGTCCTTACAGTCAGGGTTCCCTTTAAGAGGTTGTTTCCTGCTCTTTCTACAGTCCTGAATAAAACTATAAAAAGCTCAACATATGATGTCAAGAATGTATAAATAAAAGGTAAACCTCCACTGTCCCTGTGTTTTCTGATGCGCTGCAGTATCTCAGATTTATTTTCTCTAAACTGAAATGAATCATCAGATAATCCCGCTGATCTCTCATCTCTCGGCTCGTATCCCGCTCAGAAGAATCACAGCTGAGCTGATTGGAGATCAGGCGTCTGCACGGCGATCAGAGCAAAACCAAAGCTCCATGTGTGAGTCATCGTCCGACTAACGGCTGGTTTCAATAATTCAGCGCTCCTCTGTACGGATGAATTATTCAACCTGAGACTGTGAAGTAGTCAGAACGTCAGCTGGTACTTTCACCGCTCCTGCTGAGATGACACAGGACGCACTTTACTGAAACATCTTTTAACTGTTGGGAATAATTTAGAGGTTTGGACAGAACGGGCGCTTTGCAGGAGTCACTTCAGACTCTCCTCACACTTTCTCATACAAAATACTGGGTTAAATAATGAAGACAAAAGCAGACCTTTACTGACTTCATGAGGCAAAACTTTAAGTCCTGTGTAAAAGAATTTTTCAGGCCTTTGACATCAGAAATTTTTCCCACAGGGTGTCACGTGTTGTTGTTTTAAGACAGCGAAAACATTTAAGATTCAGGTGAGGTGAAGTGAAACATCACGTCAGTAAAAGATGATCCAGTAAACACATGGGTTGTCATTTTGGAGCAGGTACAAAGAAGTGAGGACAGTGTGAGTGTCATTTCTGGATTGGGTTGAGTGCAAGTGACATTTTCCCGCCCAGTGTTGTTTAAGTTGTAAGCGCTCTCAGCTTTAACCTCTTAAGCTCCACAGACCACAGGCAGGCCGTCTGCCATTCCTCTGACATCATCAAAGTTTAAACAGTAACGCCTTCGTCAAACATTGGAACATATCCTGCGTTAGAAAGTTTAGATTCTTCACATTTCAGTCTCTAAGTTTGTTTCACAGTTTTCTTCACCAACAAAACGTAATTAGTGAAAGAATCACTCTGATAGTGATCACAACAACGTGGACGTCCTACCTGTTTGGGGTCATTACGTCACATCCTGACGCCCTTACCCTGAATATTCACTCTCCTTTCCACCAGAGGAACCCAGAGTTCAAACATATCAAAAGTTTCATCAAATTATTCCAAGTGGTGAAATTTCTCCTGTAAAGTCCGTTGTTTGTCTGTCTGTCGTGTCCGTTCTCATCAATAACAGCAGCCTCACAGTCTTAGAGCATTTCCTCCTCAAAGCTGCAAACGCTTGTTTTCAACAGGGCTCTAGCTACAAGACTAAAGTGACCCCATCGTTTTCTGTTGAGTTTTCATCCCAGGACAGCTTGTGATAGACAAGTGCTCCCTGCTACTAGCCAATAGCGCATGGTCTTGCATAATAGCCAATGGCATATTTCCTTCCTTAGACTACTAGCTACAAGACAGAAGTTTCCCCCATCTCAATACACAGAGGTTTGATGCCAGGAGAGCCTGATTTATACAAGAAGTGCTCTCTGCTTGATTGGCCAGTAGCATTAGCTGAAGCTGCATAAATTCCCACGGACTCGTTTATTGGCTATCAGCCCTGTCAATCACTCATACAGTAACCAATAGCCTTACTTTTCACACGAAGCCTGCTGTAACTGCTGTAGACTTCCAAATAGACAATTTTTTTTTTGTGCGTGATCCTTCATATGCCCAGTAGGAGCGGTATAATCAGTGACTGGGAACTACAATTTCACAATTTTAGCAAACCTTTTCACAGAGAGAACAAAGTTGACTACCGAAAGGACACTGAGCACTGATACAGCTGGTTTTGTTTGCGCAAAGTCATCCAACTAGAGCATGGAAAACAAGGACGCAAGACTAAAAACGCTCTAACTCATACAAAGTTTTACCTAGAAAGCTCAAATTTCACTCAGATGTAGATGACAAGGTGTAGAAGTGATGTGGCGGGTGTTTTATGTCTGACATGAAGCATCTTAAAGTAAATGGTGTTCAAAATTGGTTATGAAGAAAAATTAAGAGGAAAAAAATTGCTTCAGCTCCATTTATCCTGATGTGGACTTGAGCCTCATATAAAAACATTTTCTGAAACTAGAGACTTTAATCTTTCAAATGAGGTGTCACTGATGAATTTTGGCCTACATAGCATGGTATATAGGCCAGAATTGGGTGGATGTTAAGGGGTTAAAATGAGGTGTGGACAGCTGCACTGTTTGCATACTGACACAACGTGAAAACAGCAGATATCAACTCCCCCAATAACCAACAGAAACCTCAGAGTCACAGTTTCTTTATAATAAAAGGACGACAAATTTTCTTCGACACACCACATCTTTAACATGTACCTACACAGTTTGAAGACAGACTCGACACAAGTTTAGTTTCAGTACCACCACAAAGGAGCAGAGGAGTGTCAGACACGAAGTACAAGAACAAGGAGAGGAGCGTCCTGCGGCATCTACAACTTGGCTCGCTCTATCTGATAAAAAGCTGCTCTGACGTCGCTGTAATGAATCTGAACCGTCTGCACACGGTTTTCCTCTCTCATCTCCACATGAATCGCTAACACGGTGTCAGTTAGTAAAGTAGTGTGGGCCGGGACTACTTTGTGGTTGATGTTTCCGTTCAAAATTTTAATATTACGGCGCGTAATCGTGAGCGACTTATAAAGGAAAGAAAAATTGGTCTACGTAAAATTATTCTGTGCGACGTAATTAAATGTAAAAGACGTTTGAAGGAGAGAGACCTTCCTCCTCCGACCTCCTCTTTTCCTCGTGCATGTGAGGAAACCAAAGCAAAGGTTTAATACAGATGTCTGACAAATTCTTCAACCGCTGACGATATTTGGTTTCAACCATCGCTGCTGGATTTGACATCTCTATCACACAATTTGCCTCATCTGTCACAGATTTTTATGGATTAATACAAATGAACAATCCTGAAATCAGCCAAAGACTTAAACATAAAGATAGAATATGAATTTGTGGGGTTGTGAGGGGGGAGTCTGACTGAAATGGAAAGCATGTAGGGAAAACGCCTGCAGTTATTCATGAGGATGTTGTTTTGCATTCATCATATTTAAAGCAACAACATCCTTAAGTGTTTCATCAAGTTTAAGCTTCAGGGAAACAATTGAGGTCTGATTCGTGAAATAATTGAAATAATAAATAATGAAAATACAGTGGCATTATTTTATGCTTGAACCTTTTTAAATAAAACATTCTTTGCGAATAAAAAGAATTTTAAAGCTGTTGAGAAATTTAAAAAACTTTTGTCCCGTAATTTTCACCTTGTCAAATGTCAGGGTGGTGCAACCGTAACATTAGACTTTTATTTTAAAGTGAAGAGAATAAAACAGGAAACAGGAAACTGCATCAGCCAGAGGAGCCCAAATGACATTTGTGACCAAGTGGAAAAGTTTGTAGATTTCTCTGAAATACTGATAAAAAAGGTTTTTTCACTTCATTGGTGACTGGAACAATTTCCATGTCAGGTGGTACAACCAATGTAATAATGTGAAATGTTATTT
>RPOG01000689.1:173423-259100 GCA_008086565.1 Thalassoma bifasciatum
AATTTCCATGTCAGGTGGTACAACCAATGTAATAATGTGAAATGTTATTTTAACATCAAATTATTTATCTTATTCACAAATAAAAGAAATGAAACACACAAAATGAAAATGTATGAGTCACTACAGACACTTGAGAGATACTTGCCAATAATTTCACACAGAAAAAATAACAGGAACATATAAATATATTTTCATATATTTGGTTGCGCCACCTGACATTTTTGGGTGCTCAAATTAAAAATACTAAAAAATAATGAACCTAAAAACTTTGAAATGTTGGTCAACTACTGAAATCTGTTAGAAAACATAATTCTTCACCCAGAAATATGTTTTTTATCCATTTTCAAAGAACTTTTAAAAAATACGTTTTTAGACCCTCTTTTTGTCATTGACCCATATGTGAATGTACATGTATATGTATGCATGTGTGCATCAGTGCTACTCAAGGTTGATGTGTGTGAATAAGCTAAACTAAACTAAAGTCAGGTGTAAGGCTTATGAGTTTCTCTCATGGGATGCTGCAGGTGCTCACACGGCTGTTTTTCATGAAGCTACGACTGTTAGCCATGCTATTAGCTACAGTCAATGGTAGTGAGCATGAGCAGCCACTGTCACTGAGCCACGGTGGATGGATTAACAGCAAAACTTGACGAAAATTCCTGCATACTTTACCTTTAAACAACGAGACAGGCAGACTCAAAAATATTCACTTTTATCTCTCAAAAGTCACAGATTTTGCTCATCGTGTCTCTTGAGTGGACAAAATTAAACAAGGGTAGTTTTGCAATGTTGCAGCTGTGACTGACTTCAGTTTATAACTCCCTGCAGCAGAATTTACAGCCCATCAAAACAACAATATAACAATAACCAGTCTCCTCCCTGATGAATATTTTCACTTATGTAACTCGTGTGAAGGTGTCAGTGTTTATTTTAACCCTCTCAGGAGCTCAAAGAGGGATTTAACTAAGTTAAGGAGCATTTTCCACCTCATGATGGAAATCACAGACGTTTTCAGACGCTAACAGCTCGAGGAGGCTCTCTGAGCAGAAACACACAGAGACTAAACTGCTCACTCAGGGTTTTGTGCTGCTCTTCACTCTTCACTCTATAAAACATTCACTCCTTCACATGACCGGCTCATGACATCAACTCTGCTCTCTCCTTTTCCAGCCTGATGTCATGTCAGAAGTGCGTGGATGTTGTGTAAACGTTGTGTAAAGTCTCGTTAACGAGCCTCTGGTGAGATGAGCTCACAGGGAAGGAAACCCCCCCCGTCTGGATGCTGCAGAGGAGGGCTGGGGGGGTGGAGGTCCTGAGATCTGACCCAGTGACTGCACAGAGTCCGGTTCACACTCAGCTGTCGGGGCTCAGTGTTGTGTTTACTCCACAGTCCCTGTTACCAGGACGACAGCTGCCGTGTTTTGTCTGGGTCATAATTTCCGCTGGCTTTGAGTCAGCTTTTGTGTCAGCTCTGACTCTGATTAAAAACTGTAACACACTGACTTTTCTCCACACAGCAGCAACAGGAACTAATGGATACAAAGCATGGGGATTCATGAAGCTGTGCAGCTGAAGATGGAGAGCAAACAAAGGTTAAAACATGACTAAAACAGGAGGAGAAGACGGGTGCCTTTGTTAAAGGAGGATAACTGAAACAGATAAATGCTGAGGTGTTGAAAAATGACTTGTTCTTGTACAAAATGGGTAAACAAAAGAGATAAAAGCAGAATGATTTTATGATTTCAGGTTCTTTTCAGTTTTAAAAGGAACCCTGGCTACCAGAACGTCATTTTCCTAAATGATCAGTGTTTTTACCAGCTACATAAGAACGATAATAAAATCTCTCAAAACATCTTAGTTTGTATAAAATTTGAAGAAATATTTTCACCTGTGGGCCGCCATTGTTGTTTACGCCGCAATAACGTCTGGGTAGTGACGTCATATGGTTGCACCGGGCTGGATCTCATACAGGATCATATAAGTCCTGGAGCGGACTTCAGTGGTTTCCAGAGGAAGTTTTGTGGGTTTGTGTTGGAAAATAGTCGGCACAGCATTTGGCTTTAGTCTCCGTTTATAATGACCCACACCTGTCAGCTCTTTCATCAGCATGGGCCGGCTAAATGCAGCAAATGCTTCTGGGGAGAAGTGGCCAGAACATAGCCGCGGCTCCATGGGAAGTTGTTTACGCCCACAAGCGATTTCCCACAACTTCCTTCTTTTCTTGTCTTTTGGGAAGCTGTGCAGACTAACATCAGTCTCCTTGTTTCCTTTGGACTGAAAAGTGCACCCAAAAGCAGCCACATGTGGCATTATTATGTTTTTTGGGGGGGGGGGGAAATAGAAAAAAAAAATAAAAGGTAATTATTTTAAAAAAGTATGAAATTGTTAAAATAATCACTATGAAATATTCAATTGTAATAAAATAATAATAATTCAATATTAAAGAATAATTGAAAAATATTTCATAATAATATTGCCTTTTTGACATTTTAATGGCCATATTATTTCTGTTATTCATCAAAATAGTACTTTTTTCGAAATTTAGTTTTTATTTATAAAATTATGAATCTTAGGGGAATTCCATATGTAAAGGCCACAACACCTTGCCAACACAATGCATCTGGGGTTTGAACCGAGGACCTTCATGATTGAGGACCACAGCACTAATCACTGTACCAACAGTGCCGTTACCACAGGGTAGGATGACTTATGACATCTCATTGAAACACACTCTAAACTTTTCTTCCTACCTTTATTCCATCACCAAGTAAAGATATTCAAAGAAGGAATTCACAAAGCTCAACCTGTTCTGCGTCTTTTTTTGTTCACTTATGTAACTCATGTGGAGGTGCCAGTATTTCTTTTATGAAGGACACCATTTACATAGGAGTTCTTTTGGCAAAGCCGCACAACAACAGTGTGTGCCATTTGCAAAATTTGCGATCCAGACAGGAGACAGTTGTTCTACCAGGCTGTAAATTTCAGCTCGAAAAACAGCTTTTTTTTGTCTTGGTGTGTATGGGACCTCCGGCACTTCCAGAGCCAGCCTCAAGTCCACACTGGAGGAACAGCAGCTTTTTAACACGTTGGCATTGTCTCATATTTCCAGTCCAGTTGTTTCCTCTTAGGAGGGACTAGGTTGCAAAAGAACGATGCAAGTAGAGGAGGGAAGGATGAAACTCTGGAGCTTTGAGGCCCCGTTCACATGACAATGGTTTTCAGGTGAAACACTAAAGTTAAGTTGCATTTCAGCCTCCCATTTACACGGGAAACATGCATTTATTGCACGATTTCTGCAATTACAGAAGAAGTTTTTTTATACAAACCCCAGATGACCGGCTCACCTCTTCTTCGACCTCTATACTGTTGTTGTGTATACGGCTTCTACACTTATATCACCATCTTCAGGCCTGACATGCGTACTAGAGCATTTTAGTGCCTCACCATTTACGTGTAGACGCAGATTTTTTTCATTACGTTTTCATGTGTTTCAGGGTGAAACGCTGTGAAATGTTGTGTAAATGGGGCCTAAGTCACACCCACAGACTCTGACACACATGTATAGAAGTCCTTAGATGACGATTGAGCAGGATTATTCCTATAAAACTTGACATTTTAATTTTTAGGAAAATCCTGCTTACTCTTCCTTTAAAGCAGGGGTTCCCAAAGTGGGGGTCGGGACCCCCAGGGGGGTCGCGAGATGCTGGATTTATTAAAAATAAATATATATCTTGTGTGAACGTGGAGGATGATCTCAGAGTGGCCGTCTCCAAAATTAAACCCAGAATGAACTTATTGTGCTCCACACATAGTGCCCATCCATTTCATTAGGTGAGATAAACACTGAAACAAATATCCCAAAAAGGTAACTTGCACAGCAACAATGTTCACATTTACACAGAGCTACAGTTTATGACTATTACTTGAACTGAATTATTCTTGTTCTAATGTGGAAATGAAAGTATTGTACCAAAATTGAGTTTGCACACGACTGCAACAATGTTCGTTCACAAATTATAGAGAAATAACTTTGACATATTCTGCTTTTATTTCATATTAACCTGCTACATGTAAAATTATAACATGGTTTACAGGCTTTTGTTCTTTTTTGTGTTGTCATAATGCCCATGTTTGGATACCCTTACTAGTGCATGTGTCCTACGCGCACGTTTTCTTATGCTTAAGTCACTTCTAGAGATAGTAGGGGTCACTAGTCTCTGCCACCTTTGTTTTGGGGGCCACGGGCTGAAAAGTTTGGGAACCCCTGCTTTAAAGAGAATGTGTTTAATCACCTTTTGGCATCAGAATATTACACCATCTACTGTGTGTCACTATAGCGCCCTCTTCCTCCCCCTAGTGGTCACTACTGCGCACTGCAAGGACTCTTTCTACCGCCTGCCTCATTTTACGACAGCACCATCCCCTTTACGTCAGTCTCTTCACCATAGCAGCAGCAGGCATCATGGCAGCCTCCTCGCAGACTCCGGGTCCTGAGGAGGTTTTGATGGAAAACTCTGAGAGTCCAGGGGCAGGGGCAGGTACCGGGACTCCAGGGTCAGGGGCCCGGGATAAACCGGTGTGTTTAATCGTGTTGGGGATGGCGGGCTCCGGGAAAACCACCTTCGTTCAGGTGAGTTAGCGACAGGTGCTAACGGATGTAGCCGCATGAGTTAGCATCTTCACCTGACAACAACACAAACACAGACACAGAAATGACATTTACAACTTTAAAACTCTTAGTTATCTATTTCCAAAAGTACGAAGTTGAGTTTTTTTTAATAGTTATCAACTCATTTTGAGCCAATATTTATATTAACGCTAATACGAGTTAGCTGCTCGTTATAACCTGTAGATAAATACCTTTATATAGGTGTGTTAGTTAAAATAAGCTTTTATTTAGCCTGTTTGGCTTCTTAATAAAAACATGAGATAAAATGAAACTATTTGGTGATTCAGTCGACATTGCTGTAATAGTATTAGTGTAATTAATAACTTTAGTTTCGTCAACAAACACATCTTTAAATTATGATTTATTGCATCATTGTCCATTGTGAACTTTATAATCATCACAAAATCATCTCACATTTTCCCATCTATATCTACTGTAAAAAGTATATTTTTCATAGTTTTATAACTTTTGTTAAGATTGGAGGGAACAAATTTGCAAATATTTGTCAGTTACTACTGCAAATAAACACCAAAAATTGAAAATATTGTCTGAAATATGCACCAGAATGGTCTCAAATGTCCTGTTTATGCAAAAATTATGCTGAAAACAACAGAAAGCATCACCTCAGAAGAATATTGACCTTCAGGGTAACATTTGAAGATGTTGCTGTGCCCAAATTTAGAGCTATAAATGCAACTGAACATCACCTGTTTATTTTATTTGCATTTTCCAAGACTTCAAAGTGTCTTTGTGAAACAAATAAGAGAGAAAGAAGATGAGGAGAGTAGTAAACAACCACCAATAAAGGTGAGAAAATGTACATAAATATAAAGCCAAATGCATAAATAAAATGACAAATGGTGATACTGTGGGTTTATGGTTATGTTTTCCATCACCCAAATGATTTTCCTACTAGGCAGGTAGAAAGTCACATAACAGAAGTTTTGTGCATTACTCATGCATCAAGATTTAGTGTTATTAGTTGCTTTGGTGTAACATTAAAACATCACGGCATCTATTAATGAAGGCTATTACTCTTGCTTATCTTTATACTAACTGGTTATGCTTTGTTTTTGTTTGTTTTTTTCCGTAGAGGCTGACCGCTCACCTTCACACTCAGAAATCTCCTCCATACGTCATCAACCTGGATCCTGCTGTCCATGAAGTCCCTTTCCCTGCAAACATTGGTGAGAAGTGGTAACATTTCAGGACACACAGCCTTTAATTCTTGCAGCGCTCTGAATCTAAGATCATTTTTTATCAGACAGCATTGAGCTTTTTGTCCCTGCTGCTCCCTGTAATGCGTCTCTCCTCTCTCCTCCAGACATCAGAGACACGGTGAACTACAAAGAAGTGATGAAGCAGTACGGACTCGGCCCAAACGGAGGCATCGTCACATCCCTTAACCTGTTCGCCACACGCTTTGATCAGGTGATCAGTCTGACCCCGCCTCTTTATGGACTCACCTGAGACTTCTATTCTCTAAAACGTGTTTTTGTTTGTATTGTGCAGGTGATGCAGTTCATAGAGAAGAAGCAGCACAACCACAGGTCAGAATCATGAGAAAGTTTCATCTTTTCTTAATGTTGGATGGAATAAAAGCAGTGTTTTGTGTCTGATGACCTTTGACCTCTACAGATACGTGCTGATTGACACTCCAGGTCAGATTGAAGTCTTCACGTGGTCGGCGTCTGGAACCATTATCACAGAGGCTTTGGTGGGTTTCCTCTCTGAGTCTTTGTTTACTTTCTTTTGTTGTTGAAACCACGGTCAGTTCATTCTCCTCGTGTGTGTTTCAGGCGTCGTCTTTTCCCTGTGTGGTCATTTATGTGATGGACACGTCCCGCAGCGTCAACCCGGTCACCTTCATGTCCAACATGCTCTACGCCTGCAGGTACAACACTCTTATCCATTTATTCATTTACTACTATTACTGCTATTATTATTATTTACACATCTTGACAGGAAGCAAAATAGAAAATTAAAGTAATGTGAATAAAAAAGGAAGTTATCAGCTTTACTGAAATCTAAGAGCACAGGATTTTGGGATTTTTTTTTTAACCAAACTTTGAACAACTCTTACAAAATAAAACATCTGTACCATTATTGGAGGTAAATAAATGACAAAACTTTACTAAAAAGAAGTCAGACTGGTCCAAAAAGTCTGAAATTTGACCTGAAATTTTCAGCCCTCATCTGCTTCTTTTCAATTTTTTGATTCTAATAATTGCTTAACTGAAAGAGTCGAAAGAAAAAAATCTTGTTTTTCAAGAGAAAAGGTTTCTCTCAGCGTTTGAAAGCACCTTTTCTTTCTGTATGATGTGACATAGAGATGTTAAACCCTTTTAAATCAAGGATTTATATCTGTCAGTAATTTATTTGGTGTGAAGTCAGAGTTAAGTGCACACCAACTTAAGATTTGAACTTCTTTTTACAATTTGTGTTCTTCCATCACTTCTTTTCAAACTTCAAGTAGATTTTATCGAGGCTGCAGTGACCTTAGTTGCCCAGTAGAGGGAGCTAGTAGCCAGAGAAAAAAGCTCATGTGTGCACTCTACACCAAACACCATCACAGTGAGCAATTTGAATTTGTTTTTCTTTTCCACCTAAAACAAGCAAAAAGCTCAAAATAACATCATTTTATTATCACAGCTTCTTGAAGACTATTAGATCTTTTCTATTAGACATGGACTCTATTCTTAAACATAATTTCACCTCTCATGGATATTTCTTGAGCTTTTATCTCCTCCTCTGTAGGCAACAGTGGTGTGTCATTACAAACTCACTTCTAAAAATATATTTAATCCTTTTTTTTGTTTATTCAAACATGATACAAACTCAGAGCTGCCTTTATAAAGTGCTTTTGTTTGTAACTCGAACACACCTCACTAGTGTCTTTTTCTGTCTTTTAGTATTCTCTATAAAACCAAGCTTCCCTTCATCGTGGTCATGAACAAGGTGAGCTCACTTCCTGTCCACCATGTGTTTGTTGTGGTTGTTATTATTTACATGTAACTGTGTTAATGTTTGCACAGACTGACATCATCGACCACAGCTTCGCGGTGGAGTGGATGCAGGACTTTGAGGTTTTCCAGGACGCTCTGAACCAGGAGACGTCGTACGTCAGTAACCTGACGCGCTCCATGAGTTTGGTGTTAGACGAGTTCTACACGAACCTGAGGGTGAGAGGACGAGTTCACGACACGGTGCTATGTGAGGAAGAATTTAATACGAGGCCTGAGTAATGGTAGATTAAAGGTTTCTGTGTAAGCTGCTCGATATACAAGTCATAACAATCCTCACACACACAGAAGAACAATGTAAATGCAACAGATAGATTTATACGACAGAAGAAAGATGGGAAAAGAGACCCTAAAAAGAGTGCTTCTCTATAAAGATCAGGTTTTAAAAGCATCTTATTAAGATAAACAATAAGCTGATCTGAAGTTGTTGGATTGTGTCGTCTCTCTGCGTCTTCAGGTGGTTGGTGTGTCTGCAGTGACAGGAAGTGGACTGGACGAGCTGTTTGTTCAAGTGGAAGATGCTGCACAAGAGTATGAGAGGTGAGTGCATTTAGTTCAGATAGACTGATACTAATACTGATTATTTCAAGGCCGGTAACCAATATTCAGAGCTGGTATTCATTTGTAGTAAAAGTGAAAATACTGACATCAAAATAATGAGTCATATAAACTCCAACAGTTAACTTTTTTAAAATGCTTTTAAGCACATGTTTATTTAAGGGACTGTGAGGACTTTCTAAGTGATCTTGAAAAAGTCTCATCTCCAAATGTATGACTGATCATAATCAACAGCTTACAATGACATTATCAGCACTTAAATAGGTTCAGCAAGACCAAATTGATTTATGGCACACAGAAGTCTCTATGACAACATCAGCCAGCATAAGAGCCAAAATAACATGCACTCAGGCTGCGACACAAAAAAATTGTGGTGCAGTTTGCTCCTGATCCAACATTATACATAAGAGCTAATCAGGTTTGAGGTTCAGGCATTTTGCCAAAATCCTCAGTGTGTCTGGTTTTCATGTATCTGATTAGAATATGATGCCATAAAAACTGAGGACAAGTTTTGGTCAAATATGAACCCTGTGATTACAAACTTCCCAACTTTGACAGCAAATATCTGAAATTCTTGTCTGAATATCCCCATAACATTTTACATTTTTGTGAAGTTCTTGTCATAATAAAGGTGCACACAAAATTTTATGCAAATCAGAGTATGTGGAAAAAAATCATAGTTTTTGACCACCTCTCCTGGCCGCAACCATCCATCCATCCATTTTCTGAACCGTCTATCCTGCTGGAGCCTATCCCAGCTGTCATTGGGCGAGAGGCGGGGTACACCCTGGATTGGTCGCCAGTCAATCGCAGGGCTGACATAGAAACAAACAACCATTCACGCACACACTTACACCTACGGGCAATTTAGAATAATCAATTAACCTAACGTGGGCATGTTTTTGGTCTGTGGGAAGAAGCCTGAGTACCCGGAGAGAACTCACGCATGCACGAGGAGAACATGCAAACTCCACACAGAAAGGCCAACCATGCCCGAACGGGGAATCAAACCGGCAACCCTGGCCGCAACCATTAGGCTACAAAAAAATCCTTCACTGACTTTTCATTGTCAGTGTGTCTGGTATATAAATGTCCAATTTGAAGATGCTCTAACAAAAGCTCTGGGAACAGTTTGATCAAATGTAAAGCCTGAACATTATCAAATTTGTCCATTTAAACCAAATTTCTAAACTTCCTGTTTGGTTTCACTTTGGTCATAAGAGACTTTTTTGTAGGTTTAGACATGATAATTTGATACGTGTAGGTCAAAGTAGCTGGGGGGGGGGGCTACAGTTTGTAGTCAATAGGGGGCGCTAGGATATAAATTTTTTCGCATTCATTTTGGGGGTGGCACACTCTAGTGGCATTTATATAAAGCTGAATGTATGTTACTCGGGGTTGAAGAGGCGGGAAAAAGAATTTTAATATTGATTCGGGCCCTAATAAGACTTCATGCTTATGAAATGAACTCCTCCTCCTCCTCTCTCTCTGTTTTTTTCAGGGACTATCGACCAGAATATGAACGACTGCGCAAAGAGCTGGTAAGAGTTCTAGTGCAATGTGTCTTTTTATTTTTCATTTTTGCTTCTTCCTATCTGTGTTTATGTCCTTATTTTCCCCCGACTCCCTTCATCAGGCCGAAGCTCAGAGTAAGAAGCAGCAGGAGCAGATGGAGCGGCTCAGGAAAGACCTGGGAGCTGTGGACATGAAGAAGAACACACCTTCTACAGGTACTAATGCTAAAATTAAATCTTAATATTCAGTTTTCAAACAGTTAAGGCTCCAAAAATCACAGTGTCTGTCTTTGTCATGTTTCAGAGGAAGCTGACATAGCTGGACCCAGCGACCTCATCATGACACGCGGTAACCCCGACGAGGAGGAAGAAGACGATGAGAGCGATACAGACGACATCGACCACACCGGTGAGAGAAGAAACCCAGAGAAACGACCGATTTTAACAATACACTTCATAAAACACACCATGAATTCGAATATATGATTTGTTTTGCAGCAACGGAGGAAAGCAAAGAGACGGACGCCTTCGGAAACTTCCTAACGAAGAGGAAGAAAGTGGTTGAGGTCCGAAACAAAAAGCGAGCGACACCTGACGGACCCTGACCTCTGACCGTTACATCCTGACATTAAACTCTGACAAGAAGAAAAGCTTGGACAGAACGGAGAAAAAGAAGCAGGAATCCTTCTTCTGTGCGAGGAGGTGACGGAGACTAAACCTGAACCCTTTAAAATCATGCCCGAGGTCAGGTTACCCATGATGCTCCTCAGTGACGCTCTTTCCCTCAGAAAAAGTCTATTTTTATACCTTAAAACTCTTCTATTCTGCTTTGTGTGTTTTTGGTATCTTGAGTTTTGTTTATTGAAGCCCTAAAAGGATTTATGGTTGAAGAAAATAAAGCTTTTAGTTCTGAAGTTCCGTTGAGTGGAGAGTTTTTTTTTTTATACACTCTGAGTGATGAAAGTCTGTGAACGTGAAAGTAAAACCCAGCGCAGAGGTTTTTGAAAGCTGTGATTTCTGTGCTGACATTGATCCGTCGCCGCCGACAAGCTCTGGTCGTGTCGGAGCGGCTCTCATTCATGTCAGAGCTGAGTGAATGGATACAGACTCTCCACCCGCCGACCATCTGCCACCACGCTCTGTTCCCCTCGCCTACACGCTCGCTGAGATCCGGCAGCGTGGTCGCGCTGGAGAGCGGCTGACTCACATTCCACTCACGTCTTTACAAAAACACACCCGTTGATTTACTCAAGAGCTGCACTTAAGTTTAATATGAAGTACTTCTGCCTTTTCATGAAACTCTGCACAACATGTCAGGGGAGGAAACTACTTTCTACTGCTTTAAATTTTTACCAAAAACAGCTTATAAATACAGGCAACTCCCAACACAATGGAAATCTCTGCACATTTTAACCACTGTAGAATGTCCTGGTTACACTTTAGAAGACTTATCCAATAAACTCAGTACTTTGACTCTGATATTAGGATTTTTAAATGAGTAAAAAACCAGAGCGCCTCCAAATTCACTCTTCAAGAGGAAACCAGAGCAGGATATCTAAAGAAAATGTTGCTGAAAGAGGCAGAAATGTTTCACAAGTGTCTCTGAAAGGATCTCAAACAGCCTTAAAATGGGTTTCTCATGTAAGTCAGAGGTCAATGGAAGTAAATATTAGCTTTGACTACAGCACACATTCACTGTTGCATTGTTTCCATAAGCTTCTGCAATGTCACAACTTTTATTTCCATCCAGTGTGTCATTAATTTTTCACCAAGATCTTGTTTTGATGATGGGAGAGTCTGACCACTGCACAAAGTTTTCTCCAGAACATCCCAAAGATTCTCAATGGGGTTAAAGTCTGGACTCTGAAAAAGACTTCTCATGCTCCCTGAACAACTCTTTCACTATTTTAGCCCCATAAATCCTGACATTGTCATCTTGGAATATGCCCTTGCCATTAGAGAAGAAAAAATCCATTGATGGAAAAACCTGGTCATTCAGTATATTCAGGTAGTCAGCTGACTACATTATGGAAACATAATGTTGCTGAACCTGAGCAACTGCAGCAACCACAGATCATAACACTGCCCCCCCCAGGCTTGTACAGTAGGCACTAGGCATGATAGGTAAGCCATCACTTCTTACCCTGATGCGCCCATCACTCTGGAACAGGGTGAATCTGGACTCATCAGACCACATGACCTTCTTCCATTCCTCCAGAGTCCAATCTTTATGCTCCCTAACAAACTGAAGACTTTTTTTCTGGTTAGTCTCACTGATTAGTGGTTTTCTTAAAGCTACACAGCTGTTCAATCCCAATCTCTTGAGTTCTCGTTGCATTGTGCATGTGGAAATGCTCTTACTTTCACTATTAAACATACTCCTGAGTTCTACTGATGTTTTTCTTTGATTTGATTCAATCCCCAATCACGATCATTCAGGATTTTTTTTTCCGAACACATTTCCTCCTGGAAGACGATGGTTTCCCACCAACCTACCAGCTTTTAATAATGCATTGGACAGTTCTTAACCCAATTTTAGTAGTTTCTGCATCAGTCTCCTTGGACGTTTTCTCTTCTTTAACAGACTAACATCTTTTCCACGACCACAGGATGTCTCTCTCCATGGTTGTTGAAGAAATAAGTAAGTTCTTTAACCTCAGCTGATGCAATGAGTAACTTCTCATCACCCATGTAGTAATTGTCCAATAGGAGGCTTGTACCTATTTGCTGAGTTAAATCCAGGTGGTGACTTATTTATTGGGCCAGGCAGTGTATCATAACATTTTGCAGACTTAGCATTGAAGTGAAACTTGCTTAATGGCGCTGTGATGCTGCAGAAGACTTCAAATAGTCACCTCCTGATTGTTTTTTTTAAAAGGCATGGTAAAGAGAGCTGCAACATCCACAGAAGTGCAACAAGAAATCTTGTTTTCTTTTATTAGATATAAAGTTTTAATGTTAAAAAACAGGATATTTAAAAAAAAAAAAACTTCCTCCCTCTCACAGTTATGAAGGCTCCAGATTAGTGATTCCAAATCTCAGGATGATAAATGAGAGCAGATTGATTTGACTCATGTTCTTCCCGGTTCGTCTGCCCGTCTCTCTCTGTGCTCTCCTGTCTCTCTCTCTCAGGTGAGTTTCTGGAAGCCTCCGCCTGCAGCAGCAGTGACTCACCTCCGCTGACATTCAGCCCACACTCATGTCTGTTCCCTCTCTCTCTCTCCTCTGCCTGCAGCTCGCTCACTCCATCTCCCCCTCCTCTCTCTCTCTCTCTCTCTCTCTCTCTCCTTCAATCCTCCTCCTCAGTGGGATTCAGACACGAGGAGAAACAAACGCTGAGAGTCACGACGCCTCGCCAACACAAATAAAACACACGACTGCTGGCTGAGAGTCAGTGAGGCTGCTCATTCATACTGAGCCGGACACACATGAACACACACACACACACACACACTGACAAACTGGTTTATACTGGTTTAAACTGGTAGACAGCTCCATCAATCCTCCAGTTTAAATCTCCCTTTACAAATCTACCTCTACCAAATCTCTGAAGCCTTATAAATGGGGCTGATGGGTATTTATTCCAATACTGGTTATAATGCAAGTGTTGTGAATGAGGTGTTCAATATAAAACTATTTAAAAAAGGGTTATGATGCACATAGTTACCTACTTTCATGGGGAATTAAACCTGTACCCTCCCAGTTGTGGGTCTCAATCCTGGTTTATTTACTCTCAAGGCACAATTCAGGCGTCATTTTAGTCTTTAATATCTTAAAATAAAACATTTTTCTGCACCTATGAGATAAAAGTGGGTCATTTTTATGGAAGCAACTCGGGATCAGAATTAAAATTAAAATGCATTATCAGGATTGCTAATCTTTGTAAATAATATACCATGCTTTGTTTGTACCGTACAATACACGTGAGTAGATAAATATCTTTCTCCTCTACTTTCAGGTTCAGTTTTTGTCTCAAGATGCATAGCAAAAACGGAAATCAAAGCAAGTCATTATGTCTTATTTGTAGCAAAAATTGTCTTATTGTTCTTAGTTTGAGCCACATTCACCAGACTAGGTCATAAAAATGTCTGATTTCAATTTTTTTAAGACAAAAATGAGGTGTAAATTGCTTGTAACAAGTCAAAAAAATCTGCCAATGGGATAAGACGAATTCGCCCGGGAAGTTTCTTGAAATTAGAAAGATGTCTGAAAACAAGAATCTTTTATCTTATCCCATTGGCAGATTTTTTTTTTACTTGTTACAACCAATTGATGCCTCATTTTCGTCTTTAAAAAACTTGAAATGAGACATTTTTATGACCTTGTCAAGTAAATGTGGCTCAAATCAATAATAGTAAGACAGATTTTACTAAAAAATAAGACATAATGACTTGCTTAGATTTCCGTTTTTGCAGTGTGAGGAGAAAACATCCTTATGTGGCTTTTGTGCAAAGAAAGGGAGAAGCTGTGAGATGCTGGAGGTTCTGGTGATGCTGTCAAATACCTCTTTATTTTTTACAAAATTAACCCCCTGAGACACAAGTTTTTCTCCCAGTACGCCTCCTTTTCTCCTTTTTATTTGGCAAAGTATAATGCCAGGTAAGTAAATAAATAAGATAATAACAGTGTAATAACTGAACTTGGTCTTTGTGCAGGAAGTTATGGTTATTAGTGTTATTAGTTTGCCATGATTTTTAGTTATCAGTATCATTGTTCATAACTAAACTGTTTTGTTTTCCACTTAAATGGGTGTAAGGCTGTAATTTTACCCTGAGGTGACGTAGGCAGTGTCCCTAAATGGGGTCAAGGTTTAAAATATGAAGTATCATGGGTCTGAAAGGCAAAAATGTAAAGTCCATATACATGTACATCAGTGTTATCGTACATATGATTGTTAATGTTCAAATTGTCAGTTTTATTATGTACTTTTTTTTCACTCTGTTTGATTGAAGTGTTTTTTCTTCACTAAACCTCTAATATCCAATTATCTGTTTGTGTTTTTCTTCAGTTTAAACTGTTTTTCTCTCATATAACATGCAGCAAATTGGAAATAACTCCAGATTTTGAAATTTCAAAGTATTCCAGAAAAATGGACTTAAGCACTTACTCACAGGACATTTTCTGACAGTTTTATGGTCAAGAGAAGCAAAATACTCCAGGCAGGCATTTTTAGCCTCAGTTGTTTCACTGATACATGCATCAAACTAAACTAGGACGCATTTCCCACTTTTTCTGTGTTTCATCAGCTGTTTTAAACTAGAAATTCACTGACACATTTAGCTGAAGGTCTCCAGTTTGCAGGGTCACTCTTTAAACTGGAACACCGGGAACTATCAGAGACACAATCACACTATCAGGCTTAAAGGAGAACATTATTTAGGAGGATCTACACCAAGTCTGTCACAACAAAAATTGTGAAATATGGAGTTCAGACTATTTCAGATGCCAAAAAACTGTCTCGAAAAATTGTTGATAAAGATTTAAATAAATGCAAATGTCTGATTTTAGGTAAAGATTGTTGTTCCTTTACACAATCAGTACCCTTAACTGTCAAATATATCAGCAATATTGCAGCAGTTTACCCATCATCCATCCCTCCTGTGGAAGAAAGTCATGATATAAATAATGTTCAGGTTCAACATCATCAATGTTTAAAACCAAAGAGGCAACATCTCCTGCATCAATGACATCATCACACTCACACACACACTCCTTAGATCTGTTTTTATATCCGTCATCACTCTCACCTCAAAGTGAATTACGGATGAAATAACTCTCCTTTCACTCTCTCTCACGTTTGCATGACATCACTCGCTGCAGATCTCAGCAGTGACCTCATTCTCAGTGACATCACCACCCGCACTCCGAGATGATGTCACCGCTTCCCGAAAAAGTCTGCTGCTGTTTGTCCTCGAAAGAAACCCGCAGAGCCAGAGCCAGACCCCCCCCTCCAGCATCCACGCTCCACCCCGACCTCGTGTGCCCCCCCCCCTTCACACCTTCCTTCACTTTCTCTCCTCTGTGATCTGTTAGAATCATTTTCCCATGATCCTCTTCTTCCCACAACACACAGCTCTGCCCTGCAACAGTGCTGCTGCAGATGTTTCTGCTGAATCCTTAACCTGATGTGACTTCAAAGACACACACACACACACACACACACACACACACACACACACACACAAAGACACACACATACTGAAGCACTGCAGCACCACACACACCCTCTAAAATCCATCTCAAACCCACAAAGAACCGCTCAGCATCTGATGATCTTAAAGTGAAGGCGTGACACCGAAACTGTAACTCACACACACACACACACACACACACACACACACACACACACACACTGCAGCTGCATTACATCATCTGTTGAAGTGGGGAGCAGAGGACAAACAGGGTGTGAGAACACAGTGTTCTGCCCCGGTGCATGATGGGAGCTGTAGTCCTCTCTCTGTCATGTTCCTTTCATTATTTACAAAGAGAAAAACAAAGAGACCTCGTGATGAATCATCCTGCAGACAAACAGGAAACAGAGCAGTTTGTTTTTTCTTCTTTTTGTTTCATTCTGATGATGATTATGCAGATTATTATTATTATTATTATTATTCAGCAGCTGAACTTTTCTGATCCCTCCTCTGGCTGTTTGTTCTTTTATTAATTCATCTGAGGAAGCTGAATGTGAGAAGTAGCTCAGAAATAAACTGCAGCTTCTCTGGTGTCACCGTCATCTCCTGTAAAGGCCTCTAACCTTCATTAATGTGACGCTGGTCCCTCAGAAACATGCGCTCATTGTTTGGTTTAATCATTGTTTTACAGCTAGATTTGAAACTTTTGAGGGTACATGTGTCTCTAAGATGGCACATAATCCCTGGATTTTGCAATTTCCTCAGGATAAGAGGAGTTGAGAGGGCATGTTAACTAATTAGTACAGGATGATGCATCTGAAATCTGTCCTGAAATGAAGTTAATATTATTCCAAACTAATGCCATGTTAATCCAGCAAACAGAAAGGTCTCTGTCTCAAAGTGAAATAGTCCATATACCCTGCCTGGCACTAAAAATAAAAAAGTTGCCACCAAAAAAGGCACATAATGTTGCTGCTCATGTTGCCCTGCCCACTCAGGCTCGTACAGTAGGCACTCGGCATGATGGGTAAGGCCTCTCTTCTCACCCTGATGCGCTGGAACAGGGTAAATCTGGACTCATCAGACCACATGACCTTCTTCCATTCCTCTAGAGTCCAATTTTTATGCTCCCTAACAAACTGAAGACTTTTTTTCTCAGTTAGCCTCACTGATTAGTGGTTTTCTTAAGGCTACACAGCTGTTCAATCCCGATACCTTAGGTTCTCTTTGAATTGTGCGTGTGGAAATGCTCTTACTTTCACTATTAAACATACTCTGGAGTTCGACTGTTGTTTTTCTTTGATTTGATTTAGCCACAATTTGATTTGAAATTTGATTCGACTCTTCTTAAACAGACTAACATCTTTTCCACGACCACAGGATGTGTCTTTCTCCATGGTTGTTTAAGAATGAGAAGTTACTTGTTACATCCGCTGGGGTTAAATAACTTGTTTCCAGCTGAAAGATAATCTACCATGCAGAAATTACCCAACAGGAGGCTTGTACTTGCTTGCTTTGTTAAATCCAGGAGGCAACTTTTTTTTTATTTTGGCGGGGCAGTGTAGAATAATCTGAACACCAGGGGTCGTATCTGCCCTTCTTGGATAGTGATTGGTCAACTGAGGTCCCACTTTAGAATCCTTGTCTGTGATTGGCTGTTTGCTTAATGAGAGGCGGGACTTATAAAACACTTGAGATATTGTGCTGGGATTTTTTTTTATTTGTTTGTGTACTAAAAATGTCATCTAAAGCCCCTGAAGAAAATATTTACTGTTTGTTTTAGAAAATGAACCATTACCTTAATGAGAGTGTTCTCACGCGTTTATGCTGTGAAGGAGGACTGACCCTAAACTTAATGTTCTTGTTTTTAGAACACAGCGCTCACATCGTCTTTATCATCCAACCTTGTTACATTCACAGACCTATAGATAGTGTTTGCCTGACGTCAGGGAGCGATTACCTGCAAACCAAACAACACCTGAAGCTCTGCTGAGTGAGTCATGTGACGAAATGTTGTAATAAAATGATTAAAACGTTATCAAACTCAGGACATTTGCTGCTCTTTTTAATAGAATGTATTGGTGTGATGAGGCGGCCTCTCTAAGTGCTTTCTGCTTCATGTGTTTGAGTGAGAATGAAAAGCGATAGACAGTCATGTTGGCTGTCAACCAGAGCGCAGATGGAGGCGTTAACACACAAACCCAAATCTGTGTGTGTGTGTGTGTGAGTGAGATGAATTCATCCTACTGTCGGGATGAGTAACAGTTCATTGTCAGCTTTTAAATTTAGAGCTGACATTTCCTCAGAAAGCCGACAAACCAGATCAAACCAGAGCTGCTGGATCTGACCGCATCGTGTTCCACTTTCATCTTAATCCCACAGAAGTTTCACTCATCTTCACGTTTAATACATTTATACATCAGCTCTCAGACAGAAGGGTCTGTTTAGGGATGAAACCAGATATGAGAGATAATCAGTCCTGGTTTCAGGACTCTTCTGGTCTCTTCTAGTCTTTTATAAAGAGGTCAAAGTCAGACAGCATTGCAGGTTATAAATTAAACCTTCTCCTTTTACCCATAATCCTGTTTCAGGTTTGCAACATGTAGAGAAGAACCCGCCCAGGAACCTGGAACCTTTTTACTGGGCCACAACTGATTGATTGAATTTTGTCACATGTTGTTGATGTGCAACTTCAGTTGGTCAACAGCCTGAGGTTTCTGTTGTTGTATTTTGCACAACATTTTCAATGAGAGACAGGTCTGGAAAGTCTAGGCAGGTCGGTGTAGTAGCTGCACTCTTTTACTACGGAGCCACGCTGTTGTAACAGGAGCAGAATGTGTCTTGGTTTCATTGTCTTGCTGAAATAATCAGGGACGTCCCTGAAAAAGACAAAGTGTCTTGGATGGCAGCAGATGTTGCTCCAAAACCTGTTTGTACCTTTCAGCATTAATGCTGCCTTCACAGATACTGGGACAGTTACCCACGATGCCATGGGCACATTTGGCACTGAGGACACCACATCCATGATTTCCAAAAAGAGTTTAAATGTTGACTCGTCAGACCACAGCAGACTTGTCCACTTTGCCTCAGTCCATCTCAGATGAGCTCAAATTAAATTCAATTAAATATGGGTGTAATGGGATTTGCAAATCAATCTATTGTTATTTAAACATTTTTACACAAGTCCCAACTTCACTGGAATCAAGGTTTAAAGCCAAGTGTCTTTGTTGCGCATCTCAAAGAATAACAGAGGGTGAATATATAATAAAACAGATTTTTAAACACAAGAATAAAAATTACGGTGCAAAGCTGCACAGCAGAAAAAGACAGACATTGCCGATGACCTGAGTGGTCGTAAAATAAAGTAGGAAAAAAAGCCCCAAAACAGAGCAACATCAATAAAGTGGGGGATTCAAAGCTTCTGCTCTATTCGGTGTTTTAGTTATTGAATAATGAAGGCTCTGAAAATGGGGGAATATGTTTGGTATTCAAGCAAAATCAGGTGTAACATCAATATCTTTAATGCCAATAAATTGCATTAACCAAAATCTGAAAGATAATGAAAGTTTGTGATGCACTTTTTGACTAAAGTGATGCCCAACCAGTGAGTTTTTAATGTGTTGTTTCTTGATTTCCATGCTCGAACAGGATTGCACAGATATAAAACATTGAACCCTGAATTATGGATAAATATAATTGCAACAAACTTCCTGATGAAATTAAACTGATGTTAGTTTCTACCAATAGAGAACACTCTGAATAGAAGGGACAAAGAATAAGTCATTTGCCTCTATTCCCAGAATTCATTTCTGAATTTTCTTTAAATAAATATATTCTTATCTTATGTTAATTTTACCAGAATTTAAACATGTTTTCCCAGCACCCTGGTCTTCATGACGGGAATCTCCTGCCGTGAGATTAAAAATGAAACGCTTCACTGAAACTGTTCCCTGCTCTGATGTGGAGGATTCCTCTGAAATAAACCACCACTCCTCTGAATCCCCCCTCCCCTCTTTTCTCCTTCTCCACATCCTCCCCCTCACTCTGCCCTGCTGGACCAATCACAGCCCAGCATCCCTGCCGGCCAATCGGATGGCTCCTGGGTGATGTCATGCAGCAGACTGCTGTTTGGTGCTGATGCTGCTGAGCTGCAGATCTTCAGTCTGAACAGAGAGACCGAGCATCACTGCAGGGTGAGTACAAACACACATTTACACACTCACACACACTCACACACACAAAAGCTTCATGTTTCTGATTATTTGTTGGTGTTTTCTCACTTTGGTGCACGTTTGCAGCCCAGAAACCTGCAAATTTATCCACACAGAAGCAGCTTTCTCTCATCTTCCTCTTTATTTCTTTCTAATTCTGCAGTCTCTGATCATTATTCACATCTTTTTCTTCCCTCTCTCTTTGTGAGTTCTGCATTCTTTCCTGCATCCACCACTTTTTGTTCCTCTTTACTTTAGTTTTTGAGCTGCGTGCTCCACTCGCTCCGCTCTGCAGAAGGTGATGCGCTTACTGGCAACAATGACATCATCGCCTCTTCTCTGCACACGCACACACACACACTAACACACTCTCACACACAAAGACAAACACACTTAGGGTTGAAATGTGTCTTTGCATCAGAAATAACAGGAATAGTTGAAGCAGTTTGTCAGCAGAGATGGTTTATTTCATGTGTTTTGATAGAAAAGCTGCAAAAAATGATTGAAATTTTCACCTCGTCTGCTTGGAATCTGTGAATCATGAATTATTCAGTTGGAGAGAGAGAGAGGATAAACGAGTCTGATGTCACTGAATGGGGAGTTTTTGGGCACGAACATCTCTGGATAATTTGTTCGACACTTGGTTTGAAGCTGTAGATCAACCATTTGTGCGTTTTTTCTTCTAGAAACTTGAGTGTCTGTGCAGACGCAGGATGATGTGATCCTCAAAAAATCTCTGACACAGCACATTGTGTCTCTGTTTTGCTGCTTTTCCACCTCAACACTTTGCGTTAAGTGCTCTGACCTCTGGAGGTCGCACCTTCAGAAACAGAAACAGTTATTACTCATGTTTGCTTCCATGACTCATGTTCTCTCGGGTAAAGTCGAACATTTGCATGGTTAAAGTTTCTGAGCTGGAGTTTGTGCACAAGCTGCAAACTTCTGGTTGAGTAGAATTAAAAAAGCATTGCATCACAGAATAACTCCAAATCTACAAAATGAGCTCACACTGCAAAGATCTTATATTTGGAGTCCACTCTGTGTCGTATTTCTACTCCAGTTTCTCGAAGCGAATCTTAAAAGTGATGTCATCTTTGGGATTTTGATTCCCTGAGTTATGATTGGTTCTGACAGCCTCTACTTGAGTATTCAGTCTGTTGGTTTACGAGGACGGTCACACTGCAAAAACTGAAATATAAGCAAGTTTTTGCATCTTATTTCTCGTTAAAACATCTTTTTGGGACCAAATATGAGCCAGAAATACCTGAAAAGTCCAAAGAGTAACAGAATATATATGCAGACACTAACTTGTCAAGTTTTTGAATATAAGAATGATATTTTTTACCCTTTTTGCAGGTTATTTAACTCTTTTTGTCTTTTCATATTTTGACATTATACATTTTCTGCATCTGTTGGGTGAATGTGGCTCATATTATGACTAATGATGTATGTTTTTGCAAAATACAGGACATAACATTTGCTTGGATTTCAGTTTTTGCTCTCTGAAGACTCAATTTTAAGTTGTAACCATCTTCATTGATCTTTCATCTTTTGGAAATCAGACATAAATTAAGTGACTCCAAAAAATGCAGAAACACTTTTTCATGTCTCATTTCTTTCTTATTTCTGACACTTTAAATATCAACATGTTTAAGATGCAGAAAGGTGTTTGTTGAGTTTTGCATCACTTCCTGCAGAAGATGCTTATCTGTGTCACTTCCTGATCAGAAACAAACATTCAAAGCAGGAAAAAAGTTTCCTCTGTAGTTTAGCACAGGCTGATTCTGTAGAACTGATTCATTAAAGTGACATTAATGTGATGTTTGTGTCTCTCCACAGGAACAGACTCTACCTCACCACAGTGTCTTTGACAGAAATCAACAGCAGCAGCAGCAGGATGACTCTGGCAGGTAAAGCTTTGCTCTTTATTTGATTTTTGTGTCTTATTTTTCAGTTCTTGGTGATGAAACATGTCAGTTATTTGGCTTTGCAGCAGATTTTCACTCCTCTTCTCCCTCTCTGTCTCTGACTGTTGTAGCATACAGAGAGAAGATGCGAGAGCTCCCCCTGGTGTCTCTCTTCTGCTCCTGCATCCTCCCCAAACTCAGAGAGAGCTCAGAGGAGAAGCAGGAAGGTCAGTTCAGCAGCACAGACTGTTCAGCAGCTCTCTTTGACTCTTTGGAAACAAATCAGAGCTGAAACACGATGATTAAGGTCATATACAGCTGTGGATATACACTTAAAAAATTTAAATCTGAGAAAGTCATTTTCTCTTATTTTTAGTAAAAATGTCTTTTTAGACTTAACACAAACCACATTTACTAAATCAGTCCAGACAAATGTCTTGTTTAAAGCTATTTAAAGACAAAATTATGTCTGAATCTCTTGTAACAAGACAATAAATCTGACAATGAGGTAAGAAACAAAATTCCTTCTATTAGACATTTTTCTAATTTCAAGAAACATGATGAGCAAGTTTTTCTTACCCCATTGGCAGATTATTTTTTAATCCTTACATACAATTCAGACATCATTTTCATCTTTGAATGTCTTGAAATAAGATATTTTATAGACTTGTCTGTTTAATGTGGCTCATATCAAGTCTAAAAAGACAACTTGTACTGAAAATAAGACATACTTGTACTCCATACTACAACACCAGCTAAAGGCTAAAACACAAGCTAGAGGCTAAAAAATGGGTTACTTTTTTGTGCTTATGTTCATTCTTGTCCACATGCAGCAGTTATTCTGCAGTGATCTGTTCGAACCTGAGAGTCTATCAATAAAATAAAGAGCCAGGTTACGTTTGCTCTGCTTGGTGAGGTTGGAGTTGGTAGATGAGCACTGGTAGGACATAACTGGGATTCGCTAACGTTACAGACATGTCTCAGAGCACTGAGCTGTGAGTAGCACTAAATGTAGCCAGCAATTAAACTATTGTACAAACTTACAAAGTTTGTTTGTTTGTTGTCATGTCTCAAATAACAGTGCTATGTAACTGTTGTTAAATACATTAGCTTGTGGCATTGCATCCGGTCCTTTCAAGACAAATACATTACAACAATCTTCTCACTGTTGTCACTTTAATCTGATACATGTTTTTATTTTTACACAGTAACACTCATTAGAGCAGGGAGATGTTCATGTGTGGAAGCTCCTGCAGATGTTTCTTTGGATTTTCATGCTCCTCTGTTCGTTCTCCTCCCAGCAGGCGTGGTGGACCTGAATCTCTGCAACATCCGTGACATGGAAGTGATCGAGCTGAGCAAGCGTACGAGCGGCCAGGCCTTCGAGGTCATCCTGAAGCCACCGACCTTTGACGGAGGCCCCGAGCTGAGGGCGACCACGCCTCCTCGTGGGAAACCTTCACTGGAGGAGATCCAGAAGAAACTGGACGCTGCCCAGGAGAGGAGGAAGGTGAGCGGATGTTGACAGATTTGATCAGCTCATTATCCTTGACCATCAGTTGGATCTGCAGGGATTTGGTCATAAATCAAAGTGATGTCAACTGGAAATGTTTCTTTGCTGAAGAAGGAAATTTGTGTAAAAATTTCATGGTAATCCATCCAAGAGATATTGAGATATTTGAGTCGGAGCAAAAAAAAAAAAGGGTCCATGGATTGAGCCCTGAGGAACGCCAGAGTTAGTTCACTGCAAAATGTGACTTCTAAGCAAGTCGTTTTCTTAATTTTAGTCAAAAAATATCCTTTCTTGACTTGATGTGAGACAGATTCATCTGACCAGTCTTATTTGAAGTTATTTAGAGACAAAAATGACGTCTGAATTGCTTGTAACAAGTCAAAAACAATCTGCCAATGGGGTACAAAAAGTGTCTTGTTTTGAGACATTTTATTATTACAAGAAACTTAATGGGAAATTTGAGAAAACATCATTTTTGTCTATTAATACCTTGGAGTAAGACATGCTTCTGGACTTGTCAGTTGAATGTGACTCAGATCAAGTAAAGTAAGAGGATTTTAACCAAAAATAAGCCAAAGACACTTACTCAGATTTCAGTTTTTGCCGTGTTTTAAGTGATGATATCATTTTTTTGATAGTACAAGCAATTTACAGGTACTTTAATCTGTGCTGGGTCTGATTGTGAAAGAGAAAATAAAGTTTAAGATTACAATTCAGCTGCTGATTCAGAAACAATGTTGACACTTTAGATATCTAGAAAAATGTGACCTAATTGTAAAAATCTTCCTCTTTTTCCCTCCAGTGTCAGGAGGCGGAGTTGCTGAAGCACCTGGCCGAGAGACGAGAGCACGAACGTGAAGTGGCTCAGAAAGCTCTGACCAAAGAGCGTCAGGAGCATCGCGCCGACGCCGACAAAGAGCTGAGGCAGATGCACCTGAACGCATCACAGGAGAAGCTGCAGGAGGAGGTGAGGTTTTCAAGCTTGGAGATTTTGAGGTTTTCTGAGGTTTACAGAGTCTGTTTCATGGGAACAAATGACTAAAATGAGTTTTCTGATGTTTGTGTCTTTCAGGAGAAGCACAGCGTGGAGGTGAGGATGAGCCAGAGGAGGAGGAGGAGGAAGAGAAAACATGAAGCTGCTGTTTCTCTAGGGTGACCGAAATGTAGAACCCCCAAAAAGGGCCCTTTACCCGGCCTCTTGGATTTGGAGAAACTGAAAAAATACTCAAAGAAACTCAAAGACAACAAAGTAGCTTCCTAACCAATATATCTATTAAAATACTCCTTTTCTGTTTAAAGGTCAGATTTTCAATTATGGTAACATGAATGATGTACAGAAGTCAATTTCTATCAGTTAAAAATATAAAAAATGAAAAAAGGCATTGGTTAATGTTTTGTTTTCCCTTTTTTTGTTGTTTTTGTTTTGGGTCACAGTAGGTCAAAATTTTGAGGTAAAAGTCAAAATAACTTTTCATCCCAAAATTGTGACTTTGTCTCAAAAATCTGACTATTTTTCTCATTGATTGACTCATTGTTTATAGTACAATATTTACTTTTTATCTTAAAACTTTGAATTCATCTTATAATTTTAACTTTTTGTCCTGAATTTTTGACTTTTATCTCAAACTATTGACTTTTTTAATCATAATTTTGACTTTATTTTTCAAAATTTTGACCCTATTGTCTTACAGTTTCAAAATTTTATCTCAAAAACTTGAACACTTTATCTCAAAATTTTGACTTATTAGTATGATTTATTTTACTTAACATGGCAGAAAAAAAGTCTCAAAAAAGCTAAAATTCATTTAGTTTTTGATTTTTTTTTAAACTGGCAGGAATGGGCTTCCATAATAATCCCTCACACACGACTAAACGGACATAAAACATATATATTCCTCTTAAACAAAAATATAAATAATGCTCCAAAATCCAAGTTAAAGTTTAACTAAGATTTTGAGGTGTTTAAATCTTCAGCTGGTCACAACAATGACAAAAAGAAGGGTACTACCATCAGCATTTTCTGTGTGAGAGTGCAGCACAAACAGTCAGTGCACTTTTCCCTGCTCAACATCTTGACAGGTTGGTGCATCCGAATAACGTCATCATCAAAAAAAACATCAACGATCTGTAAAACAAGCTGAGAAAAACCCTGACAGTTTGAGGAATGGTCACCCTAGTTTAACAGCAAATATTATCCTGATTAAATGTTGGATTTTTCACTGACTCCGCCCCCTCTCGTCTTCTTCCAGGTGTCTTGATGGCCTGATCACAACACAAGCTGAACTTTAATTGGAAGCCATTTCGGAGGGCTGATGAGCCGTAAACCAGGCGCTGCCCTGACTTGGAGTTTGACACGTAGAGACTCTGAAACCACTGAGAGAAGTAAAGAAAAAGGGAGACTGGAAACCTCCTGTGTCAGAGCAGGACTCTTCCACCTGAGATAAACTCTTTAACCCAAGACAAACTGGAGCTGAGGGATGCTGCAGACTCAGTCATCAACAGATGGACCACAGGGGTTTAACTGTGCTTTGTTGCCATGCCGATAGTGCCATTGTGTTCATGTGTGAGTGATCATGTGTGCATCAAGGATTTAACATCTTTATGTCTGAAAAGTTGAACCAGATCTGAACCCAAAGGAACTACATCGATAAAAACCTGCACTGGGCGGTTTTAGCTTCTGCTTCTACGTCAAGTTCTCCTGCAGAGAAAGACGAGCTGGGCTGCGCCGAGAAAGTCCTAAAGAATAGTCGTCCTTACTTCTTAAAGAAAATTGGAGTCAAATATCGCCACCTGCTGGTGGATTAGTGCAACACGTGGAGGACAAGTGCAGCAAAGCTAGCAGGAAAAAGAAAGAGCAAGTCTGTGCACAGATCAGGACGAGGAAAAAGAGCAAAGATTATGTTACACAAGGCCGTGAGACCTTGTGCAGGATTGGTGCATTGGTTTCGAACACCTGTTTGAGACAGAACCCACGCAGAGACGAGTCTGAGTTGTGCCACTCAAGATGAGTGAGACTGAAAACCCACAAAGCTGCAACAGATCCAGGTCGACAGATAAAAAATGCTGAGTCAAGTTCAAATACAGATGCATACAAGGGGGAAAAAAACAAACTGGTGATGCGGAAATAAGTTTGTGGTCGAGATCGAAGATACAAGAAAGTCTTAAGATGAGTGAAATGTGTCTGGGAACAGAGTAGTTGCAAAGACACTTAGAGTTTTGAAGTCTGATAGGGATGATAATGCCCTGAAGATGTAGTTAAGCTGCAAGAAAACTAAAAAGAAACACATAATGCGTACGTTTCAAATTGATTTTATATCAAAATTTGTCTTAAATCTGGTGAGAACAGCTGCTCATAAAGAGACAAATCTGAGTAGAACACGGCTTGTTTGAGACGTCGCCCTCACTTTGACACAAAATTGAGTCCGAATCAAAACTTTTTTCACGATAAATGATTCAAAACACTCGTCCAATTCCTGGCTTCCTGCTTCTTCTTGCAGCTGCATGTCTATATCCTCCTCTCGTGTTAACCGAACGAGGACCAAGGCACAATCGAAGTCCTGCTGCAAGTTTTGGTCAACGAGAAAATTGCTATGCTGCATCTTTAGCGTCCCGCCCCGAATGAATCTGTCTGATGAATAATCGACTGTGTACATTGTTTACAGCCTTCTGTGTGTGTGGAAGAAGTGTGTGTGTGTGTTAATCTGTTTCCCTGGCATCATTGTAAAAGAGTCAGGGTGAAGATGATGATGATGATGATGATGATGGTGATGAAGATGCTGTACAGAAATAGCGTATATTTTAAATTCGAGAATAAAACAGTGACACTTTATGTCTTTGCTTTGCTCGTTTATTGCTCCAACACCACATCCAGCTCCTGAATCACCATAAATACATTAAAATCCAATAAATACCGTCCACTATAAAGTATAAATAAAGTTAATTTAAATAAAAACAACAATAAATAACTTTAAAAATGAAACACACCCATAGAAATTTCTTTTTAAACTCAAGTTTCACTTTTCTGGCGCCACATTTTAAGATAGAAACTGTCTCAAAACTACAAATACTTTAAATATTTTTAAGAAAAAAACAAGAATCCAGTAGATTACAGCAGCATTTGGTGTAAATAAATCACAAAAATACATTTTGCATAACTAAAGTTACATATTCAAGGGGTTTATATCTTTTTATGCAGATGATGTTTTGTTATTTACTCCCAAGTCCCAAAAACTGGTCGTAAAACTTTTAATTGAATTAAATTTCTAACATGTTGGGAAGAATTCTTTTTTTGCGTGAGTACGAAATGTAAAAACTAATTTTTTTTATCTTAGAAAAGCAGAAAAAAGAGAGAATTTACTGCAAAAACTCAAATCTAAGTGAGTCATTATGTCTTATTTCTGGCACATATTCTCTTATTTTTCTTGATTTGAGCCACATTCACAAAATCAGATCATAAAAATGTCGTATTTCAAGTTTTTTAAAATCACAAATGAGGTCTGAGTTGCTTGTACAAAAAATAAATCTGCATATGGGAGAAGAAAAGTTCACTCATTTGCAGGTTTTTTTTTTACTTGTTACTTGAAATTAGACATTTTCCTGGACTTATCAGTAGAATGTGGCTCATATCAGGACTAATAAAACAATTTTTACTGAAAATGAGATAATGAACTGCTTAGATTTCAGTTTTTGCTGTGTTTAAAATGTTTACACTCTGTGACAGAAGTGGGAGAAGTCAGGAAGTTCAGTTTCTAGGTTAAGAAAAGAAAAGTATGTTCATCACTTAAGGTCAAAGGAAAAGAAATAAAAACAGTAAATTTAACAACAGTTGGAGTAGTTTTCCTCGTCAGTGTCCTGATCTTGGTCTTAAACTGACCCAGCAGCTGGTCCCGTCTCCACTGGTCTTTAATTCTGTGGTGTGATGTTCGGTCGCACACACGTGCAGCCCACGGCGATGAGGCGGGACTCCAGCCTGAAGTGGTACCCGTCACCTGATCCCGACTCTGCCCCCGAAGAGCTGACGCGACGCAGCAGCAGCACCTGGTGCATGATGTGTTTGGACTCCAGGCTCAGGTCCTCCTGTCCCTCTGAGTCCAGACAGCCCTTCAGCAGACAGCGAGCCTCGGAGAGCACGGGCGGGAACAGGGAGGCATCATGGGAGTCACTGAAGTTAGAGGAAAAAAACCCATCAGTCTCACTTCATCAATACAAACATTTTTGGATAAGTTTGTGCACACGTGTTGCCGTACTTGTACGTCCACGGGGAGATGGAGTCGTTCTGCAGGGACCTGATGCTCCTGGTGTGAGCGAACGCGCTGGGGTCCAGTTGCAGGGGGACGGTTTTTAATGCCGCACCATCATGGGACTTCTTCTTGGATGATTGTTTTGGCATGGCCTCCGTCACAGTCATCATCGACATCATCATTACTGCCACGGCAACGGCGACCTGAGGAGGAGAAGAGGAGACGTGAGCGAAAACAAAAAGTTACGGAGCATCTGTACTTTGAAGCATTTTACCAAACCTCATCCAGCTGCAGTCATAAAAATACACACACACACTCCTTGATACACTCCTTATACAAAGTTATAACAACACAAATCGATTAATCTTACATGTCTTCATTACATCTAAAAGTTTGAGAAACAATACTTCAGATTTAGACACAAATTGATGTTTCTGAGTCTTTTTTTTTCTTTTCGGACTCATTGGACATTCTGCACATTTGCATTTGTAAATATTCTCAAGATTATTATTCTATTATTTTTTTCTTGTTGCTATTTTCATATTTATTGCTGGCACTGTCTATTGCCTTCAATTGCCTTACTTTTTTTCTTCTAGAGTTTTTGTATCATTGTATATATTTTTATCATTATTATTTCTTTGTTTTGTTTCCTCTTTGCTATCTTTTTAATATTTTATTGTCGTCATTCTTGGTGGACTGCAAAAAAAATTAAGATTCTTTGTACAGGGAAACACGTTTCTTCACTGAGCACATGACAATAAACTCTTTGAATCTTGAAATACTCTGAGAATACTCTGAGGATTATTTTGCATATAAAAAAAGTCATAAGATTTAGAAAAGTAACGTAGAATGAACGGGCTCTAAACTGAAAATTGCTAAAATTTTGCTAACCAAAAAACATTTTTCCTCGGTACGCTTACATTATTATTTTTTTTTTACATATGAGGAAAGTTTGGGTTTGAAATGTATCACAAATTGTTCACTTGCTCTTCATTTGAAGCTGTTAACATCTTTTTTCTATGATATGAGGTAAGGTTTGATATCTTGTTACGCCGACGATGTTCGGTTTTATACCTTTAAACCCCAAAAACTCATAATGCCCAATTAATTATCACAAAACACTGTGCAATAAGTTGGATTCATTTATCACTAAAATATATTCAAAACTAACAATTTAAGATTTGTAATGATGTGCAGTCTCTTATATGGAAGCCCAGAGTTGAAATAAATGACATTATAACCTTTAAAATTTTCACTTTATCATCATTTTTGTTCAGCAAACATCTTCCAGACTAATTCTTCTCTTTACTTTAATGACATTTGACATATTTGTAGTTAAGACTGATGAAAGAAAATCATCATCGGTGCATTACAGAATGTCTTTTAAACCCCTCAGGGCCACCGTACTGCTGCACGATCTCAGAGTTTTGCATAAAGTTCCAGTCACTCTTACCATCATTTTGGAGCTCATTGTTGAAAACATGCTTGTTTTGGTTCCTCGTCAGGTCTGGATCTTTCAGTCTCTGTCTTCGGGGTCCTCGGGTTCTGCTGGAGGTTCAGGTTCAGGTGTAAACTCTGCAGCTTTGGTTGTTCGTCTTTTGAGTTGTGCTCTCTGATGGAGTTTCAGGTGATCTGCTGGTTGTCGACTAACCCTCTGGTATTTATCGTGATCAGGATCAGAGTTCCTGCCGCCGCCGCCGTCCCCCTGATGATGTCACCACCTGTCCTGTCATCCTTTCTCCTCCATCCACGCGTCTTTGATCCTCCTCTCTAAACCACACAGACCAAACTGCATGACGGGGCCCGACGCTTCGACCCATTTTCAACTCTTCTGCAAACGCTGAAAGTTGCAGCAGGTTTTTCTAGGTCATCTTTTCATCTCCAGCCCCAGGTTTGCGCCTGGAAACGTCGCTTTTTTTGTCGTTTGTTGTTTAGCTTGCAAACATTTGGGACACTTTCAGAACTTTCGAAGAAAACACTACAAGCAGGGTCTTTCTCAGGCTTAGTTTCCCTGCAATCTGCGTGTCCTAGTTTGTTCAAATTATGAGAAACCTGACAATCTTCACTTTTTTTGTTTCAACAGATTGTTTTTGACCTGACACTGCAAAGATAAGTCTGTCAGTTTTGTGTCAATCAATGAGTGAATCAGCTACTATTTTGAGATTAACTGCAAAAACAAATGAGAAGGTTTTCAACACTTTGATTGGCAGGTGATGCTATTGAAGCTTGAACTACACGGTGCGTCATTAACTCAAGGAGGCGGAATGTCAGTCGCAAATGATGGCAAATGCAAAAAAAAATAAAAATAAATACTCTTTGATGCACAAAACTGAATCACAAAAGATTCACTTGTGTAATTTTGGAACAATCAAACACATCCATGCATCACAGGAAGCTTCATCCTCTAGTGCAGCCTGCTTCGTGGCTTAATTAACCCTTTACGCCTCATTGGAAAATGTTTGCGAAGCACAAAAATCTCGGTCTTTAGGTAACTGGGTCACTGGGCTACATTTCTGTTGTTGTAATGTTCTGATTTCTGTGAAAATAATATGAAACTGCAGAATTCAAAGAAAAGGAGAGCAGCTCTTTGTGGGTTTGAATGTGTTTGCAAATGACAAAGAAAGCAGGATTTCTGTGGCTGAATATGCAAAAAATGTTTTCCTGAGTGTGGCTTTCAGATTATCTTATATTCTACTTGTGCAAAAAAAAAAAAAAAAAAGTAAGATGCTGAAAATCATTGAGTTATGAAAAAATGTTTTCTGGGGCAACTTTTTTTTTTTTTTTTAAAGATATTTTTGGGGCGTTTCTGCCTTGAATTGGATAGAGGAGGACAGTGGATAGAGTAGGAAAGGGGGAGAGAGTTGGGAATGACATGCAGGAAACAGGCCACAAGTGGAAATCAAACCCAGGCCACCCACTCGAGGGCAGACCTCATGATGCGCGGCCACATCCACTGGGCCATCTGCGCCCCAGGGCAACTTTTTTTATGTCATGTGTTATCAGCTCTCTTAAACACTTGTGAACCCAAGAAACCAGGGATTTTGAGTTTGAAAATTAAATAATGACAGTTGCATAAATAGTGTTATGGGTGGAAAAGTGAACAGGGAGTGAGACAAAAAAGAAAAAAACGAGTCTGCAATTTATTTACTCTGGAGCTTCACTGTTTTTGTTTTGCACCTCAATGATTTGTTTCTGCTTGATGCAGGTGTTTCCAGGAGGCTAGTGAGAAGTTGTTGCAGTGTCTGGAACTGACATCCATTTTTGTAAACTTCCCTCCCCATCCATCCCATAATATTCTCACTGTGATTTAGATCAGGGGAGCATAATGGGATGCTCCAAAAGAGTGAGATTATTCCTCTGAAAAAGAAGATGAAGTCCTTTGTCAGGCGGACATCATGAACTGCAGCGTTGTCCTGTTGAAAAAAAAACAGTTATTAGCACAGAGACCAGGGCCCTCAGTCATGAAGGACGACCCCTGCAACATCTCCACATAGCTAGCTGCCGTTTGATGCCGTTTGAAAAAGCAGATCATTGTCATCAGAACCGTCAGGATTCAATTTTTTTCTCCTTAGAGAATCAAACTTTCTTCCACCTTTCAATGTCCCATGATGCTCTCTGTCAAAGTCCAAACAAGCAATTTAGTGGAAGGAGACGAGGTCTTTGAAGAGGTTTTTGTTCTTAAAGCTCTTCTCTCTCAGACGCCATCTGATGGTTATTGGGCTGCAGTCGGCTCCAGTAACAACCTTTTGACCAATCAGATCCTCCAACACATTCTCACTCCCGACGCGTCAAAAAAACGACGCTTGGTCAGGGCCCTTGGGCGTAGATTTCTGATGCGTACGGTCTCTCTGTGCGTCGTGCTCCGGACGTCCACCCACTTCAATATTAAACCAACCAACCACTGCGCTGTCCTTCTGCAGCTTTTACAGTGACGTGTTTTGTTTTTTTTTTGTTTTTTTTTTTTAACTCACTTTACATTGAAACTTTCAGCGACGCCCAAGGGCCCTGACCAAGCGTCGTTTTTTTGACGCGTCGGGAGTGAGAATGTGTTGGATCCTCAGGCTCAGTGATGGTGAAATTTTTTGGGGGTCTTGACTTTTTTTGTTCCATAACCCTCAGGATCTTTGAAGAAATTAAAAATGTCTGTCTTACTGCGTCCAACCTCAGCAGTGATGGCGTTGTGTTGTGTTGTGAGAAGGTTTTGATTATGCAGCTCAACAATCGACCACGTTTAAAGAGAGAAAGATTTTTAGCCTTCGCCATCAGGAGGTCAAGACAGAGTGAATATAAACTAAATCTGCACAAAATGTGAATTTAAGGTCTTTTAAAGGCTGTGGTCTTAAACTTTTATTTCTTTTAATTGTTGTAAAATGTAAATTAGCACATTTCTAAAATCATTTTTATACCCTGTCATGAGACTAGCCTCTTTCAGATGAACCATTTTAGGTTGAGAATGTTCTTCAAGGTAAATATTCTAGTAGTACCAGAGGTCCCCCAAATTTCTATACTCAAAAATGTTACCAGAACCAAAGTCCAGGTAGAATTGTGTGAGTGAGTTTATTTGGGTTAACTGCAAAAGAGAGATGCATAATAAAGGACAAACAGGAGTTTACTTTGTTAAGCTTTTGAACTGAAGTGGTCAGTGACTGTACAGGAAGGAAAATCTGACTGAAAGATCAGAGATGAAAGCGTTACATCATAACATCACAGCATCTTTCGCACCTGATGCAACAGGAAAAACTTTCCTTTCTGATGGTGTTTTGATCATTTCCTGAGGCCTCAGGTGAATCACTCAGAGTAACCTCTTCTCACTTTTACCTGAGTGAGTTAAATTACTGCGTCTCCTCTGCAGCCTCTCTCCCTCTCTCTCTCTCTCTCGCTGCAGGAAGCGAGCGTGTTACAGACTGACCTGGTTTACAGTCGGGTTGTGACTCAGGTCTGCAGAACGTACACGTATGTCCTGTGTCTTTTATTTTTTTTGTCTCAGCCCACACTGCAGTTCAGCTCTGACCTGGTTTGATTGACGGGTGGATGCTTATCAGTGATCTGACTTCCTGCTTCACCCTGCAACCTGCAGCCTGAAATTGTTTTATTGTGTCCTACCGGCCTTAAAACACACACACCGACAGTTTCTGAAATGACTGTTTACCCACTGGATGCCTCTTATGATGAAAAAAATCAGGTTTCCATCACTTCTCTGAAGGCTGTTATCAGATTATAGTCAACTCTGCTTCTTTGCACGGCAATCAGACAAAACCTCAAAATCATCAGTGGAGATAAATAAGACAGAGTTGTGGTTGCAAGGTTGGACAGATCATGTGTAAGTTTTGGCATTTCATTATGCAATAAAATTGCCTCATAAAGCATTTTATGTTCATCAGTGGTGAAGATGTGGGAACAATACAATAACATGATTAAATTAGAAGTAAATAAAATATATAGAAAATAAATACAATCATGCAAAAGAAGGGGGAAGAAATTATATTTCAGCAAGGAGTTTTTTCAACTAATTGTATGTGTTTGTTTTTGGTCTTTTCATTATTTTCAGTGGTTCAAGGAACACTTTAAATTTTTATCTGACACCAAAAGTTATTATTTTATTTGAAATAAATCTGGAATCAACTGACTTTTGTTTTTCACGACTGATGGAAAAACTGCATCTATATTAATTAAAGATTCAAACACCTCTTTAATGAGGACAATAAAAAAATTCATCAGCTTTTCCTTACTCTTGCATTCCTCAAAACCGGAAACCAGTGTAGCAAACTACAAAACAAACAGAACTGTCAAACCATATACAACATTTAAATACAGTATGCAGTAGGTAGTAGTATGTAGAAGGCAAATTCGAAAACAGCCAAGGACTCTAGAAATCCTCCCTTTTGGCCTTGAAATGTATGTTTTTATTTTTACCTGGACATATTTATCTACGTAATGTAAATATTGCACCTTGTTGCTTTTGGTGCTTACTGCTCATTTTGTACTTATTGTGCTTTACATTTAAAATCTAGAGTAACAACAAATGTCTTCCTGGGATTAATAAAATTTCTGATAAAGTTAAGACTCATGCATGGTGAAGAAAAATAGCATCGGTGTTGAAATATTTCAGAAACCAGGTTCTAAAGTGTTAAAAATCGTGACGCTCTCATACCTCAAATTTCATCTGAAGTAATCGTGTGATGACGATGTGCTTTCTTTTCCCACTCTTTGACTTAATCACTTTGTCACAGCCTCCTGACACCCCCCCCCCTCTCAAAATGGTGTTGATAAACTTCCAGCAGGGGGGATAAAGAGAGCGAAGGTGTTCAGAAGAAACATGAAGTCATCTTTCAGTTTTACCTCAAGGGGCTCACAGTTATTCCGTTTCCTGCCACAGTTTGATGTGGTTTTACAGACGTACATGAGCACGCTGTGATTTTACAACCAGAGGAGCGTGTGCCACCTGCTCGGGGGAACTGTGGTCGGTTTGATCAAGGGGTGGGGTGGAGGGTGTTTGTCTTTCTAGGGCTGCTGCTGTGACTGGAAACAGCTTCACAGAGAGGTGAGGCTGAGGCTGCAGGGGTTTTCTCCGAGGCCACCACGAGGTCTCTAACTGACGGTACAGGGGAAAATACTCCGGAATATCAAACTAAAACTGCTTCGTTAACATACTTCTCACTAATTACACCTCTCAAAGTTTTCCAGAACGTTATGGGAAGCTGAGACATTCATATTTCCTTCTTTGAGTAAACCCAAGATACTCTGTGCATGCAAAAACATCATCCCACACGACGCTTAGGTATCATAGAAATACACCTTTCATTTAATAAATAAGGGATAAAGAAGATGCTGGGTTTATGCTCATTATTGTTTGGGACCCACATGACCTTCTGACTTTATTTTACAGCCTCGTCTGACATCAAACACCTGTTACAGATCTGTGTAGGTGTAAAATAAGAGTCTACCTCCTTAATTTCTTTGTTCTTTTGCTGAACTGACGCAATGTGGCATTTTATCTCTCATGATTTAACTCAAGCTCAAGAGGACGATCAGTGTTTTACTGAGTCTTATCTACTTCCCTTAACCCTCACATGGTCTCCCACTTTATTGTGCGTATGTTTTTGTTTTTAATTCTATTTGTATTTTATTGTTCTGCTTTTTAACTCCCTGGTTCAGCGACCTTGGGTGTCTTGAAAGGTGCTTTTAGATAAAATTTATTATTTTTATAATATTATTGCTTTCTGCTCCCTGTTGAAACTGATGTGTGATTTTTATAAGGTTTATTTTTCTGCACAAGTTCAGTTCCTCACCAAGGAGATTTTCAGTAAACTACTCTGCATGAAACTCAATATTTGTGCAGAAAATTTGAATTTTTCAAACTGAAAAGTTAACCCCTAAAGGCCTCCAATTTCTCTGTTTCTTAGGGAACTTACAAAACTGCACATAATATGAAAACCCAGGACTTTTAGTGTGTTTTAAAAGATGCTGTAGGACGTCAGATTCCCGACAGACACTCACTTTATCTACCAAAGGAGAAACAAACAGAAAGAAAACTCAAACGCTCTTTTAAATGTAGGCAAAGACAGACAACTGATGATGTTGATCTCATGATTTCATGAGCAGAAACTGAACAGGAAGTCTTCAGCCTCCTTATATAACCTCTGTCGGCTGATTGTTGCCAGGTGAGGAGAACCTCACAGGTGATTCTCATTCCTGCTGATCAGCAATTTGCAAACACTTGTGTAACTTAAAGACACACCAGATCAGACTCACTAAATCCAGCATTATTCATTCAGTGTTCATTTCAGTCATGCTCTTATTTTCTATCATTTATATAAAATAAATGTTAAGGCCTTTATTTTTAGCAGCAAGCCATGTCCTTCAATTTTCAATGTTACATTTACCGACTGATACCGACTACTCTCGCCAGGTCTCTGGGAAACCGCATATATTTTCATACCAATAGAATAGAACAGAATAGATTGCTTTACTGTTATCATACATGGAGTATGGCAAAATGAAGGATAGCTGCCATAATAAGGTGCATTCAGAGCATAAAAATAATAAACATAATATTAAAAACAATATACAAGTAAATACAAACAATATACAAACAACATACCTGTGAACAAAGACACCATATAAGTGCAAATGGCAGAGGAAGCAATAAACCGGTATAACATTAAAATGAGCAGTTTCCAGAGTCTGATATTGTACAGATGAGAGGACGGGAAATATTTAGGTAGTTTAGGCCTGTCATCCACACAAAACCACAGTTTTACATCACTAAAAATAAACTTTGTAGACACAAAGCTTTTAAAAAATATTTTCCCCTGAAAACCCGGCTCTCTCGTAGGTAGAGATTTAATGTTGTTACAGCTAAGGAAGCACTCACTTTGTGGACTTTGACCATATATTCAGGTGATTATTTAATAATATTGGGTTTGATGAGTTCACTATTATATTTCTTAGTAGTTTAAAAGCTGTATAATTCAACCAAAACTCAGTGATTTATGATACGTTTTCAGTGGCCTACTACACAAACTAGTCTTGTGTCAATGTTATAAATATGACAGCTTTGCTTTGATTATTGGTCGTAGTAATATTTTGTTTTGTCTGGTGCAGTTCGTATGGCATTTTTGTCAAACTATGAAAGAAAATAAAAAGAAGTTGATTTATCTCTTGATGCATTTGCACCCATCTGTCAGTCAGCTTCACTATGCCCATAAATATGACAAACTTATAAGTTAAATATTATCTAAACTGGGTATGAAAAAAAAAATTTGACCCTGTTCAGCATGTGCTGATTGAGAAATAATCCATTCAGACTTAAAATATTTTTTTGAATCACACTTAATATATTTTTTATTTCTGTTGTAAAGATGAACTTTTTGAATGGGTGTCTATGTGGTTCCTTGTGTTTCTGGAGCCAGCCTCTTGTGGACACATGAGGAACTGCAGTTTTTAATACTTCCGCTTCTTATTACAGCACATTTGCGACACAACCTTTATCCTTTCAATCAAATAGAAATTTCTACACATTTAGAAGATAAAAACTTTTATCTCCAGATGAAAGTAGGCCGGATTCTCAGTCTCAGAAGTGTTGTGGTTTCCGTTCGTAGTAGTAGATATCGACCAATCAGGCATTAGCGATAGTTAGTCTGTATAACAGGATGTATGGGTTAATATGAAGCTAATATACAACAACAAAGAAAATGAAAATTTAATACAAGAGAATGAGAGCTTGAAGTTCCTATCTGATGTTTTGGTTTTGTGCTTATATAATTCATAGATTCAGGTTCAGATCAGAGCAAGGGTTAAAAGTTGCCTCTTAATTTTCCACCTCTCTGCTCTTAATACATGTTTCCAGTCTCCTCACGTTGCAGCAGCTCGTATCGTTTCCTGCCTGCGTAGTAAAACTGCTGACAGCTCTGGCGGTAACCAGACGTGGTTGAAAATCCGGTGATTATCAGATGAATCCTCGCCGTCTTTCTCTCTCTCTCTCTTTTTTTTCTTCTCGCTCAGTTTAACCAGGTCAGAGTGAATCTGCTGACGGCTCTGATAGAAACCCTCAGTGTTGAAACCTCAGGGGCCACCACATCACACCTACAGGAACCACACATGTTACCAACACTGTGAAGGAGCAGTGAGGGGGCGGGGCCACAGAGGAGGAGGATCTCTGAGGTCCTTATATGGAAACAGGAAACTGGAACTACAACTGGCTGAAAAAATGAGTTTTGATCAACTTTATCAGTGAAAGTCACAAGTTTATCAACAGAAACATCTCATTCATGGGTCATTTTAGAATATCAATTTCTTTATCAGATCACCTTAATGTCACAAGATTTATTTCTATCCAGTGTTGCATTAATTTTTCACCAAGATCTTGTTTTGATGATGGGAGAGTCTGACCACTGCACAAAGTTTTCTCCAGAACATCCTAAAGATTCTCAATGGGGTTAAGGTCTGGACTCTGAAAAAGACGTCTCATGCTCCCTGAACCACTCTTTCACTATTTGAGCCCCATGAATCCTGACATTGTCACCTCGGAATATGCAAAAAAAAATCTATTGATGGAATAACCTGGTCGTTCAGTATATTCAGGTAGTCAGCTGACCTCATTCTTTGGCAACATAATGTTTCTGAACCTGAGCAACTGCAGCAACCCCAGATCATAACACTGCCCCCACAGGCTCGTACAGTAGGCACTTGGCATGATGGGCAAGGCTTCTCTTCTTACCCTGATGCGCCCATCACTCTGGAACAGGGTGAATCTGGACTCATGAGACCACATGACCTTCTTCCATTCCTCCAGAGTCCAATCTTTATGCTCCCTAACAAACTGAAGACTTTTTTTCTGGTTAGTTTTACTGATTGGTGGTTTTCTTAAGGCTACACAGCTGTTCAGTCCCAGTCCCTTGAGTTCTCTTTGCATTGTGTGTGTGGAAATGCTCTTACTTTCACTATTAAACATACTCCTGAGTTCTTCTGTTGTTTCTTCCTGGAAGAAGATGGTTACCCACCATCCTTCCAGTTTTTAATAAAGCGTTGGACAGTTCTTAACCCAGTTGTAGTAGTTCATGCATTAATCTTCTTAGGTGTTTTCTCTTTTTGATGCCAATGATTCTTTCCTTCCTAAACATCTTTTCCATGACCACAGCATGTGTCTTTCTCTATGGTTTTTCAAGGAATAGGAAGTTACTCGTTGCTGGGGGTAAAAAAAAACGTGTTTCCAGCTGAAAGATAATCACCCATGCTGTAATTATCTAATAGGAAAATTGTACCTATTTTTCCAGGCATCATTGAAATTCAATAACATTTTCAACCTTCTCATCGCTTTATTACTGTAAAATGATCCTCTATGAATAATTTGCTTTGAATGATTGTGACGATGTAGATACATTTTGATGTTATGAGATAAAATGTGAGATAGACATCTGCACATTTCTGCAGGCTTCAATTCACCACTTGCATGTCTGCGTCGCCAGTTTCCAATGCCTGCAAAACGTACACCCAGGTCAAATTTTGGCTACAGCTGCGCACATTTCACAGACTTCACATGGGAAAAGGCGAACGCCAGTTTCGGGCCCTGCTTTTTGCATACGCAAGCGTTATAAATGAAACCCCTGATGCTGCTTCAGTCCAGCGCCGCTCTGAAGTATGTTGATGACCTCCTGAGGGTTATCATTTGAAATATTGGACTTGAACACTTTGGTCATTTCAGCATCTTAAGCATCCCTTAAAACTCCTCTTTTAAAAAAAAAAAGTAGGTCTGAAAAAAGAAACGCTGACTCATGGGTTTTCGTCCACAGAAGTTTCTATTGTGCTGTAATCTGTCTGTCAGAGATGTTATCAGCCATTGTTTCATCTCTCAATCTGTTACTGAACGAGGTCTGCAGAGTCATCAAGGAATCTCCCCGTACTTTCACAGTGGGTTTTTATCAGCTCTGGGATCTGCTGTTATCAGATGTAGGGGTCACAGACCTTCATAAATACACCTGAGCTCTGAGCTCTGCAGCAAACGCTCAAAGAAGACAGAGAGAAGAGCGACGAGATGGNAAAAAAAAAAAAAAAAATTAAATTCACACAGCACTGCCCCACTGGCTTGTACAGTAGGCACCAGGTATGATGGGTAAGGCATCACTTCACCTGCCCCTTATTTTTTTTTTTTTTACCCTGATGCGCCCATCACTCTAGAACAGGGTAAATCTGGACTCATCAGACCACATGACCTTCTTCCATTCCTCCAGAGTCCAATCTTTATACTCCCTCGCAAACTGAAAACTTTTTTTCTACTTAACCTTACTGATTGGTGGTTTTCTTAAAGCTACACAGCTGTTCAATCGCAATCCCTTTAGTTCCCTTTGCATTGTGCATGTGGAAATGCTCTTACTTTCACTATTAAACATACTCCTGAGTTCTACTGTTGTTTCCACAACCACAGGATGTGTCTTTCTCCATGGTTGTTGAAGAACTGAGAAGTTACTCATTGCATCAGCTTTGGTTAAATAACTTGTTTAGGCTGAAAGATAATCATCCATGTTGTTATTATACAATGGGAGACTTGTACCTATTTGCTAAGTTAAATCTTGGTGGCAACTTACAGTAATTAAGAACACTTCTATGCCCACAGTAAAATCTACAGAAAACTATTAGAGGATGTGGATCAAACTTTTATGATTTGTTTTAAGGAAGGTGTATTCCACATATCAAGATTTACCATTAAGATTGCAGACTATATCATTACAAAGACATTCATTTCCATATCATCATAATTGATCAGCTTTATATAACCATTACACGCTTGTTTACCCATATGTAATACTGGAGTGCAACAAACTGCAGTCAGAGTGTGTATTCTTGTGTTTCTGCAGCGTGGTCAGTCTCATGACGACTAAAATCCTCTGCTGAGAAAAACTTATTCACTCTGAAATCAACAGGAATTAGCTGTAAACAAGAACACATTGTGGAGATTAGTTGTGTGTGTGCACCAGTGTGTGTGTGTGTGTGTGTGTGTGTGTGTGTGTGTGGCAGTGTGCATGTGACCATGTGGCCTGAGCAGCACGCAGGTCGGTCAGTGCCTCTAAGGGACGAAACTGCTCACAGTCTGGACGTGTCGGCTCCTGTCTCTGAGTAAAATGAAGCTGAGGAGGTTAACATCCTGAAAGTAACATCCTCAGGTAAGAGCTCAGGTGTGTTTTATTCCATCAGCTGCTTGGAGTTTATTCCTTATTTTTAAAAAGGTTTTAGTGTTTTAGAGGAAAGTCACTTGAGTAATTTCAGTTTTTCTCAGCTTCGCACAGAACTCAGCAGTCAAAACTCCATCTCCCATCATGCCTCTGGTGTCCTTCGCTCCTCCCTCATTTTGCCTCACTCTTCGCACCCTGCTGCGTCGCCTCCTGCCCTCCCTGCCCGCTCCGGTCCGAGACGTGGACGTCCCCCCTCTGTTCAGAGAGCGCTTCATCCTGTCCTGGTACCGTCCCGTGGGTTTGTCGTGGCGCAGCTACGTCCTCAGTCTCTTCCAGATCCACAACCAAACCCTGAACGTGTGGAGCCACCTGCTGGCCGCCGTCTGCGTGACAATACGGTTCACGGTGTTCACCATCTTTCAGGGAGGGGTACGAGACATTTAAACTCCAAATCTGAGTCCAAAGGTTGTGTTTAGGGTGACCATATTCTGAAAACCCCAGAAAGAAGACTCCCTTAACCAGCTTATTGGAAACACTGCAAAAATACCCAAAGATCCTCAAAGATGATAAAGTAACTTCATTACCAAAATATTTATTTAAAACACTCCTTTTCTGTTTGGAGAGAAAAAAAATCTGTGATGTGAGCATTTAATGTCTAAACAAGGTTTTTCTTTTGACAGTATCATGGGAAGGGTCTTGAATCACCTTTCTTTCCTTATCTTATTTATTTTAATATTGTTGTTTCTCTGATGTTTTTTCTTCCCCTTTTTGGTGGTGGTTTTAGCCTTTAATATACTTTTACATACTTGTTGTTTTTTTTCTACTCTTTCTCACGTTTCCCTTTTATCGCTTACTTCTCCTCTATGTACTCCCCTTTGTTTCTTTTCGATGTTCATTTTTAATTTCTGTGAAGCACTAAGTAACGTTATTTTTTAAAGTGCTAAATGACTTAGATAATTAGAATTATTATTATTTTGCCCATGTCAAGTCAAAATTTTGAGATAAGTCAAACTTTGGACTTTTTATCTCACTTTTGACTTCTTTTCTCAAATTTTTTACCTTTTATGCCAAAATACTCATTGTTGTTCCTCATAATTTTATATATTTATCTCAAAATCTTGACTTTTCATCCCAAATTTTGACTTTTATCTTAATAATTCAACTTTTAAACCTATTATTTTGAACTTTTATCTCAGAATTTTGACTTTTTTCACACATTTTGGCTTAGTTTTTGACATTAAAAATTCTCAACACTAGTCATAACCATGAGGAAAAGAGGTGTACTATCATATATCTGCAGTTGGTTTGTAAAAGTGCATTTACACTTCAGCATTTTCTGTGTCAGATCATGTTTGCCTGCGCAACAACTTGACAGGTTGGTTCATCAAAATAAAACCAGTGGTGCAGCTTTGCTTGATTATAAATATCAATAGCACAGGCTGAAAAAAACACAAAACAAGCAGGGAATTTATAAAATCCCCCCAGAAATAGTTTTACCACCAAAAAGGAGGACATGCCCGGGTAAAAGAGGAAGTTTGGTCAGCCTAGTTGTGTTTGACCTCCTGATGTTTGACCTCCTCAGGGGTTTCTGGGTGTTCGTTTACAAGGTCCTGAAGGTCAAGGCTTTTCCCTGGACGCGTCTTCTCTCCCTCTGGTCCTCTACGTGTTCTCTGCCGTCACTTACCTGAGCTGCAGGTGAGCTTTGTCCAGTTTTCAGACTTTTGTTTTTGCTCCAGTTTTCTAACCTGACTTCCTGTTGCAGCGCTGCAGCTCACCTGCTGCAGTCTCACTCTGAGGAGGCGCATTACTCGCTCATCTTCCTGGTCTACGTCGGCGTGGCCGTGTACCAGTACGGCTGTGCTCTGGCTCTGTCCGTCTACAGCTCTGACCTCACCTGGACGCACAGCATGCTGGGACAGGTGTGTTCATGCACCTTGTGTGTATGTCGTCAGTTAAAGCATTTAGATGAACATTAAATGCAGATTTCCTGCAGGTTTTCCTCCCGGCGGCCGCCCTCCTCGCCTGGTTCTCCTGCATCACCTGCTGCTGCACAAAGCTCCACTTCAAGCACCCGCACCCGCTCCACAGGAAACTCTACCAGGTGCTTCCTTTAGGTGTGTCCTACCTGCTGGACATCAGCCCTGTAGCTCATCGACTCGTCTCTCACAGGTGGACGAACAACAGGGCGCTGCAGCTGCACTTTCTCCAGGTGAAGCATCTTTTACTTTTTATCTAAGAACAATGAAATGGTTGTGATAACACAAATGTAAACATAAATCTTTTGAAACCAATTTCCACAAGTATCAAAAATAAGAAATAAAAACTAGCTTTGTTGAGATTTTTTGCTCAAGCTAAGTCTAAATTTTGTCAAATCTCAACTTTTTTTTTTCCCCTGCAAAATTTTGATTTTTTTTTTTCACTCAAACCTTAAACTCATTTCTATTCCTCAAAATTTTGACTTTGTTATTTTAACAGTTTAAATTTTTTACCTAACAATTTTGACATTTTGTCAAACATCTCAACTTTTCATCTCCAAATTATTGTATCTTATACCAAACTGTGGTATTTTGTCTCAAAATTTTGTATTTTCTCAAATCTTTTTGACTTGACTATCCCAAAATTTGAACAATTTTGACTTTATCTCTATTCTTTTATTTACTACTACTTAAAATGTACTTAAAGTTTTTAAATTTGTTTACAAAATATGACTTTTTAACTCAACCTTTTTTACTTTTTATAATGAAATCTCAACTTTTTTCTTAAAAAGTCTGACTTTGCTTTCTCAAAATCTCAACATTTTAAGTTGAAATTTTGACTTTCTATGTCAAAATTTGGATGATTTTTCTTGTATTTGTCACTTTTAAAAAAAAAAAAAAAATCTTTTTTTGATTTGTTTTCCCAAAACTTGACTTGATATTGGCCAGAAAAAGGAAAAATTCTCAACAAAGACAATTTTTTTTTCTTTTTAAATTTTCTTAACCAGCAGAAATGGGCTTCCATAATAATGCCTCACCATATGCTTTAATAAAAAGAAAAATATACATATTTCTCTTGTGTAAAATATTAAGTACTGTATATTTGCAGTTGATCTGTAAAACTGCACAAAGAGTCAGAGTTTCATGTTTTCTTCTTAACATCTTGACAGTTTTGTGAATAATCAGAATAATGTCAGCAGCTCAGTGTAACTTTGCTTTATTACAAATATCAATGTTATGCTGAACAAGCTGAAAAAAAACACGCATATTTCAGGGTACTTTATAAAATCCCCTCAGACATAATTTTACCACCAAAAAGGAGAACACTTCCAGGAAAAGAGGAGGTTTGGTCACTCTGGTTAACACCTTTTCTGTGGTGTCTCCACCAGGTGGTGCTGTTTCTGCTCTCATCCTTCTTCTTCTCTTGTCCCGTTCCTGAGCTCTTCAGCCCCGGCAGCTTCGACGTCATCGCTCACAGCCACCAGCTTTTCCACATCCTGCTCTCCTTCTGCACCCTCGCCCAGCAGGAGGCGCTGTTTGAGGACTTCCTGAGGAGGAGGCCCGCTCTGGTGAGACATTTCGGAGAGGAGCGCCTCCTGCTGGCCTGCGCCTCCTTCCTCTGCCTGACGCTGTGCTGCACCATGACGGCGCTCGCCATGAGGAGGAGGGCTCGAGCTCAGATGATGAAGGAGCAAAGATAAATGAAAAAGAAGAGGAGGAGGAGGAGGAGGAGGAGGAGGAGGGATCACTACTCAATGTATTCTCTTGATTCTGCTTCAAAAACTGTACAAACTGCCTCTAAATCACCAAATCATCAAATGAGATGATGACTCTGTTCTACAGAAGTTTTATTGAATCTGTTCTTACTTTTTGTATTGTTGCTTGGTTTGGAAACCTGAACTTGTCCAGTAGGAACCGTCTCGGAATTTTGGTCTAAACTACTGAGCAGACTCTGGCTGCACAATGGCGGCTAGAGAAACAGGTTTTTTTGGCTTCAAAAACGTAGAACGGTGACAGGCGGAAACACGCTGTCCATTCTATATACAGTCAATGATCCAGACACTTGAACAGTTTCTTCCCACAGCCTGTCACACTGATGAACAGTTAAAAAAAAATAATAATAATTATAATCAACCCGTTATCCCACTGTCAAGTCTTAGGCTCATGCACATTCTTGCACATTCTCTTAGGTTTTTTTTTAGGTTACTTTATTTGTACCCGTAGGTAGATTTTCTTTTGCAGCAACATGGTGATGACATCCACTTCGACATTTAGTCACAGAACAAAACAATCATTACACAAAACCGTACAAATCCATTGGAATTGACGCGCTGCTAAAACACCAAGAAGTACTCTGAGGTTCCACCTACCATTAAAAAAGAAACCTCTGTGGAAATAAATAAATAAATAAAAATGCATAAAAGCTACCAGAAGAACTGAAAACTACAGGTACGACCAGGATAAAAAACAAAGAGCTGAGACCAAATTTTCGTAAGACCAGCTAAATAAATAGCGCCAATGGAAAAAGGAATGTGCAAATATGATGACAACTTGTTTAACTCAGCAATGGCCAATTTCTCTGTTGCACATTTTCATTGCACGATTTAACTTAAATGTTTATATATTTCTGTCTTGCTTTCTTTCTGTTACTAAATATCTTTTTTTTTCAATATATTTGATATTTAATGTTTATTCCTCCTTGGTTTTGTACAAAGAGAGCACAGTTAAAATCAAAGTCAGATTCCTTGTATGCTTCTTGAAAATACTTGTCAATAAAGGCGATTCTAATTCTGACAAACAATGATTGTGACTGGTCGCAGAGTGAAAACTGAAACTCCCAGCCTTGTCTCAAATAAAGTGAATCACACACAGAGGAAAGCAGGTTGAGATCTAAGGACATACCAGCAAACATTTTCCACTAAAATCTTGGAGCTTGATTTGCCGAAACCCAAAAGAGAAGAAGTAAATCATGTAAGGGTTTCAAAATACTTTTAAAAACCCATGTTTCATGTTGAAATGGTCACTAAAATAGATGTCATTCATTGTTTTCTTCTCCCGCCTGTGGGAGAACAGTTAACACCATCTAACGTCTTCACAGTGAGTGATTTTCAGTTCAGGGTGGAGCACAAATCCAGCTGCTGGGATCTTAAAATATATCTGAAACTGTTTAACAGAAAGAGAGAGACAGTGATGAAACGTGCTCTCTAACAACGCTCTGAGTGTGGTTATCTCTCCGTCACAGTTCCCTGCAGGCTGCGCTCCACCGCTCAAGCAGAAGAGTCGGTTACAGTGTTTGGGTGGAGCCGCTGATAATTTTCCACTGTCGGTTTGATTTGGGCTTTAATGAGATCAGGAGCCACTGGGCACATGCATGAAGGAGGTAAAAGAGACTGAAACATAAAATAAATAAAAGAATGGTCTCTCTCTCCTTTAGGATTAGTCGTACTAAAGTGGGAGGAAAGTTCAGCGCTTGATTCAGCCAACAGGAACCTTTAAACACGAGGCTAAAGGGACTTATTTACCACAAAACAAACCAGACTGTTAAGTGTCTTTATAAAACTTACACAGCAAGGAGGTATTTTTGAGCTGCGTTGACTTTTCTTACCACACGGATAAATCTGATCTTCAGACATCAGACATGTCTGTAACATAAGAGCAGGGGTTCCCAAACTTTTCAGCCCGTGGCCCCCAAAACAAAGGTGGCAGAGACCAGTGACCCCCACTTTCCCCAGAGGTGACTGAAGCATAAGAAAACGTGCGCGTAGGACACATGCACTAATAAGGGTATCCAAACATGGGCATTATGACAACACAAAAAAGAACAACAGCCTGAAAACCATGTCATGATTTTACATGTAACAGTGTAATATGAAATAAAAGCAGAGTATGTCAAAGTTATTTCTCTGTATTTTGTGACCAAACATTGTTGCAGTCATGTGCAAACTCAACTTTGGTTCAATACTTTCATTTCCACATTAGAACAAGAATAATTCAGTTCAAGTAATAATCATAAACTGTAGCTCTGAGTAAACGTGAACATTGTTGCAGTGCAAGTTAGCTTTTTGAGATAAATGTTTCAGTGTTTATCTCACCTACTGAAATGGATGGGCACTATGTGTGGAGCACAGCAACTCCATTCTGGGTTTAATTTTGGAGACGGCCACTCAGAGATCATCCTCCACTTTCACACAAGATATATATTTATTTTCAATAAATGTCAGTGCCAAGAAAGTCTTTTCACACAGGTATGTTGAGCCAAACGGCGTTAGTACCTTAGTTGTGGTCTGGGATAGCTGTGGATATTCCCTCTAAACTGAAATCATCTCGCGACCCCCCTGGGGGTCCCATACCCAGACCCCCACTTTGGGAACCCCTGCATTAGTGAATCCTGGTTATGTCCTACCAGTGCTCATCTACCAACTCCAACCTCACCAAGCAGAGCAAACGTAACCTGGCTCTTCATTTTATTGATAGACTCTCAGGTTTGAACAGATCACTGCAGAATAACTGCTGCATGTGGACAGGAATGAACGTTAGCACAAACAGCTTAGCTGCTGTTTTAGCCTTTGGCTCGTGTTTTAGCTTTTGGTTTGACTTTTCTCGTAGTTCGTGTTTGGGCTGTAGCCCGTGTTTTAACCCGAAGTCCACATAATACCTGTCAGCTCATGTCAAAGCCTTGAGCTAATTCTTTTTCCCGCTAGCTTGTGTTCCAGCCTCTAGCTCATGTTTAGATCTTTGTTTTTGTTTTAGCCTCTTACTTGTGACTTAGCCTTTAGCTCGTGTTATAGCCCCTAGCTCATGTTTTAGCTCTTTAGCTCTTTTTTTGCATTAAGCAAGTGTTTTAGCCTTGTGCTTGTGCTTTAGCCCACATCACAGCTTTTAGCTTGTGTTTTAACCTTTAGCTTGTTTTTTAGCCTTTAGCCTGTGTTTAATCTTTCAGGGTTTTTTATTTTTGCCTCTAGCTGCTGCTGAAGCCTTTAGCTAGGGTTTTAGCTTTAAAATTTTGTTTAAGCCTCAAACCTGTCTTCAAGTCTTTAACTTGTCTTTTAGCCTTTAGCTCATGTTTTTGCCTTTAGCCCATGCTCTATCACTCTTCGTGACTTTTAATCCCAAACAAAACCCTGCAAAATCTCTCAAAACCTGTATTTAGGGGCACAATAGTTCTTGCATTTTGTCATGTTTAAAAACAAAAGATGCTCAGTTGGATTTTTTATCTTGACACTGGATGCAAAAAGCTGAAGCTTATGCCCAGCGTCTCCTCCGACTCGAGGAACCTCAGGAAACCAGAGAAGCGTGTCACTGCCGCCTCGTCCCACCAGAGTCACATCTGAGCGGCTCACAGACAGGGGTGTGTGTCTTTAAGCAGCTCAAACAGCCGAGCTTCTCACTGTTTGTTCAGCCTGTCAATGAGTAAACCTTCACCAGGAAGAGCGGCTCACAGACGGCACCTGGACCTGAACTCACAGCTGTGGGATCCATGGACACAGGTAGGTTTCACACACTCCACTTTATGACTTTATCTCCTCTATAACTGAGCGTTTACGTATCAAACTGAGCCAATTAGCAGCTTTAGAGGAAGTTTGATGTGTTTACTTTAAAACAGGCTGAAATATCAGCTTTGTGAAGCTATTTCTTTGTGAAATTCCTCCAGATATTTGTCTTAATTCTTCTGGAATGTCAACAATATGGAGCAAACAGACACTTAGAGATAAACTTGTGTTTATATAAGAGTTAGTACAGGGTGTGAAATTTTCAAATTCAAAGAAAAGACAGTAAAACAATGTGATAGTCAAATATGAAGATATGATGTGGATGTTTGTGTTATTGAAGTTTGCCTTAACCCTGATATAGTGTTAAAATACATGAATTATTCTTATTACATCAACAAATTACATTTTATGACATATAAATGAATGGAAAATAAAATGTCCTCACCTCATGTGGGAAAAAAAAAAACATTACCCAGGAAGTTTTCTGATATTTTAGTAAAATTTAAGGACACAAAGTCACAAAAACAGAGTTTTAAACATAATGAAGTCACATGAAGGGGGGTAAACTTCAACAACAATGACATCATCTCTGTGTGCTGACATGCATGTTGTTTACAGGAACTTGAAATGTAGACATTTTTGGAGGCAAAGGTCCTGCAAGGTACCAAAAGTTTATAGCAGCAGCTTTTTATTTCAGCAAAGTTTGTGCAAAGAAGAATCACTCATTTCAGCATGTGCAGTTCCTTGAGTGTCCACTAGAGGCTGGTTGCAGAAAAACAGGAAACCACATACAGATGTGTTTGAAAAGGCAGTTTCTGAACAGCAAAAAATAAACAGCTGGAGAGCTTTTAGAATGCTCTGAATTCACTATCTCGATGTAAACAGTCACAGTTGACAGAGATCATGTAGCGAGATGACCCTAGAACACTATTGCTAAAAAATACTTACACCGTCACTAACGTTGGGTACAATTTACCTAATATAAAATACTTCTCATCAAAATAAATGAAAGCACAACAATATATGACAAAGTAAAGTACTCTTCTTTTACTTTTCAGTATGTTAAGTCTCATAAAATAAAGAATTAAAAGGTATCATGAGCAGACCCAAAGGTACGGCTCTAAAACTAGTGAAAAATAGGGAATCATCAATAAAAATTTTCTTAAAATGAATCACTTTTTCTTCCATTCCTTTGACATGTGAGCCTTTTCCAGTGAAGGTGATAAGAAAATCATGTTTTTTTTTCTATATTAAATGATGATTAAAAGATTTTACCCCTTAAACACTGTCAGATGAAAACCACCTGAACACGTGGATGTTGAAAAACCTGAAAGTAGCAGGTTAAACACACTTATCCTCAGTGACGTTAGTGAGGAGTCGTAGGTCATGTCCACCCGTAGCCATGTATCTGGGAAACTGCTTACATTTTTATACAGAAACAGTTTTACATCACAAAAAAAGATCTTTTCTGAAAACTCTGGTTTCATGGTTTCATGTATACACCGGGAAACGTCAAAGCTTGTGACAAAAAAGCCATTCACGTCACATATGTGCGACGTTTGTTTACAGCAGGCATGAGTATGGTGAGCATAAATACTGCAGGCCTGTTTGTTTTAACATTGATGTAAACACTTCTTGCTAATTTCTTTAAGTACATCTTATTACTTATGTGGAAGAATAAACCTTTTTATGGATCCAAACAAAAGATCCTGGCGCCATTTAAAACTTCTGGAGAAAGAAACATAATGAAGAGGATTCACTCTGAAACAGGTTTCATGTCTAAAAAACACTGCCACCTATGGGTGGGACAAAGGTACCTTTAAAAGGAACCCTGGCTACCAGAACGTCATTTTCCTAAATGATCAGTGTTTTTACCAGCTACATAAGAACGATAATAAAATCTCTCAAAATGTCTTAGTTTATATAAAATTTGAAAAAATATTTTCACCTGTAGGCCGCCATTGTTGTTTACGCCACAATAACGTCTGGGTAGTGACGTCATATGGTTGCACCGGGCTGGATCTCATACAGGATCATATGAGTCCTGGAGCGGACTTCAGTGGTTTCCCGAGGAAGTTTTGTGGGTTTGTGTTGGAAAATAGTCGGCACAGCATTTGGCTTTAGTCTCCGTTTATAATGACCCACACCTGTCAGCTCTTTCATCAGCATGGGCCGGCTAAATGCAGCAAATGCTTCTGGGGAGAAGTGGCCAGAACATAGCCGCGGCTCCATGGGAAGTTGTTTACGCCTACAAGCGATTTCCCACAACTTCCTTCTTCTCTTGTCTTTTGGGAAGCTGTGCAGACTAACATCAGTCTCCTTGTTTCCTTTGGACTGAAAAGTGCACCCAAAAGCAGCCACATGTGGCATTATTATGTTTTTTTCCCTCCTGAAACCTCGTGACTTACGGCGACTAGTAGTGAGTAAACGGCCAAATCCAGATGCTCGGCACCAAGCAACCAATCTACATCATCAACCCAGAATGCATTGCAGCAGTAAAACAATGGCTTCGCCTGAAGGATAGAAACTGTGTTTTAAACTGTATTTTTTTAATTAAAGAAAAACCAATTTGTTATGTCAAACAAATTTTAGTTTGAGACAAACATCTAAGCATATTCTTGCCTATTAGTCCTTACAGTCGGGGTTCCCTTTAAAAATGAATGCGGGGGAATATTTGTTTTTGAAAAAACTCGCTATGTGCCAACAAGGCCTGAAGCTACTGATGGACCCACGACACTTAGACAAACGCAACTTGATGTAAATATATTTTCTCTGGTGAAGATCATCTGGTGATAGTGTTCTAGTGCTTAACTACAGGAGCCTAGTTTGGGAGTTGCTTTTTTTCCCTCTTCCTCCCTCTTGTTTCTCCCTTTTTTAATCTTATGAAACAGGGCGACAGTTCTCCCCCGGTTATATGTCACTGTCTTTTTTATGTTTTGGTTGGAATTGAACTATAATTTTGTGCTCTGTATTAGTGACATGAGATGGCAAATTAAGTATCTTGTAAACTGACCTGCAACCACTTTTGTAGAGATATGAGGAACCAGCACGGATATGAAGCGGTTAAAGAGGTAGCTGTGCTAGTGTTAGTTCATAGGGAATGTTTTTTCACTGGGTTTTTGGTGTTTAGCTGGGTTTGTTTTTTTATTGAGAGGACTGCTGAAGAGAAACAGGAAGTGAAGTGAGCAGAGAACATGCAGAGAAGGAATGAACTATCAACTGCTATGTTGAGGGTCACCATCCAAATTTTTGTTTAAAGAGGGGTACTCTGCTTTTTCATGTCTATTTATGTTTATTAATTACTAAAGCTGGGTGTTCAGATTGAGCATGTGCAGATTTTTAAACCTCTGCATATTCAGATGCTGTAGAAATCCCTGTAAACTGATCAACCAGGCGTCCAAAGGGCTGGCCAATCAGGAGGAAAGGGGTTTGTAGAGCCGGGGGCCTTAAAGAGACAGTCGCTAAAACAAAGTGTGTCAGACAGAGGGTGAAATAAAACTTTTTAGAAACACCATGATGAGGAAAATAGAGGTATAAATCATGTACAGAAACTACGGAGGCACTAGGGAGACAAAATAAAGACTAAACATCCTCTCAAACCATCACAGTGTTCATGTTTATCATAATGGGCCTGGCTGTTTGTTTCTACACCTCGTGTGAACTTGTGAGACCGAAACTCGTCTCTTTTGTTCTGCTTTAACTACAGACCTGTGACACGGTTAGCGCGTGGAAACTTTGCTTGCAGCCATTTGCAGAAGTTTCATGCAAAACTCTCAGCATCCTTGAATATTCAGAGAAATAAAGTGGCTCCGAATCAGCACAAACTGAAATCTAAACAAGTGTTTATGTCATGTTTTAAGTACAAATTTGTCTTATAAGACTTTATATGAGCTACATTCAGCTGAGAAGTCCAGAAAAATGTCTTGATTTAAGATGTTTAAAGAAAAAAATGACACTGGGGATTAGATATTAAATACGAATGTCTTTATATAGATAAAGTGAATTCCCCAGACTTTCCTCATGAAGTGTATCCCTGACCCTGAGGAATCCCTTGGCACACACACACACACACACACACACACACACACACACACCTTTGGGTGTCAGCCCCAGAGTGACGAGCTTCATGTTTGCTCTGCTGGTCTTGTGTTTGTTCGACAGGAGTCAGCCGGGATGATTAAACTGCTGCTTCAAATCTTGCTGAGCTGGAACTGAGGGAACAAGGTAAACACCTCCAACACTCCTCCACCGTGTTTGTTAAAGAAGAGGAACTGACATCATGAAGCTCACACAGCTTTTCCATCCAGATTCTAATTCAGTGGCTTTACATGACACTGTTTATCTCGTTGCTTCTTTCTTTTTTTTCCATCAGGATCCAGCTTTCACAAACAGTTTCCTGTTTACATCCATCAATTTTCCTCATGATCTACTAAAATGCAAATGCAGTAAATTCTCTTTCACTTCACTTCCACTTGTTGTATTTAAATCATGGTGTTGACAGAAACTGAAGCCTCAGCCTGCAGCAGCTTTGATCCACTTTTGTGTGTTTTTGTGCAGATAAACTTGAAGCTCTTTGCATCAGGACGCCTGTTTTACCAAAGTAAAAGATTTCATTTTGATCACCTCTCAATTTGGAAGTGTTAAAAGCAGCTTTTAACTTTTTTAGACTTTTTATCACTGCTGTTGTAAACTTTTGGTTTACTCCAGAAAATTCAGGTTTTGGACTTTTTGTCTTCTTCCAGTAATGATTAATGAGACTGGTGTGACCGTATTCTGAAAACCTAAATAAATAAATAAGAACTCCCAAGTAAATTATTCAAAGACTAGAAATTAGCTTCATAATCCATACTTTTATTTAAAACCCTCCGTTTCTGTTTGAAAGTAATTTTTCTACAATATAAACACAAATTTTGTATAAAGACCTGTTTTCCCAAGTAAAAATTATAGAAAGTAAAACAATAACTTCTTTGAGATTTCTTTTTTTCCCCATATTTAGTTGAAATTTTGAGATACAAGAACAAATTGAGTAGAAAAGTCATAAGTTTGACTTTTTCCTTTTAATTTTTGACATTATTTTCTAGAAGTCTGGCGTTTTGTATCAAAATGATGAGTTTTATCCCATAACTTTGACTGTTCATTTCAAAATTTCTACTATTTATCTAGTAAATTTGACGTTTTAATCTCATAATTTTGCCTTATCTCAAAATTTTGGCTTTGAATATCAAAATTTCCACTTTTATCTCAGAACTTTTGATGGTAATCTCAAAATTTCTGATTTTTTTTCTCAGAATTTGGACTTGAATTTTTAAAATTTTGACTTTTTATCACAAAAATTTTGACTTTTTATCTCACAATTTTGGCTTTGTATATCAAAATGTCTACTTTTATCTTTGCATTTTGGATGATTATTTCAAAATTTCTATTTTTATCTCAGAATTTCACCTTTTTAATATCAAAACTTTGACTTTTTATTTCATAGTTTGCCATATCTCACAATTTTGGAATTTAATATCAAAATTTCTATTTCTATCTTAGAATTTTGACTTAAGTGTTTTTTAAAAATATAACTTTTTACCCCAAATTTTTGACTTTTTGGTCCCATATTTTTTGCCTTACCTCCAAAGTTTGACTTTATACTTCATAATGTTGCCTTGTATTACAATTTTGGCTTTGAATATAAAAGTTTCTAATTTTATCTTAGAAGTCTGGTTAGTTATCTCAAAATTTCTATTTTTATCTCAAAATTTTGAATTTTTTTATCTAATAATTTTTGCCTGATCAGCAAATTTTGACTTTTAATTTCGTAATTTTGCTGTATCACACAATATTTGCTTTTCATATCAAAATCACTACTTTTAATCTCAAAATTTTGACCTCATATGGCACCAAAACATTCTCAACAAAGCTTGGTTTACAATTTTGTTTTGTGAACTGGCTGCTTCCATAATAACACATAAAATATGTAGTTTATATAGATTTACTATAACCATCAATTTAGAATAAACGGAGAAAAACCCTGACATAATGGAGAGTAATAATCTTACTCTTCCCTGTTGCCTTATGAATGATTAAAGCTCCCATAAGAAACTTTTCGCACGTCTTGTTTTTGGCGCCCTCTGTAGACAAACTCTTTCAAATAGAAGTGCTGCCTTACTACAAATAAATACAACATCCTGCCACCTTGCATCCTGGGACAATTTATCATGAAGAAAGAAAGAAAAGAAGTGTTTAAAAAAGACAGAAAAACACTTCTGATGCCGCAAACAGACTCACTGAGACTTTAACTTGACTTCTCTCAAAACTCCGATAAAGTTGAGGCTCATGTGAATTCTTCAGGTAAACATCTGAAACCATGACGACAATACAAATGTTTTGAGTGCTGCTGGTTTTATTGAGCTACTGAAATATTTGACCCTTAAAAGACCCTGAAGTGCGATAAGAAACCAGCTTCACCCTTTAAGTTGTGGCTCCCACTGGACGTTTTCACATTCCATCTGATTTAATAAGTTATCTAAAAATGTTATCTCTCCTCTCTCAAACCTCGCTGCAGGTCAAGTGTGTTTGTTCACGGTTGTGTAAAGTTGACCACACCATCAGTAAACGCAGCTTTGAGTCATAATCTTCAGGCAGCTCGACGCCTTTTTTTCTCTCCTTCTCCTCCTGTAAAATGTCCGTCTCTCCTCCTCTCCTCAGGGATCATGGCTGCAGTCGGAGCAGAGGTCACGGGGTCGACGTTCTTCCTCTCCTCGGGGGTCGTCGGCTTCTTCATCCTCCTCCTCCTCCTCTCCGTCTTCCTCACTGCTCTCTGCAGCGACTGTGGCAGGTAGGATGCTCATTTATGAAAGTGTGAAATGTAGGGATGTGACCAGGAGAGGGCGCCACTTTCATATGTGGGTCATTGACGTGACGTCCATTTTTTTGTGTCCGGGTGCAAAATTTTTTCCATCATGAATTGAGTATTTCATCACATGTATTTCTTTATTCTATGAAACCTGTGTTATTTGAACACATCTTTAAACTATTAAAATATAACATGTTTTTTTGTGTTTTGGTTCCTCAAACCCCCAAAATGTCAGGTGGTGCAACCGTCCTGACAAGTATCCACAGTAATTAAACTCTAAAAATTGAATGTCAGTTATTGTAAATGGAAATTAAAAATACAGTGGCATTATTTTATGCTTGAACCTTTTTAAATAAAACATTCTTTGCAAATAAAAAGAATTTTAAAGCTGNGTTGAGAAATGTAAAAAACTTTTGTCCCGTAATTTTCACCTTGTCAAATGTCAGGGTGGTGCAACCGTAACATTAGACTTTTATTTTAAAGTGAAGAGAATAAAACAGGAAACAGGAAACTGCATCAGCCAGAGGAGCCCAAATGACATTTGTGACCAAGTGGAAAAGTTTGTAGATTTCTCTGAAATACTGATAAAAAAAGTTTTTTTCACTTCATTGGTGACTGGAACAATTTCCATGTCAGGTGGAACAACCAATGTAATAATGTGAAATGTTATTTTAACATCAAATTGTTTATCTTATTCACAAATAAAAGAAATGAAACACACAAAATGAAAATGTATGAGTTACTACAGACACTTGAGAGATACTTGCCAATAATTTCACACAGAAAAAATAACAGGAACATATAAATATATTTTCATATATTTGGTTGTACCACCTGACATTTTTGGGTGCTCAAATTAAAAATACTAAAAAATAACGAACCAAAAATCTTTGAAATGTTGGTCAACTACTGAAATCTGTTAGAAAACATAAATCTTCACTCAGAAATATTTTTTTTTATCCATTTTCAAAGAACTTTTTAGAAAATACGTTTTTAGACCCTCTTTTTGTCATTGACCCATGTATCTTCATTTGATGTTTTGTTTCCAGACGTTCGTTTGAGCTGCGAGAGCCCGAAGACAAAAACCCCTCAGCTCTGATACGAGTGGTGAGCGACCTTTGACCTCAAAACTTTACTCTCCTCTTATCGAACCATCTTTTTTGAGGTGGAAATCTGAAATAAATATCATGTTGGTTGACAGGTCAAGCTGGAGGAAGCCATGGTGGCGAGAGAGAATCCGATGATCAACGAGATCCAGAGGGATGAAAAAGGTGAGTCGAACACATTCATTTCATTTCAGCGCTTTTTGCAAAACATGACCCATATGTTTTGAATGTGAAATGTATGTATTGCATGAATAAAAACATGTCTTTTCATTTTAAGGCTCGAACTTTTGTGCATGTGTGTGTTTCAGACTTTAATCCTGCAGAACCGTACAGAGTTCCCACAGTGGCCACAGTTTCCTTCAATGCACTGAGGAACCACATGGGGGAGCCACAGAACCACCAGGGTCAGTCTGCAGGACTCAGAAATAAAACACATTCACTCTGTTTTGTTTTAATTCTGATGAGTTTAAGAGCAAAAATCAAACTTAATGTTTGACTTCTTATCATAATAAGTTCCAGAGATGGAGTGTATCGTTCTTTATACGTCCAGGTTTTTCTGTTTGTTCCTCTTATCAAGGGTGATTATATTCTAAAAACCTAAAAAGAGGATCCTGCAAAAATACCTAAAGATCCTCAAAGACGACAAAGTAGTTTCATAACCCATCAATTTATTTAAAACACTCCTTTATTGTTTGAAGTGAAAAACATTGGTAATGTAAACATTAATTATGTATAAAGCCTATTTCAACCCGTTAAAAGTATGAAAATGAAAAGCTTTTTTTTCCCCTCATATAATGTCAGAATTTTATGATAAAGGTCAAATTGGTCAAAAATTAGACTTATTACCTAAATTTTGACTTTTTTTCCTCAAACTTTTGGTTTTTAATCACAAAATTTCAAGTTTTTGTCTAAAAATTGTACTTATTTCCCTCATAATTTTGACCTCTCATCTCAAGAATTTGACTTTTTATCATGAAATCATAACTTTTAGCTTTTTTTTTTTTTTTTGACTAATTTCCAAATTTTCACTTTTATTCTATTACTTGACTTATCTAAAAAATGTTGACTTCTCATCTCGAAATTTTAACTTTTATCCTCCAATTGTGACTCTTTTTCTAAAAATTTCAACTGTTTATCTCAAATTTTTACTTACCTAAAATAAAATTAAACTTATCTTAGATTTTCTTCAAGTTTTTATCTCAAATTTTGACTTTTGGGATGTTTCCAAAAAGTTGGATGTTGGGATTTATTTTATTTATTCTATTTTATTGTTGCATATTTTGCACATGGAATGTTTGTGAGCTGCTGTGATGTGGAAATTTCCCCCATGCGGGATCAATAAAGAATATTCTATTCTATTTCTCTCCTCAGATATTCAGACCAATGGGAGCACAGTGATGGACAGAACAGGGATTGATCCAGAAACCGCTGCAGGTATTTTTATTCATAAGATTTATCCTGCTGACCAAAAAAAAAAAAACATTTTCATTTATTTTAAGCTTATAAGATGAAAGGAAAAAAAATGAAAAAAATGAGTTGAATAAAATCTACTTTATTCTTACTTTTACTACTTTTATTTTCACACGGTTAAATGATCTGTTTTTCTACTGTCCTGTGCTTTTTATCTGTAATAACACTGACAATGATGAAATATTGTGTTGTTGTTCTGTTTTCAGATTCAAACCCTGAAGAGGAAGTTTCTGTAACGTTCACTCCCTGGAGACACCACCTGAGGGCGCCGCCGAGCCAAGGTCTGTTCTCAGTGTCTTTAAAGGAGACAGAAATCATCTTCACCATTTATTTTTGCCTTTTTTAAAAAAACTGGTAGTTTAATCAAACAGGAAATATTCAAAGATTACATTTTTTAAATTAAAAAAAAAAAAAAAAAGTTGTCTTCAGCTTCTCTGATGCCAGAATTAGTTGCTTTTTTCTTTTTTTTGTCTCATTTCCAACCTTGAAAAGAAATTGGAATAAAATCTGGAAGGAAGGCGTCATGCAAAAAGATTTGATGGTGGAAAATTTGCCGAAAGTAAAAAAGAAATGGATTAGAAAACAATAAGTAACTTCTTAAAGAGAATCTGAATTAGATAATTATTGTGATTATTTTGTCTCTTTGTACAGACATGAACAGCTTTGACTCTCCAGACTCCGCCCACATCTACAACGCCAGCCTTGATGCTTACGCGTCATCACCAGCAGCCAATCACCAGCTGGAGGCGGAGCTTGAGAACGGTCAGGCCGATGACTGGAACGTTGACGTTAAATCAGTGTACGCGCGTGTCACCAGAAAGGAGAAGCTGACCACGCCCACTGAACACACACCTGAGGAGGTACAGGTGGAGGTGAGGGGAGGGGCGGAGTCAACGCCTCCTCTACCGGAGAGAATCGCTGTGGAGGGATGATGGCGAATGAAAGATGGAGGACAATATGCTCTTAAAACTTAAATTCACACAAGATACTCACAAATATTTACATATCGAATTAAAGACTTCTCATCTTTATTTTCAGGCAGCAGCTGCTCTCTCACTTTTACTAAACATTTCCGCTGAAAGAGAATCCAAAGCCGTCAGCGTCTTTAAAATCTTGCAGTATTTATACTTTTCTATGATGACACTCTGATAAAAGGAGGATTGGTTTCTGATGCAACTTTAACCTTTGCGTGTAAAATACTTGATTATAAAATAAATTTTATGTTAAACAAAAGTGATGATCACAACACAATCTGTTTAAGATATTTTTGATGTTTATATTTTTGTACAAATTTGTCTCTTTTGCTGTAATAACTCAGGGTGTGTTGGACCCTGTTTATGTTTCTTTAAAGGTGGAGTCTGCAGGAATTTTTCTTTACTGTTGATAAACATGACATAAAAACTAGACTGGATATATGATGCAGACATGTGTAATTCAATTTCACCTAGTTGAAAAGAACATTTCAGATATTCCCAAATACATTCTGCCTATCTATTCTGCAATTATCATTTCAGATATCTACAACTTCATTTTTGATATCCGGAACACGTCACTTTTTGCCATTTATTTGTATGGGGTTTCTCATTCAAGATATCTACTACTGAAAACTCAAAATTTGATTTCTTGTTTCAAAATTTTCACTTTTTCATCTTAATATTTTAGCCTGTATTGAAAATTTTGTGGGTTTTTTTTGTCATAATTTGACTAATTTCTCGACATTAAGACTTTTTGCCTCAAAATTTGAATGTTTTGTCTCCAAAATTTGACTTTTTACCTAAAAAATATAGGCTTTTCCACATCATTTAGATTTTTTTTATCTGAAATTTTGACTTTTGATCTCAAAGGGGTTTTTTTCACAATTTTGGCAATTTTTTAGACTTTTTTTTAACCATTTATACTTTTTACAAGGTAATTACGTCATTTCAAATATCCAAAATTTGAATTACAAATATCTACAAATGGATTGTGGATATCTGTAATTACAATTCGAAATATGTTTTTGAAGTACAATTTGACAGGATTGGAACCGTAGATATCTTGAATGGACCTCCATTCAAAAATCTACAATTACTTTTTTGGATATTTTGACAGGCCAAATAAATTGTAGATATCTCAAAGTAGAATTTTCTCAACATCTTAAGTCATGCAGTTTTTTAATGTGCTTGTTATTTTTTAAGGCTAATACATGGGATAAGGATGTTTTTTTTTGTTTTGTTTTGTTTTGTTTTTACCCCAATTGAAATAATAAAATGGAAAAACTGGCTTTGATGAGATTCTTTTTCCAATAGTGTCTCAAAATTTTGATTTTTTTTTTCATCATATTGACTTAAATCTCAAAATTTAGATTTTTTGTCTCAATATTTTGACCTTTGATCACGATTCAAACTTCTCATTTCAAAATTTTTACTACATTATCATGCACTTTTGGCTTTTCATCTTAAAAGTTTCATTTTCTTCCGGTATAATTTGGACTAAAATCTTGTAATTTAGACATTAAAATCTCAAAAATTTCACTTTATCATATTAAAGTTTTAACTTGTACCTAAAAATCTTTTTTTTATTTTCTCATAATTTGACTAATTTCTCAACACTTAGACTTTTTGGCTCCAAATTTTGACATTTTACCTCAAAATTGTAGACTTTTTCCACATAATTTTGACTTTATATCTAAAAAAATTGACTTAACTATCCTGAAATTTTAACTTTTTAATCTCAAAGTATTATTGACAAGTCAAAATAGAAATGTAGATATCTCAAATTGGAATTAGGGATTGTGGTAATTCAATTTTAGATATCCATAATCAAATTATAGATATCTTGAAATGAAATTTGATGACAGAAATGTGAAATTTAAGATGTCTTTAAATTTGATAAGAATATTTAGACACAAGGATTTTTTGTAAGAAGTTGAATAAATAACATATTTGAGAATTTTGTGCTTTGAAAGATTTGCAGACACCTTGGTTTTGTCTGTAAAATGTATTCAGAAGAAATCAAGATTAGAGAGAGGATGTTCTTTGTTTGTCTGACCTCATCATGGTTTTGAAAATACATTTTTTTGGTCTTGTTTTGGTTTAGCAGCATTCTGGTCTCGGGAAAGTCTGAGTTTTTTTTGTTCCACCTGTAAATAAACGTTTGTCTTCAATATCAGATAAGAACAGATCAGGTCTCGAAGCTTAAGAGTTGCAGTTTGACTTTCCATCATTTCATCAGTTTATGTGAAAGTGTGTCACCACTTTAATGAGGGGAGGAGGCAGGTTTGGGAAAAAGCTGCAGCATTGTGAAAGACTGGGTGAGTCAGCCGATGTTTCTGTGACACCGTGATGCCAAACTGTGACCGAGCGTGTCTTTGCAGAGTGTTTATCTGAGTCACAGTTGGACACGGAGTTTTTAGCAGCACGTCCTGCACGTCTGCCAGCTGACTGAGACATTTACAGCCGGAGCTCAGTCTGTACAGCGTGTACCCACAGCTGTCAGGAAGAAGAAGAAACAAGCTTCGTCTCACTGCTTCATTAACGCCGCTGAGGCCTCTGAGCTCTTCTGCACCAAAGTGGGAAAAGAACATTTATTTATGGAGCTGTGAGTTCACGTTAAGAGCTGAGAAGTTTCAGGTGTTTGATCATCGCTGCAGACAGTCTGAGCTGATAAAGTGATGAGATCAACCTCCAATCAAACAGCTGTGAAAGGCATTATGGGTGATTTGATCCCAGAGTTTAAACAGAGGACAGAGATATGAGCTGAGTCTTGCAGCTCTGGTTTTTCATGCCCAGCTGTTACAGAAAGTATCCTGTGAAAGTATCACTGCTCTTCTCTGCGGTTTCTCCCTCCATGTGCACAAACGGTTAATCCTCTCACAGCTGCTCCGAGCTTAGATTAAGGTTCATTACTCACTAATCAGGATTACACAGCAGCTGGGTAATTCACTGTATGTACAGGGATCATAATCTGTGAGGATGAAACTTAACCTCTGACATCCTCTCACCTTCATGTTTATTGTTCTCATCGCATTTAATAGACTCAAAACATCTCAATCCATGCTTTTTTTTAACGTACCTGTCATTTTTGAGGCTATTCCACGAGGTAAAGAAGCCTTTTTTGCCCCAGTTGAAACAATAAAATGAAAAACTGGCTTTCATGGAATTCTTATATCTGAAAATCAAGTCTTTTAGTCTCAGAATTTTGATTTTTTTTCCCCTCACAATTCAAATTTGAAATCTCAAAGGTTTGATTTTATAATCTTACACTTTTAATTGAACCACGTGGTGGCTGTTTTAGCAAAGGGAATGAAAAAAGATTGTTTTTTTCTCTCTCTCTTTGATTCGCTGTATTCAGTAGCAGTGGTGTGCACAGGAGGTGGGGGTTGGGGAGGTCAGACCCCTCCCACCCCAAGTTTTTTAAAGACAAAAATGAGGCATCAATTGTTTGTAACAAGTAAAAAAAAAAATCTGCCAATGGGATAAGATAAAAGATTCTTGTTTTAAGACATCTTTCTAATTTCAAGAAACTTCCTGGGCAAATTTTTCTTATCCCATTGGCAGATTTTTTTGACTTGTTACAAGCAATTTTTACCTCATTTTTGTCTCAAAAAGTTTAAATAAGACATTTTTATGACCTGGTCTGGTGAATGTGGCTCAAATTAAGAAAAAAAGAGACCATTTTCACTACAAATAAGACATAATGACTTGCTTAGATTTCTGTTTTTGCTGTGTAGATTTGACTTCTTATTTGAAAATTTTCACTTTTATCATCTTAAAATTTTAACTTGTACCTGAAAATCTTTTTTTATTTTTTCATAATTTGACTCATTTCTCAACATTTTGGCGTTCAGTCTCAAAAATTCAACTTTTTGCCTCAAATTTGGATGTTTTGTCTCCAAATTTTGACTTTTAACCTCAAAATTGATGACATCATTTCGACTTGTTATCTGAAAATTTTGGCTTCATAATCCTTAAATTTTTGACTTTTTATCTGAAATGTTTGACTATCTAATCCTTAAATTTTGACTTTTTATCTCAAAGTTGTTGTTTTTTTTTGTCATAATTTTGACAAATTTCTCAACATTTAGACTTTTTATCTCATAATTTTAAAGTGTTACCTCAAAAGTTGGACTTATTTCTCGTAATTTTTACCTCTTACCTCATAATTTTGACTTCATCATCTAAAATTTTGATTTCTACCTCATTATTTTTTCTCATAATGTAGACAAATTTCTCAAAATTTAGACTTAAATATCATAAATGTTGTCTTTTTTGTCCCCAAGTCTTGACTATCTACCTCAAAATTGAGGCTTTTTCATAATTAATTATTATCTATGAAAAAAATTAAAGTTATGATGAGATCAGTTTTGAAACTGAGTCAAATTAACACGCAGACAACAGGAGGGTTAATGAAATACGAAGGGCTCAAAACAGTGAAATGGTGCAAAAAAAATGTTTGAGTTACTACAGAAATAATTCTTCATTTCTTACATTTTCTCTGTCTATGAAAGGTTTATTAGTGTGACTGGAAGCATAAAGTGCATGTAATCCTTTGGAGAATAGATGCACCAATCAAAGCTGTGTCCACTCACAGGCTCAGACTGTTTGGGAACAGAATGTATTTTTTGATATTTCACCTCTCGGCTCCTCCTGACTGACTGAAATATGAGCGTCTTCAAGTTTTGGGGGGATTTCATTCTTTTTCTTCTTCTTCCTCTTCTTCTTCTTCTTCTTCTTCTTTTATATTTTAGCTGTAAAACTCCTCCTCAGCGCTCTACGTGCTCCTGCAGTGTCCTCTGCAGTGAAGTGGGTCAGGCTTGTAAACAGACTGGATGTTCCTTTGAATCAGCAGGAGCGTCACTATCAGCACGTAGCTCACGAGCCATACACCAGTGTGTTGTTACGTGCAGACACACACAAGCACACACACACACACACACACACACACCGAGGACATGGAGGTACAATCCAAGTGGATTATGTAATCAGTGAGGGACTGATCTCTACCCACAGGCTGCTCTTTGTTACACACACACATGTACACACTAAGTTGCTGCAAAAACATGAATTATGCATCACCAAAAACTGGAAAACACACACTTTAATACTCTTATAACACTGTGGTTTAGAGGATATTACGCTGTTTCCTATATACCCTATAATTTCTATAACATTCAGATAATCCAGGATTATTTATTGCAGTATGTTACCACTGTACATCGTTTTATCTGCTTTTCTGTGCATCATTTTGCAGAAACACATCAGCAGCAAAATCTTACAAGGTTGTGTCAGAAATGATGCAAAGATGAAGTCATGAAAGTGTTAAAAGAGCAGAGGAGGAGCAGGAAATCTGCTCCAGCATCCAGGTTAGTGTGTACACTGTGTTACTGTCACGCCTGTTGACCCACTCTGCTCCTGTTTGCATGTAGAGGACACTGAAAACATGAATCACACATGCACAGGGTTTTAAAAAGCTCTGTGGAAGAAGAGGAGCTGTGGTGCAGTTGTGTAATAGTATTTGAGGAATGTGCTGTACTGTATTGTCAGTTTGAGGTGCAGGAAAAGTCAGTAAACAACAGACCTCTGTGGGGTGTGTTCCTGCACGGTTGAGCTCCACCAATCAGAGAGCAGATCCTCACCACGTGGTTCTCTTGTTTACTACGAGGCTGCAGAGCTACAGAAGAGGCTGCTGGGAAAACAGGGAGCGGATGTGCTGCACAGAGCTCAACATGTGCATGTAGAGTGTGATGTTTAAAGCTTGTTTTTTATCAACATTGAATACAAAAATAAACACCTGCAAACTCTGAATCATTAAGAAAGATTTGCATTAATTTAATACATTGAGATATACTTTTAATGTGTCACATCAGCTGTCAGGAGAAAAAAAATCAGTTCCTTGGTCACATTCAGACAGATCATTTGAGTTATGTCTTCAGTCCTGATTTTATGCTCTATAAGAACAACACTGTAACCAAATACATGAATTATAACTAAACCAGAGGTGTATTCAGGTTGCTTTAGCACACAGGATGAAAACAGATTCTTGTTTGTTGTCTCTCTTTGATGCGCTGTATTCATTAGCAGTGGTGTGCACAGAGGGTGGGGGTGGGGAGGTCAGCCCCCTCTAACCCCAAGTGTTGAAAAACACACGCCAAGGTGACTTCTCAGGAGCCAAACACTCGCTTAAGTGCCCTCCTCTATGCCAAACTTGCACAAAATAGCCTTCCTTAGGAGCCAAAAAACACACATAAGTGCCCTTCCAAATGGCGAACCACATTAATCTGACCCTTTGGTTGGTTAAAACGTTATTAACTGTCCTCGTGGTAACCAAAACATATGCTTTAGTGCCATCTTTGGTGCCAGAGTGACGTCTTGGTAGCCAAAACATGTGCCACAGCGCTTTCTTGGTGCCAAAACACACACAGATGTACCCTCCTAATTGGAAAACAACATTAATCAGCCCCTTTGCCTGGTTTAAACATGGCTAACTGTTCTCCTGGGAGCCAAAATGGATTAAGTATCATCTTGGGAACTCAGACAAAATCTAAAGTTCCATTTTTGGACACCAAAAAATGTGTCACAGTGCCCTTTTAAAAGCCAAAATTAGCAAAAGTGCCCACTTGGGTGCACTTGGGTGGAAAAACATGGACTAAAGTGCATTCTTGGGCACCAAAGTACGCTTAATTGTCCTCCTTGGTGCCAAACTTGCACAAAAGCGCCTTCCTTGGGAGCTAAAACACAAGCTATAATGTACAACTAAGAGGCAAACTACACCAATCTGCCTCTTTGGTTGGTTAGGGACTCAAAACAGATCTTTCAGTGCCATCTTGGGAGCCAAAATATGTGCCAAAGCTTCCACCTTGATGCCAAACTTGCAAAAAGTGTTGTCTTGGGAAACAAAACACAAGCTTTAATGTCTTCCTGGTTGGTGAACCACACTGATCTACCCCCTATGTTTGGTTAAAGCGTCATAAAATGTCCACTTGGGACTCAAAACACATGCTTTGGTTTGGTCTTTGGTGCCAAAATGTGCTAAAGTGACCTATCGAGGGTCAAAATAAGCCATAGTGCTCTCTTGGGAGCCAAATTTTGCATTTAAAGAGGAAGGATGGTGGAGTTTTGCTATGATTTAAGTCTCTTTTTGAACTTTATTTTCTTTAATATTCACATACGGCAAGTGTCCTATAACCAAGCATGCTATTAACTGTTTCTTCACTCTTACATTTGTGTCTTTTTGTTAGGTTTTGCAGAAATCTTGAGCTATATACAGCTACACAAATTCTCCCAAAAGCTTCCTGAAATCTTCATGTGGGAGCTGCATGTGTGAATGCAAACAGCTGAATTTCTATCTTGATTTTAAGCTGAGATTTTTGTGCCAGCTCTCCAATAAAACTTCCACTAGACGTCGAATGAGTCAGTGCATGGGCAGAGATGATGCATCAGTAACCAGTGTGTAACCTGTGAAGACATCATTCATGCGATGGAAACTGCCGTTATTGCATCAGGCTCTGCTTTGACCTCAACCACGTTTCTCTACATTTCCTCTCTCGTCACGTCCTGCTGATTATCAACCAATCTTTGTGGAAGTGAAACCATGAGGAATAAACCTTTCATTTTCTGTGTGTGGAAAATCCCTCCTCATCCTAATGTTCTTTGTGATGCTGCAGTGTCATAAAAACAAAGACTCCCTTCCGTAAACCCTGCACTGATCCGGTCCATGTTTTTCTTGCAGCCTGGTCTTCAGTGTTCAGACTGGCTGCAGCCTGCAGCAGCTCTCACTCTCAGCTCTCATTGAGCAGCAGTGAACACACACACACTCACACACACACACACAGGGAGCTGCTGCTGGAAGTGTTGTTGTTTTTCTGTTGGAGCCTCAGACTGAGCAGGTAGGTGACAGCTCCTGCATGCTTTACCTCACATCTCCATCTTCAGTCTTTTTGTACAAACTCTCCTCTGCTTTTCTGATTTTGCTGCTTTATCCTGTGTTTGTTGACTGAGCTGCTGCTGGAGTTCTCAAAGAAAATGTGACTTTACAGCTTCACCTCTGAGCTCCTTTAGTTTGAGTGGATGAATCAGCTTCACACTCCTGCAAACTGAACTTTTTCTACCCTGATCTGCATGTTGTTGGGTTGTTTTTCACACTTTGTGAGCGGTGTAAAAAGACAGATTGATTGAAAAAAAAAAAAAAAGTAGATGTTCTATTCTGTAAACATCAGACCTTCAACTTCTCCTTTTATGGTGCAAGAATTAACAGATTGAAGTTGTTTTTGTGTTCATTGAGGACTCTTATTGTGAAGGGTGTGAACTTGACACTGAAGGAATGTGATTGGCTCAGAGCTGCAGACAGAAGGGGGTGTGTTTGTACAGTATGTGCGGATTTGTGTGTGCTTCTCCTCCAGGCTCTCACTTTGGTGAACTTTTGGCCTGTTTTTTTTCCTGGTTTGTTCTTTTAGTTCCTGTAAAAAGCACATGTGCAGGGATACAGACACCAATTTGGTTGTGTTTATGTCTGACTTTCTGCTCTGTGAAGATGTTTTCCTCCTGTATGTGTCAAAGAACTTGACTTTAAATCCATGTAACACCTTTACAGTGCTGCTGCTGGGGCAATTAAACTGTAAATGGGCTGTTTTGAAGCTGCTGTTTTGGCATTGGAACAGTTACTGTCTTCTTTCTTCTTAAAGGGACAGTAACTGCTTTAGTGTGAGAGGGTGAAGCTGCAGAAAAGCAAATATTTGTTTTCACCTCATGGCCAAAAAAGAGTCACACTTAAGATATCATAGCAACATTTGTGGGAAAATAAATTGAATTAAAGGCACTTTGAGGACTTTCTATGTTTGCCTTTTTATAATCCAGGACTTAAAACTAGATTATCAGCGCTGCTTTTTCTCAGTTTCTGTGGTCAGATCAGATTTGCACTTTGACTGTAAGTCGGTTTTACGGCACTATCAGTGAGTAAAAAAACAAGCAGTACTTTCTCCTAGAGTAAAGATTTCTTGGAATTCCTTTCAGACCTTGTTGCGAAAGAAAAAGTTGACTTAACCAAAGAAAAGTAGTGTGTAATAGAAGATGTGTGCTCCAAAACAAATGCAAGTATTTGTAAGAGTCAGTGGGTGATGGGGCTCATGGGAAACAGAGTCTTTGGCCATGTTTATGTGACAATGTTTCACCTGAATACGCAATGAAAAAAAAAAAAAACTGTTTCCAAAGAAATGCTGAGGGACTTGAAACACTGCAGGATGCATGTCAGGCCTGTAGTTGGCGATATAGCTGTTAGAGTGCACATGATGACAGATTAGAGGCTGAAGTAGAGGTGAGCTGATCATGTGGCGTTCATTCAAAAAACTTTTTTGCCTGTTGCAAAAATGGTGCAATACATACACATTTTTGTTGAAAAGCGGTCAGCAGATTCAGCAGCACGAGAAAAAAACAGAAGGTCGCTATTGCTGTTGTTCGATTCACACACGACACAGTGAAAGTTTAATGCACACGCGCAAAGATGAGCATGACGTCAGTGTCTCCACTGAAAATGCCGGCTACCATTTACACAGCAACGGTGAAATAGTGTTTCAGAAAATTTCCATTCTGGATGCTGTCTCAGAAAGCTTGCGATTTAGCTCAGCTTAAACGCTATTTATGTTTAAACGGGAGGCCGAAACAGAACAATACTATAATAAATGTCATGTTAACAACCCTTTTATCCTGGAAAAACAGTACCAACACTGGCCAAAGGGGGCACTGCACTCAGCGCCAATCAAGTGGTCACACACTTCATTAACTTTATTTTCCTCTGATAACAGGATGGTTTATAGGTTTTATTCTTGAGAACTTGACATGCTAATCACATATAATGGTTTCCTGTCGCCCTTTCGTCTTGTTTTTGGCGTCCTCCCAGGATTTCAATTGATAGCACTACGTGACCACAAATAACTGTATCACCTTGTTGCTAAGCATCTTGCTAAAGGTTTTCTTCAAAAGAGAAAAGTAGTTTAAAAAGATCTGCTCTCCAAAACAAATACACGCCTTAGCTTGAGTGAGGGGGTGATGGTGCTTATGGGAAATGGAGTCTTTATCCAATTAAAACACTACTGACTCCTGCCACAGGTTTCACTACAATCAACACCAAACAGTTTTTCTTTGCAGCGCTTTACAAAAAATGCTACAAAAGAGGCAAAGGACCCAAAAGTGGATAAATATTTGCTCTCTTTCTTTCAATAACAGGTTGTTTTTTTAGCTTTAATTCTTCAGATCCCGATGTGTCAAGCTGATACGTCGAGGATAAAGATGTTTTCTTACATTAAAGCGTTAATCTCAGCCTTCTGTTCCCAATGTCTCATGATAACAGTTTTCTGCCACCCTATGATTAATTAAAGCTCCTTTCAGGACCTTTCGGCATGACTTGTTTATGGCGTCCTCTCTGGATAACGATAATGCTACATGACCACAAATAACTGCATCACCTTGTCGCTTTGCATCTTGCAAAAAAAAAGATGACTTAAGCAAAGAAAAGTGGTGTAAAGAAAAACAAGACGTGCACTCCAAAACAAATGCATGCCTTTGCAAGAGCCAGCGGGTGATTGTGCTCATGAGAAACAGGGTCTTTATCCTGCAAAATCATTACCAGCTCCTGCCACAGGTGTCGCTGTAATCAACACTAAACTAATAATCCTCGCAAAGACTTTAAGGGCTGATGGGTCGTGATTGTAGGATTCTGTGGAAATCTGCTCCTCTGACTCAGTTGTTATCTGTAAGCCTTGAAAGAGTTTAGGGATGTGTGTGTGTGTGTGTGTGTGTGTGTGTGTGTGTGTGTGTGTGTGTGTGTGTGTGTGTGTGTGTGTGGGTGGGCGGTTAAGTAGGGGGGTCATGTTGTTGTGGCCCCACAGTTCAGTAGTGAAGGTGCCGTAATTCTCTTTAGTGTAAGCAGATGTAATGTGATAAAGAAACATCGAATTACCGTAAAAGCCATCTGCTCTCACACACACACACATTCTCTCCCTCCCTCACACACACACACATACACACACACAGCAGCCTGACTGTAAATGACTCTGCTGCTGCTGTGAGTCACTCAGATCTGTGCAGCACAGAGCTGCTCTGATTGTGAACAGTTAATCCGGAGCAGACCTTTTCCCAGCAGACCCTGCTCCCGGTCATGTGACCACGTACAGAAGGGAGAGGAGGGTGTTTGTTTTGGTTGGTCCTGACCTTTTAATTTATCTGTCAGTGAATTGGTGTTTGTTTTTATCGTGTCATACAGTTATAATCCAGTTTCATCCAGCACTCTGCAGCATCGATAAGAGTTTCACACGTTTATATCTGCAGCTCGATCATCCATCTCTGCAAAAACTCAAATCTAAGCAAGTGTTTACATCCTACTGTGACTGATTTTTGTCCATTTTGGTCACTTTACACTTCTTTCTTTTCACCATTGGACCATTTTTTGATGCCTTCTCACTATTTTCTGGGTGTATCGCAAATTTTCTTCCCAATTTTGTAGTTTTCACTGTTTTTTTGGCCACTTTTAGACCATTTTTTTTTCAACAAACTGACTATTTGTAAATCTGATTCTAACTTTCTTGCAATTTTTTCGTTGACTTTTGCTATTTTTGCGACTTTTCACATTGATTTGTCACTTTTTCCACTATTTTTGCAACTTTCTGAATCTTTTGAAGTTTCTTCCAAAATTTTCTTGCTAACAATTGTTGCTTTAAGGGCATTTTAGTCACTTTTTACTCTTTTTTTTTGCCACTTTTGGACCATTTTTTGCAACAAACTGATTATTTTAGGTTAAATTCCAACTTTCTATTCTTATTATTATCATTATTATCATTATTGGTATTAATATGAATCTATTGTTATTTCTATTATACTTGCTACTATTGTTATTATAATTATTAATATCATTATTATCTCTACTATTGCTGCTTTTGTTTTGTTTTATTTGGCACTTTTACTATTATTTATTTATGTATTCAACACTGTGTATGGATTTTATATAATGCCTATTTTTTTAAAAGATGTATCTGTATCTTTACCAAAAAATTAAATTAAAAGAGTTTGGAAAAAAAAAAATCCAACTTTCTTGCCTTATTTTATTTTACTTTAGCCGTTTTTACCACTTTTCACTATTTTTTGTCAATTTTTCCACTACTTTTTGACTTTCTGAATCTTTTGAAGTTACCTCTGAAATTTTCTTGCTAATTTTTGAGTATTTCCAGGTTTTATCCTAAATAAAAGACCAATTTTAGTTGCTTTTTTGGCAATTTTTACTACCTCAAGCTAAGTTTTATTGCCACTCTCTGCTACTTTTGCCTACTTTTACCACTTAGATTGTTTCTTTCCTAAAGGTAGTTTTTAACAGTTTGTCTCATTAGTTGAACAGGGTTGAGCAACATCTGCTGCAAAAACTGTATCTGGTATTTTGACACATTTCAGGTTATAGAAATATTGCATTGTCTGTGATTAGAATATTGCATCAGGATATATTTTGATTTAATCTAATTTGCTGTTAGTTGCCCAGCCCTCGTAAAGAGATGTCCAAGTTTGGCACAATTTTTGCATTTTGAGATTATTCTCCTTTCATTCAGGAGACTTAAGACTTTCTGTCTCTGTTTGTGTTTCAGATTGAGACTCGCTCACGCAGACATGTTGCCAAAGACTCGTCTTGGAAAGCGTTCTCCTCTCGGAGCGTTGTTGAGCTCGTCCTGTCCGGCTTCAGGAACACAAACCGTCCAGGAGTCAGTCGAGACCAGCGTCATTGTGTCGACTGCAGCGGGACAGCAGAGCACCAGCAGGGTCAAAGGTCACCCTGGGCTGAAGGTGAGATTTTATCCTTGTATTGTTTGTAGAAGATTACCTTCACAGACAGGCAATCATAGCGAGCTTTGCTGTTTCCTCTCAGGTGTATTTTCAGTGCGGGGGAGGAAGTGAAGCTCCAGGTGCGGTGGATCAGGTTGATCTCATGCAGAGGGAGGTTTCAGCGTCTCCGTTCTGCGGCAGATCCGTCTCTTCCTGCATCGACGTCCCCAGAAGGTTCGACTCTGATTCTTCATCTCTGATTCCTGTTTGAGCGTCTGCAAAGTTTGCACCAAGTTTAATCAGCTCTTGTTTCCTCCTGCAGTCAGAGGAGTCCAGCAGAGGTCGACATGGACGAGCTGATGGCGGCAATGGTCCTCAGCAGTTTGTCCTGCAGTCCTCGTCTGCATAGCCCCGCCCACCAGGACGCAACAGGTACAACTCAGAATATGTCCATTTTGGTCCAGATCTACCATTTTCATAAAATGTATCCATCAACTTTGGGCGTCTCACCTGGACATTTCCATTAAGATACAAAATATCCTTTAATAAATTTTCATAGTCGATGTTTCTAGAATACACATATCCGATTTGAAGAAAATCTGATTAGAAATGTAGGACGAATTCACTCAAGTATGTATACGACATCATATTTTATGAACTTCCTTTCCAGATTTCCCTATAAAATTATACATTTTTGTGAAAGTCTAGGCGTAATTAACGTTCATAAAAAATGTGTGCAAATCAGAAAACGTGAAAAAAACATTATTTTTATTGAGTTACAAAAATTCTTTCAGTAACTTTTCATCAACAGTGTGTCTAGTATACACATTGAAGATCTGGAAAAAAACAGAACAAAACTGTAGGTCAAGTTTGTTTAAGAACAATCCCATAAAATGATCAAAATCTAACTTCTAGCTAAATTTTCAGAATTTCCTGTTTGGAATTCAATATGGTCATAAGAGACTTTTTTGTAGGTCTTGTCATGATAGTTATGCACGCAAAATTTCAGGCCTGTAGATGAAAGTGGTTGGAGGGGCTACAGTTTCCAGTCAGTAGGGGGCGCTATGGAGCATATATTTTTGTAGAACGACTGGATTCATAAATTTTTCACCATGACTGAATTTTGGGGCTAGGTGTATTTGTGTATATCTTAAGCTGAAGGCCTGTTACTTGGGGTTAAAGTGGTGGGAAAAATAATCCTGAAAGCAGTGATTCCTAACCTTTTCCAATCCGGGGCTTACTTTTTCAGTCTTAAAAATTTTCGTGGACCAATAATGACCTGACAAGTAATGTTAAAAAAATGTAAGATGTTTTAACTGGTTGATAATCTAACAGTGTAATTTATGTAATGTAACAAATGCTGAGTCAAAAACAATAACTTTTTGCTAGTTTTTACATTTTGGGTTTGTTATAACTTTCTTTAATAACATTTACCGTCATTTTTACATATTGGGCTCTGAGTTTTAACAATGAAAAAATAATATGATCTGGGAAATGATTTGGCGGTCCACTTGCAATTCCTTCACGGCCCACCAGGGGGCTGCGGGCAACAGGTTGGAAATTACTGCCTTAAGGTTTAAAGAGGGCCTTCTCTGACTTAACAGCCTTTAAAATCAGAAACATCAGATGAAAAATATTCACAGATATTCTCTTTGCCTCAGCTCCTCTGATGGACTGTGGCAGCAGCGAGCTCTCCGACAGCGGCAGCAGCGGCTACTGGAGCGTAGGTAACAGCAATGGAAGCCCCGCCCCCTCTTCGCCGCTCACAGAGCCCGCCGTGAGCCCAGCAGTTCCCTCTGATGAAGGACTGGAGATGGAGATCGAGCAGGTGCTGTTTGATGAGCCGGCGCCGAGGAAACGCAGGGTGAGCGACGTGTTTACGAACTTCTTGTGCCATATGAATCACAGGGACGACAAACAGGAAGTGATGACGGCGTGTTTCCTCCTGTAGAACTCGATGAAGTCGGCGTACAGGTGTCTGTGGCCGAGCTGTGGGAAGGTGCTGACGTCAGTGGTGGGGATAAAACGTCACATACGGACGACACACCTGTGGTAAGACTTTTAAGAAAACGCATTATTTGTATCATAATCTTTGAAAAAACTTCTAAACATATTTGACCTTTGACCTCCATCAGCCGCGGCGGTGAACACGAGCGCTGTTCCCGCAGCGAGGAAGATTTCTACTACACGGAAATAAGCCAATGGGACCAGCAGCAGCAGCAGCAGTCTCCGCCCCTCCCCCTCTTCAACAACCCCGCCCCTGCCTCCCCCACCTCCTCCCCTGAGCCCCCCAGCCCTCCCCCTCCCTCTCCTCCTTCACCTGCGTCCCCTTCTCCTCCAGACTGCAACGCTCTGAGTCGCTCCGCACCCTCCGCTTCTGGAAGCCTGTGGCAGGTCCAATCAGAGCACTCCTACCAGGTATGGGCGGGGCTTATAGTCAGTGATTGACAGCTGATCGATATTCATGTTATTTTTTTAAACACAAACCTCACAGAAAGACATCGTTTGTAGATTCTAGGGACAACATTTATTTTCTTCCAAAAGCTTTCGACACAGTTGATCATATCCTGATTGCTAAATTGCAGAAATACAGCTTTCAGGTAGAGTCTCAAAAAATGTTTGTGGCTCAACTCTAACCCAATAAGTTAAAAGGCTGTAGAGCTTTATTAGAACCTCATTTGTAACAATAAGCTGAAACATAACTGTGACCTAAAATATAATAAAAAGAAACCCCAAAATTTTACAACTGGTCAATAATGTGACCAAAGTACTGGGCTTGAAATGTCATTAAAAAATGTAAATAAAACTGAAAATGTAACAACTGGTAAAAAAATGTGATACATGCTGAGCCCAAAACATCATAACTTTTTGCCCAAATTGTGACAACTAAGTACATTTTATGTCAGTTTTTACATCTTTGGGTTTCACTACATTCTTCTTGTTACATTTGGTTTTTTTTATTTGATTTGATTTATTAATTTCAAACATGGCAAACTAAAAGCAAGAAAAAAATGGGAGAAAACAGAAAAAACAAGTGATTGGCAAAATAGAAAAGGAATAACAAAAACAAAATGTGACAGCATCCTAAATCTGCATTTTCTTCTTTTAGTTTATATGTTCGAAAAGAAGTAGGAAGAAATATACACTTATTTAATCCTACCCCTTTCTTTTTTTAATACTTTTTTTTTAACCTTTTTTCAATATTATGACAAATCTTCTTGTTAAATTTCAACAAGTTGTTTTACTTATTTATTTTAGTTTATGGTCATTGATATGTTTAAGGTCATGTTATCTCTTGGGCTCTATCATGCCTTCTCAGGGGAAGTTTTTTTAATACATAAATACCTAAACATTCATAATTTTCTTTAAAATGTAACTGAGTTCAACATTTTAAACATTATCTTGCATCATTATACAACTACAGTCCACCAAAATCATGCAATTCTTGAAATGATTTTGAGGCCCACTTGTGATACTTTCACGGCCCACCAGGGGGCTGCGACCCACAGGTTGAGAATCACTGATGTAGAGAATAGTTTGTATCTGTTATTGGGGAAAAGTCAAATAGAGCTAAGTTACTGTGTGGAGTACCCCAAAGATCTATCCTGGGCCCTTTTTATTTCCAATAAACTAAACTAAACTAAACCAAAACTTGTGATTTAACCTCCTACTTCTTTCTTTAGGCTCCTCCTCCAAGTCTTGTGATGTCAGCTCCATCTCCAAACACAGCCCCCTGTCGTTGGACGGCCACGCCCACCACTTGCATCCGACAGGTAACCCTTCAAAAACAACATGACATGACTACATTTATGACACAGAAATTACTTTGATTCATCTGCTCCCGTAGATTAAACTCTTAAAGCAGCATTTTTACTTTTCTGTCATTCTTCAGATCACAGTTTCTGATTAATTTGATCTGTTTATACCACCTGCTGGGCTCTGAGTGACAGGTTTAGGTCTCTAATGAAGCTCTTTTGTGTGCTTTAAGAAGTGAGAAAAGCAGCAGCTGTGTGTGCAGAAGGAGAAAGTCGTGTGATGAGTTCTGGCTCTAAGACAAACAGAGAGGAGCAGGAAACTCTGCAGACGCTCTGCAGCCTCTTCAGTCTTCTGTTTTGATAGAAAACAGACAGTTTTGGATTTCCCCTTCGATTAATAAGTCAGATGTTGATTTATACTGACTACTGTGTCTCCTTGCACACACATACACACACTTCTCTAATTCAGTTCTGTTTTCTCCGCCCGGATCCTGTACAGCAAGCTATTGTTTATTTCCTCCAGCGGCCCAGAGAAGCCTGTTAAGACTGGTTTTACTCTGAAGGGGGGGGGACTCTGTGTGTGTGTGTGTGTGTGTGTGCTCCTCCCTGATGGGTTTCATTCAGCAGGAAAATCCCCTCCTGTATGGTTTGTGGTCACATTTTCCATCAATCTTCCACGACACAGTGCTGCCACCTGCTGGCTGAGAGAGGAACTGCAGGATGTTTTTAACCAGAGGGGGAGGAACACAAAGGACATTAGGGAAGCAGCAGAGGAAACACAGACAGAGCATAGAGATAATCCACAGGCCCAGAATGAAGACATATAATGGGATGGAATAATAAAAATGCAGCAAAGACAGGAAAAAAAGGCGCTTGAATAAACATCACTAACTCTTCTTCTCTCGTCCCCTTCAGGGTTTGACGTTAAGAGTTCGTTCTGTCAGTGTAGGAGAGCAGTGGCTGCAGCAGCAGAGCGCCCCCAACAGGTCAGTACCAACTTATTCTAATTTTCTTATTCTTTTTTTCTTTTTGTTTCATACTACATCAGGTTTATTGGTAGCTACAACGAGTTTCGCAATAGCTCTTGCAGATACTCATGCAGGTGTGATCCACTTAACTGGGGTGGGGACAGACATCTACCAAAACACATACTTAAGTACCTTTCTGATTGGAGAACAACACTAATCTGCTCCTTTGGCGGCTTAAAACATGATAAACTGCATCTGGGAGCCAGAACATGGACTAAAGTGCCCTATTAGGCTCCAAAATACCCATTGAAGTGCCTTTAAAAGTGCAAAAATGTGCACCAAAGTGCCCTCCTAGTTGACTAACTACACTTATCTGTGCCTCTGGTTGGTTAAAACATTTTTTTGCCCCTGCCCTTCAAAATGTCTGTGCACGCCACTGCCCCTAAATATCTATTTTTTATCGGAATGAGCTTTTATACATTATTTATATTGACATTATAAAAATGTATACTTCAAATTAAAACAATAAAGGAGTGTTTCAAATAAATGTATAGGTTATGAAGCTACTTTGTCGTCTTTGAGTATCTTTGGGAATTTTTGCAGTATATTGAAGAGGCTGTTTACACAACAACAGTTTTAGGGTGAAACACAAAAGTATTGTTGCGTTTAAGCCTTCCGTTTACATGGAAACGGCATTTCAACCAACCCATAATGCAAAGTTTTGAAAACAGCCTCCAGAGTGGATTTTTTGTGCAATTTCCACTGTTTCCATTTAAACAGCAGGCCTGCATTTTCAGTGGAAACGCTGACATCGCACATGCACAAACTGAACAACAATAATAGCAACGTACGGTTTCCTTCTTGTTTTGCTCAATCTACTGACTGCCTTTCAAAAAATGTGCATCTATAGTATTATATCAACAGTCAGAGTTTTTAGTATAAACTCCAGATGATCAGCTCACTTCTTCTTCAGCCTCTTCAGCTGTTGTTGTGTATACGGCTCTTACAATTCTATCTCCATCTTCAGGCCTGGCATGTATACTACAACATTTAAGTTCCTCAGCATTTCTGTGTAAACGCAGATTTTTTTTCACTTTTTTTTTTGCGTTTGAGGGTGAAATGTTGTGAAGTACAGTCGTGTAATCAGGGCACAAAGAGGCCAGGAAGGGGGACCTCTTTTTGAGGTTTTGGAATATGGTCACTCTACATAAGACAGAAGTTAAGAGTTCATCACTTAAAGGTCACTGCTGAAGGAAGTGAAAGTAGAACAGGACAGCCAATGTGACCTTAAATCACCAAGCAGCAGCGTAAAGGGCTATGATGTTCAGATAATGAGCTGCAGGTGCAAAAATTGCTTTTAGTGGACACAGGCCCTAATCAGACTTCTTGATTTTTGAGACTGAGCCTGAGTTTTTCTGTTTTTAAATGTAGTCTGGGTTCTGCAGACTGTGTATACACTCCTGATGCTGACCATGGTGGTAATGGATCTGTCTTTCTATCAGGAGGATCCGCGGTGAAGCCAAGAAGTGTCGTAAAGTGTACGGCATCGAGCACAGAGATCAGTGGTGTACCGCCTGTCGCTGGAAGAAAGCCTGCCAACGCTTCCTGGACTGAGCGGAGGAAGAAAAGAAGAAGAAGAAGAGACAACAATAACAACAAAGAAGGACTGATAGAGTCTGTGGACTTCAGCCTCCGCTGGTGGATGTTTTATACTTTCGTACATCAGACATATTTTTTTGTCTTTTCATTTTTATACTCTTTCTACATTTAATAGAAGTGTCTTTTTATCGTTTAAGTGTCTTCTGAATGTATTTTGTAGACATTGTGTCCTATCAGTGCAGCTATTATGTGACCTTTGACCTCGAGGCAGCCATGTCAGTTGTTTTTTAATCTTTGCGTCCGGCTGTCTCGTTACGGTGCTGTCAGAAAAACCAGCCATCAATGTCAGGATCTGAACGGTCTCGGTTTGTTGTCCGACTCATAAATACTCTGATCGCCGATTAAGATTAGTCATTTCATGGATCTTAAATACTCTTATACGTTTTAAAAAGCCAAAGTGAGACATTATCCCTGATGTTTTAATGGTTTTTGAGCAGTTTAAGCCTCAAGTTTGGCATTCGTGCCATCCTTGTCTTGTTCATTTGGAGCCAGACTGACTTTACTAGAGGGCTACAATTTTTGCAATGTGCACCCTTCAAATCTTTGGTGAAAAACAGCAACATCTACATCATCTCTTGCTGCTGCGTCCAAGGTTTTCAGGATATAAATGCAACTAAATGACCTGAGATTTCTGCACAATCTGACTTCTTCACACAGCAAAGGGGGCTCCTCTTGGTGTCCATTCAAAATAATGCAGCAGAGATTCTTGTGTGTCGACATAAACACCCAAAGGTGTATTTTACAGTCTATATTTAGTGAACTCTCCAGGGTTTTAACTGGAAAACATCACTGTCACATGCAGCACGTGGTCTGTTGCGTATATTGTTGTCAAAATTGATTTGTGACAGGTAGCCCAGAGCAACTTTGGACAACAAGAGGCAGCTAAATGTTGATTTGTTTTAAGAAACTTGTAAATAAAAAGGACCTTTAAACAGGCAGCAGACTTTTCAGCTGCACTAACTTTCCGTTTATGCATCTACGTGTAAATCGTTCAAAGTAATGAAGAGGATTATTTGTTGCTGCTAACAGAGAAGCAACAAAAAAAATCTGTAGTTTTTGTTTGTTTGCGTCGCTGGTGTGTCATTAATCAGGGTCTAAAAACCAGGTGCTCCTCAGGCGGCTGATTTAATCTGCAGTCTGAACAAAAAGACTCTGGAGCAGCTTTGAGCTCTGACACAACAAACAGGTGCTTTTGTTTCCGGCTCTTCATGGAAACATTTACAGGCGGCTCACATGTTCAGGAACTTCTTACTTTACATGCAAAAGAGTGCTAAAAAAAGAAAAGAAAAACGACTTTTATGAATATTCAAGTGTTTATGAATTCATCCATCATCAACATTTTACTCTTCCTGGAAAAACCTGTCATGTCTTTGTAGATAACAACAGACATATCTGTAGTTTTGTCTTGAGTTTTCTTACTTGCAGCAATAATTTCAACTGTAAACATTAATATTCACCGCATTGTTTACATGACATTTCTATGGTTTCACATTTCTGCCAGTTACAAAAAGGAAAAATGAAAACTTGGCTTCAATAAGGATTTTTTTGCCCAAATTTAGTCAAAATCGAAGATGAAAAGTCACATTTTTTGGTTGGTAAATGTAATGTATTAAGTTCCTCTGTTGTAAACATGTTTTATCTTGTGTAAGATTGTATATTGTTTACATGGTTGGGCGAGTGAGGGGATGAAGGTACGATAATTCCAGCTGGAGCACACAGAGCTCATAGTTTGGACTTTTTATCTCAAAACTTTGAATTTATTATCTCAAAATTTCAACTTTGTTTACACCAAATTTGGACTTTTTTATCTCAAAATTTCGGCTGTTTACCCAATATTTCGACTTTGTTAACTCACAACTTTCACTCCTTGAATCAAGTTCCAACTTTTTTATATCAATATTTCAAATTTCATCCAAATTAATTCAAAAACCATGACTTCTGATCAGAAAATTTCTACTTTAAATCTCAAAAGTTTTACTTATGTGACACAAAACTTTGACTTAGTTAACTCAGAATCTAGACTTTTTTATCTAAAAGTTTTGACTATTTTATTAAAAATTTTGACATTTTTTATCACAAAAGTTTAACTTTTTATCTCAAAGTTTCAACTTTAACTCAAAATTTACACAAAATTTCAACTCTGTTAACTCTAAACTTTAACTTTTCATCTCAAATTTTTAACTTTTATCTCAAAAATTAAACTTTGTGTACCCAAATTTGCTACTTCAGGAACTCAAATTTCAACTTTGTCAACTCAAAACCTTGACTTCTAATCTTAAAGTTCCAACTTTTTACTTCAATATTTCAGATCTGTCAACTCAAAATTTTAACCAAACTGACTCAAAACTTAGACTTTATTTCTCAAAATTTTGACTTAATATGGGCAAGAAAAATCTCAACAAAGTCAGTTTTTCATTTTTATTGTTTTAACTGGTTTAAATTGGGATTTTATATTCATCTTGTACAGGACAAGTCTCAATCAAGTTTCCTGCTTTATTAAAAAAACAAAATAAATGTATATGAGTTAACATCACACCACAGGGATGTATCTGTTTACAGTTCTGTTTATAGAAAATCTACATTAACTTCACAAGAAATGACTGTTAATGTAACTTGTATTCACCGAAAATATCAGTGTTTCATTTTCAGAGAGTCAGAGACGTTTTTCAGGTCAGGAGCAAATCTTTTCCTCTTCTTTAAGATGTATTTTATTCAAAATGTGAGTGTTATTTGCAAATCTAACACCAGGGGGATTCAAAGTCTTGAAATTTGAAATGAAGAAGAGTCACAGTTTTGAAAAATGTGACCTGAGGTTTACAAACGATGGGGAAGCAGGTCACAACTGCAGTTCCTCAAGTGTCCATCGGAGGCTGCATCCAAAAGTTACAATAGTTTACTTTTACAAGGTTACTCTTTTACTCTTTGTGTTCTCTTAAAACTGGCAGCTGTTTCTGTATTTCTGTGTTGTGTCAGCGTTCTTTCTGCTTCAGACTCTCAACTCAACAAATCAGCTCTGTATTTCTCACATCAGGCGTCCAAATCTAAACTAGAGAACGTGTCAGACACCTGCCTGTAAATATCATCCATCTCATATTCATCTTTCATTTCCCATCAACCCTTTCTTCTTGTAAGCTTCTGTTCACTTGTTTCGTGTTAGGAAACAGAAGCCATCGTCCCTCGTCTGTGGGAATCACACGATCACATGCAGTATTGATCAAAAGGTCTATCAAAAAAAAAGAAAACTGTTTACACAGAGATGTATATTTTAATGATATCCACACACACACACACACACACACATGTTGGATGTATACAGACAAAAAAAAAAACACCAAACAATCTTCTCGAAGCCTTTTTAAAACTTCCTTGTTCTTTGCAGTAAGCTGAGACAAAGATTCTTCTCTATTTATATTCTCTGTTTGTCCCGTTTGTCCATGAAAAAAAAACATAAATGTCGTACGTAATTGTTTCATTTTGAAGATGCACTCTTTTATACTTGTCGTTACATTCTGATGTTGTTATAATAAAGTGAAAAGCTTGATTCAGACTTTCTCAATCTCCTTTGGTTTGTCAGTGTTTGTGGGTAAAGAAGAGACTCTTTCTGAGTTTTAAATAAAGTTTTTATTAAAGATGTTCCAGCTCAATAATAACAGCAAACTGAACACAAACCTCATGTAAACTGATAATAAAAAAGAAATTTGCTGCAGGTACAGTCACTGGTCCATTCTGATACTCAAACACATGCTCGCACACACACACACACACGCACGCACAGACACACACTCCTCAGCTGTGACTCTGCTGTAATAATAAATTATATGTACAGTCCAGGTCCACCTGTGACTCAGTTTGACACCAACACACGGTCAGAGAGAGAGTCGGCGCTCTGCAGCAACGCAGCCAGAGTCTGCAGAGACAGAACAGACAGATTAGTTGTTTTTTTTAATAAATGTCTGACAGTGCCTTAGAGAGGCGTTGATATAAAGAATAACACTTACCATTTATCCACTTTATTCTGGGTCGACTCGCTCTTTCCATCACAGGCAACTATTTTCACTTTGTCGACCTTCACGAGGTCCGTCACCTCCCTGAACTCCACGTCGTTGAGTACAAACGTCCACACGTTGTCACAGAACCTGTAGGTGTTCAGAGAGCCCTGAAGGGCGGAAGACGGAGGTTAAAATCAGCACGAGCTTCAACAACGACGATCATCAAAGTCATGAGTGCGCTGGTGTTTCTGAAGCAGGGATGGGTATTGATACCAATGCACTTATCGATCTGATTCTTAATTTTAATTCCCTTATCAATTCCTCCTGTGAATTTTGTGCCATTAGGGAAGAAAAAAATCCATTGATAGAATAACAGATCATAGCACTGCCCCCACAGGCTCGTACAGTAGGCACCAGGCATGATGGGTAAGGCCTTTCTTCTTACCCTGATGCGCCCATCACTCTGGAACAGGGTAAATCTGGACTCATTAGACCACATGACCTTCTTTCATTCCTCTAGAGCAGTTGTTCCCAACCTTTTCCAACTCAGGGCCCACTTTTAAGTCGCAGAAATGATCGCGGCCCACCTTTGACCCAATAAGTACTATAAGTACTAGGCTATATAATGCCTTGAAAAAGCCCCATTTGCAACAATGACCCAATATGTGATTTAAAAATGTGACAAAACCCAAAATGTCACGAGTGGTCAATATCATAACAGATGCTGAGCCCAAAATGTGGTAGCTTTTTGGCCAGAATGTAACAAGTTGTTGCATTGTGGGCAAAAGGTGTTACATTTTGGACTCAGCATCTGTTACATTATCAACCAGTTATTACAGTTTTAGTTTTATTTAATTTATTTTAGTACATTTCAGTACTATGTTACATATTGGGCTCTGACATGCTTTCTTAAAGGGCTTTTATCATACATATATACGTATGAATATTTGAACATTCTGAATTTCTTTTGAAACTTAACTGAGTTTTAACAATTGAATCATTATTTTGTATATTTGTATCTTTATATAATTACCCTTCACTAAAACCATACTATTTGGAATAGTTTTAGAATATGATTTGGCGGCCCACTTGGGAGACCTCTGTGGCCCACTGGGGGACCGCGGACCACAGGTTGGGAATCACTGCTCTAGAGTCCAATCTTTATGCTCCCTAACAAACTGAAGACTTTTTTTCCCAGTTAGCCTCACTGATTAGTGGTTTTCTTAAAGCTACACAGCTGATCAGTCCCAATCCCTTTAGTTCCCTTTGCATTGTGTGTGTGGAAATGCTCTTACTTTCACTATTAAACATACTCCTGAGTTCAACTGTTGTTTTTCTTTGATTTGGCTAAATGTTTATGATCTTAACAGGAACTGGTCCTCGATACCCATCCCTCTCCTGAAGTAACAGGTATAATGTCACACAAACTCTAGTCTCCACCTTCCCTGCTTTAAGTGAGCATGCAGGGTCAGCTTTGAGAGGGAAAAGGTCAGAGGTCACCAGAGGTGAAGGTGGACTCACCCTGAAGTTGACTCTGTTGCGGACTCTGTTAGCGAGCGCTGTGTTAATTGCTTTATCAAACTGCAGAAGGACCTGAAGAGCCAGCTGAGGGGTGATCTGCTGAGTCTGAAAACACAAACAAACAAATAAACAAACAAACAAACAGTTGTGTCAAACAAAAACACAGCAGCCAGCCTTCTTAACAACTCAAACAAACATCACATCATTCCTGTCCTTAGGTTTTAGAATGGATTTTTCTGAAGCTACATGAAAATGTCAAAATTCTGAGATTATTTAATCAAGATTATACGACACCATGTCATAAAAATATGGGATATAAAGTCAAAATTCCACAATAAAAAGTCAAATGAATTAAGAATTTAAAACTTCGAGATTAATCGTCAATATTTAGAGAGAAAATCTTAAAAGAACAAAGACAATTGTTAGATAGTGTCAAAATTCTGAGAGGAAAAAGTCAAATGGGTTAAGAAAAAATAAAAAAAAATCTAACTTTTGGGATCATCCAGTCAAAGTTATGAGAAAAAAAAATCCCAAATTTTGAGAGAAAGTCAAAATAACAAAAGAAAAATAATCAAAATTCTGCGATAGATTGAAATTCTGAAGTAACGCTATCAATATTTTGAGCTTATAAAGTCAAAATTATAAGAAACAATGCCAAAATTATGGGATAAAAAGTCATAATTTAACGATAAAGAGTCCAATGAGTTAAAAAAAAGGAAACTTCATGTTAAAAAAAAACATCAAAATTTTGTGGGAAGTTATTAAATTATAAGACAAAAATTTAATTGCATCAGATAGTGTCAAAATTATACGATGAGTGAAGAAGTTTAAACTTAGAAATAAAAAAAATGTGATCACGGTCAAAGTTATGAGAAAAAAAAAATCCAAAAATTTGAAAGAAAGTCAAAACTACAGGAGAAAAATTGTCAAATTCTGAGGTAATGCTATCAATATTTTCAGATTATATAGTCAAAATTATAAGACACAATGTCAAAATGATGGTGTAAAAAGTCAAATCAAAAAATTATAATATGCATACATTCAAAGTTATGAAAAAAATCTTGATCTTAAGATAAAGTCTAAATTACAAGAAAAATTGTCAAAACTCTGAATTATTGCCATCAATGTTTTAAGATTAGAAAGTGAAAATTATAAGAAAAATGCCAAAATTAGAAAAATTAAATATAAAAACTTTTACTTATCTCAACATTTAGTTACTATGGGAAAGTTTTGCTTTTGTTTTCAATCTTCTTTAACGGATGGAAATAGGATATTACACTTCATTGATGATTATATTTTAGAAATGTTTCCCTTCATTCAAAAAAGAGAGTTTTAAATAATCGTATGAAGCTTCTTTGTCATCTATAAGGATCTTTTGGGGTCCTCTTCTTCTCTTTTTAGGTTTCCAGAATATGTATATGAGTCAATGACGTGACGTCCCTTTTTTTGTGTCCGAGTGTAATATTTCCTTCCATCATGAATTGAGTATTTCATAACATGTATTTCTTTATTCTATGAAACCTGTGTTATTTGAACACATCTTTAAACTATTAAAATATAACATGTTTTTTTGTGTTTTGGTTCCTCAAACCCCCAAAATGTCAGGTGGTGCAACCGTCCTGACAAGTATCCACAGTAATTAAACTCTAAAAATTTAATGTCAGTTATTGTAAATGGAAATTAAAAATACAGTG
>RPOG01000690.1:0-47472 GCA_008086565.1 Thalassoma bifasciatum
TGTGATTAAAATATTGATGCTCACATTGAAGAGCCCTGTTTTCACATCCTCCAAATGCTTAAACTTTTGTTTTCACACTTCCCCACACCTTGTCTTTGTGTCCTCCCAAGGGTCACACCTTGGAATGCATCCTGAACCCCCTGCTTTCCCCCGCCACAGTCTTTCACCATTACACCTCACCTTTGTGTCCCCCCAAAGATCGCATCCTGAATACCCCCCCTCTCAGAGCCTTTGATTTTAAGATCCTTTGTTCCCAAATGTACCTCAGACGGAGAAGGTGTGAAACAAAGCCCAGGGGAGTGGTCTCATGACTATAAGTTTTTCAGACTTTCATCACTCGTTGTCACTTGGCATCCATACTGCTTGTGTGTGTTAACTGACCTTTTCTTTGCAAAGAAAATAAAACTATTGTCGGCCGGCAGAAGTCTTTATTTCATTCTTTACCAGAGTTGGGGAAAAACGGTANGCTTTCCCCCGCCACAGTCTTTCACCATTACACCTCACCTTTGTGTCCCCCCAAAGATCGCATCCTGAATACCCCCCCTCTCAGAGCCTTTGATTTTAAGATCCTTTGTTCCCAAATGTACCTCAGACGGAGAAGGTGTGAAACAAAGCCCAGGGGAGTGGTCTCATGACTATAAGTTTTTCAGACTTTCATCACTCGTTGTCACTTGGCATCCATACTGCTTGTGTGTGTTAACTGACCTTTTCTTTGCAAAGAAAATAAAACTATTGTCGGCCGGCAGAAGTCTTTATTTCATTCTTTACCAGAGTTGGGGAAAAACGGTAACCACACCCTATTTCTGTCTCAGGAGAGCTTTCTGAAGGAAACATGATTTTTTTGTTGTTGTTGTTGACCACAGGTGAAAGGTCTGGAGCAGTGGTGTGGACACACTATTTGAAGGGCAGGGGCCAAAACTTAAAAAAATACAGCATGCAGTGTACAATCTTGCAACCCAAGAGAGAAATTTTACTTCCAAGCATGAATTTTTGGTCCCCAAGAGGGAAGTGAATCATTTTTAATCCAGCCAAGGGGACAGGAAAGTGTTTTATTATCACCCAAGAGTTCTGTTAAGTCTGTTTTGGCTACAAAGAGGGCACTCTAGTGCACATTTTGGCTCCCAAAAAGGCACTTTTGCACTTGTTTTGGTTCCCACGGGGACACTAAAGCATGTGTTTTTGCCAACCAGGAGGCCAGTTTATTGTGTTCTGGCTCCAAGAAAGGCACCTTAGCACATTTGTGGGCTTATGAAGGCACTTTGGCAAATGTTTTGGCCCCCCAGAAGACAGATAATCATGTTTTAACTAGCCAAAGGGAAGTAAAACCTGTTTTTTATTTATTTATTTTTTCCAAGCCAAGAGGTCGGTTAAGTATGTTCTGGCTCCAAAGAGGATGGTTTGGTGCACATTTTGGCCCCCAAATGAATGCTTAAGCATTTGCTGCCCAAAAGGCCAGTTCATTGAGTTTTTGGCTCTGAGAAAGGTACTCTGGTCCATGTGTGGGCTTAAGAAGGCTGTTTAGCACACATTTTGGCTCCCAAGAAGGTGGATAATCATGTTTCAACTGGCCAAGGGGACTGAAAACTGGTTTTCCACTCAACAGCTCTTTTATTTGTCATGTTTGAGATGCAAAGGGGACATTTTTTCAATGCAAAGGGGGACTCTTAAACAAGGGCCATTTTATTGTGTTTTGGCTCCCACAAGGAATTAAATCCCATGTTATGGCTCTCAAGAGAACACTTAAGCCTGTGTTTCTCTTAGCCACAGGGCAATTTTAATATGTTTTGGCCTTGAGAAAGGTACTTTAGCACATGGGTGGGCTTAAGAAGGCACTTCCACACTTATTTTGGCTCCCAAAGAGGCACTCAAGCACTTGTTTTGGCTCCCAAGAGGACACATTAGCATGAATTTTGACTCCCAAGAAGGCACTCCATCACATTTGGGCTTAAGAGGGCACTCAAGCTGTTACACTGAACCAGACAAAGGACTCAAAAAGCAGACCCGACACAAAAGCTCAATCTCTATCAGTTCTAATCAGGCAACAGTATCAAAAACAGCAGGCAAAAACAGGGTTGAAAAATCCGAAGAGGGTTCAAGAATTACTAGAGACTAGAGCAAGAAAACGCGAGTGAGCTAACACAAAGAGAGACAAACTGGAAGGGAAGGGAATGACTGGGGAGACTTAATACTTAGGGGTGGGGACAAAGACACACAGGTGAAACACATGAGGTAATCATAAAGGTGGGAGACAGGTGAGGGAGGCAGGGGTGGAAATCTGAAACGAGACACAAGGGTAAATAAAATAAACAGAAAACACAAGACTAGAAACATAAGGGTAAATATAAAAAGTTAAAAAATAATATGTAGTCATGACACAAGCATTTGGTTTGTCTCACAAGAAAGTGCTTTGAGACACCTATTAGCATAAGAAGGCATCTTGTAGTATGAGTTTTGGTTCCTGAACATGCACTCTGTCTAGCTGAAGTGTGTTTGGGCTCCCAAAAAGATACTTCAGCATGTGATTTCCAACGTTTTGGCCATCCAAGCAATGTTTAATTCATTTTTTACTGCATTCCAGGAAACTGTACTGTAGTGCTTGATCTTTAAATGGTTTTCCAGTATCTCAGAGTGTAAATCTACTAATTCAGCTTTTTCATGGCTGAGTCAGAGATCAGGTGAAGGTCACATGTAAACTTCTCCTGCGCTCACCACTGATCACTTTTTCTGCACACGGTTGACCTCAACATGTCACCTGACCACTTCTATCAGCTCTTTGCCAATTAGTGTGAGTGTATTGATTAGAGTCATTAATGGGGCCTGTCCCTGGTGGACCCCCCGCTCCTTTGGGCTGAAGATCAATAAACATGATCATTGATTACTCACGTGTAATGAGCATGGATTTAGCTGTGGTCCTGAGTGGAGTTACGAAAAACAATTACAGCAGTGTCGCTCCAGTTTTCAGCATTTCATTATGTTACGTCTGTGCTCGGGACAATGAAACAATCAAAATGAACCGATTTAAAGATGAATAGGACAGTTAACAGTCAAACTTTACAATAAGGACACATTTTTTACTGTATTTACACTTTAATGAGTTGAAATAATGACTTGTGTGCTGCTCTCTCCCTCTTAGATATTGTGTACTTAAAAACATTAGTGTTACTATTTTGAGTAAAAACCTCAAAGTTTTGGTTTTTTTTAATTAAGAGAAAGGAATTACAATTTAAGGCGATTGTGTATGTGTTTCATTTTGGGGGGGGTTAAGTTATGAAATGTACTTAGTGATGAATTTAAACTGGGTCCATCTCAGAATCAGAATCACTTTATTGTCCCGTCAAAGGGAAATTAGTGTTGCAGCCAGAACACACAAAAGACGACATAGACAATGACAATAAGACCCAATTAAAAGTCTAAAATACAGAAATAATACACAACACAATGCCTAATAAGAGACACAATAAGAAACACCATAAATATACAAAATCACTAACCATGTTTAGACCAGAGCTCTTACCAAAAATGAAGAGTAACAGACAAGTAAATGCAGAAAAGTGCAAAGTGTGAAGGTGCATGTAGTGCAAAGAAAACATGAGCAACCAAAAAGCTAATTGCCACTGAGTAAATTAATTGCACTGGGGATAAAAAAAAGCCCTCAAATCTTTTGGTCTTCCTCCTAGGAGCTCTAAAAAATGGAAGCGTATTGCTGCTATGGTAAAAAAAAAAAAAAAAAAAAAAAAAATCTCATTATTTTGTGATACTGAGTTGTCTAAAAATTTTGTGATACCAAATCACAATGTTATAAGGTGATTATATTGCTAAACTCATGTTTGAATGTGGAAACTGCATACAGAATCACTAATGGCTCACTTTAGATGATTTAGTTCAATTCTTTTTCATGCTTGGGTTAAGACATGGAGAGTCTCTGCAGTTATTGACTTCTGTGGATGATATAACAATACGTTTGCATACACTCAGGTGTATTTTTAAATGCATGGGGCTCTACAGGAGTGAGAATCAGTCCGACCCTCTGGAAGTAGATCTGTGATCATTAACTGTGACCCTCAGTTTGTGTGTGGATCCCGTCTCACAGGCTGTGGCTCATAATCGGGCTACAGTCAGCTTTATCTTGTCTTGACTTTCGTCAGCCAAACAGCAGCAACAACAGTTGTTCATTCACAGACTCGTCTCTCCTGCACACAGGCTTTTTAACACTGCAACAAGGGACTTAGATAAGTGACTGAATTAAATTCTGCAGATACATAAAATACTACTAATAATTTGTGATACTTAACTATCTGGTTATTCAATGATACTGGGTTATCTCAAAATTTTGAGATTTTTTTTTTTCCTACTGTGGCAGCAAATAAACTTCTGTACCAAAACAATCTCTGTTGAGTTTTAAAAAAAATATTGAAAGCTAAAATAATAAAGGATTAGAATTGAAAATGACTGAAAGGTGAAATGATTGAGAATGGTAATAATTTACAGTAATACTTGTTATGTTCTTTTTTTCTTTTTTGTACAGCTGATGTTTTGGGTTATTTTATGGATTGTACAGGCAAAAATAAGCCTCGATTTTCGTTTTCTTGTGTGAGTAAATGTTTTGTGCAAGCATGTCTGTATTTTTTTTCTCCGTTCTGACATGGAAACAGATTGCACCAAACTAAACATGTTTTACGAATTACTGTAACTGAAATAAAAACATTCAATTCTTGCAGACACACACACTTGGGCGCACACACACTCTCTCATGGTGGTCCGCAGTAAATAGTTAAAGGAACAGGTGGTTTTGTTGTTACTGCTTTCCCAAAAACTCTATAAATACTTCCATTGCATTGTCACTGTCAGTGAGCTTCCCTCTCTTGTCATAAATCCTGTCTAAGTGCAGAGCTGTATCCAAACAGGAGAAACTAAATCCTTCATTATTTCATCAAAGTGCAAGAAAGTGTCATCAATATCTCAAGCAAATCTACTGAAATCTGTATATTGCTCTGCTGCTCTTGTGGATAATGACTGTGTTTAATTAAGAGCAGAAATAATCTCACTTACAGTAATGAAGCTCCCACTCTCCTGAACTATTTCTGTCTGCTCACAGTCTTTTGTTGTCCCCCTGCAAATATCTCAGCTCTGGCACATGTACGACACAAACAACACCCAACGGGGTGACAGAAATTCCAAAACATCCTGACCTCATAGCTCAGATTTTCTGTTCCGCGGCCGAACAACAACTGCGTGTACAATTGCATTGTTGACAAATATCAGCTAAGCCTTCATATCTGTGCATACCTTTTACATGAGTAACTGCATGTGTGGGTAATAGGCTGCTATAAATAAGACCTCATTGGCTAAATTCACAGTGAGGCGGATGTTAATGAAGGTTGCATGTTTCTGCTGCGTTAGGAGAAAAAAATCTGCAGCCCACACATAGAGGAGATCACAGATTGGTGTCAGGAGTCCTCTGACCTCTCATGTCTGGAGGTTTACGCTTAAAGGCATGTTCTGTTCTGTTATCGAAGCCAGTCTCACTAAAGCCTGATCGAAACGACTGAAGAAAGTGTTTGACTTCCTGTTCCCACCTTGATTCAGACGACACAAAGAAAGCACCTCTTCTCTTCGGGCTCATCTGAGGTGAATCTGAGGGTTTCCCACCACCCCAGGCAAAAAGAGTCTTTTGTGAGCAGTCTGAGCAGACAGCTCGTCCTGCAGGCAGCCCTCCACAGGTCAGCTGTGAGGGAACGACAGCAGCTGTCGGGGTTTGTCCTCAATCCCTCGTCTGATCTCGTCTGCAGCCGAAAGGATAAAATTAAACGTGTTCTTTGATAATACCATTTTTCAGAATTGCAAAGGGCTTTGATTTGGATTCTTGAAATCCCTTTTCTGATATTTTATCCAGTCAAATGAAGATCTACAAAAAAGGTTGTCATTCTATTGTTGGTGGGTGATTATATCGAAATAGAAAATGTTTGATTCATTGAGATTTTCTTTCAAATGCAAAGGTGAATCAACTTTTTTTCAACACAGAACATACAGTTGTGCTCATAAGTTTACATACCCAGGCAGAATTTATGAGTCCTTGGCTTATTTTCAAAGCCTATGAATGATAAAACAAAATCTTTTCTGGCACTCATGGTTTGTGGTTTGGGGAATCCATTTATTTACAAACAACTGTGTTTACTCTTTTTAAATCATAATGAAAACAGAAACTATCAAAATGAACATGATCAAAAGTTGACATATCCTGGTGATTTTGAAATACAGGACCCTCTGAAAGAACGTGGTCTGGCTGTTTCAAGATGCACGATAAGGAGGCACTTGAAGAAAAATGGGCTGCATGGTGAAGTTGCCAGAAGAAAGCCATTTCTATGCAAATGCAACAAAGTATCCCACTTACAATACGCGAAACAGCACAGAGACAAGCTTCAAAACTTCTGGAACAAAGTCATTTGGAGTGATGAGACCAAAAGTGAACTTTTTGGCCACAACCATAAATGTTACATTTGGAAAAGAGGCAGCAAGGCCTATTATGAAAGGTGCAACATTCCTACGTTGAAACATGGGAGCGAATAACTGATATTTTGGGGATGTGTGAGTGACAAAGGCTCAGGAAACTTGGTCCAAACTGATGTTATCAGAAAATACTGGAGGAAAATTCACACTCATCAGCCCAGAAGCTGCACATGAGACATACTTGGACGTTCACACATGACCATGATCCAAAACACAAGGCCAAGTGGACCTGCCATTGGCTACAGCAGAAGAAAGTGAAGGTTTTAAAGTGGCCATCTCAGTCTCCTGACCTTGATATCATTGATCCAGTGGAGGGAGACCTCAAACCTGCAGTTCATGCTAAACAGCTCAAGAATTTACAGGACCTGGAGACTTTTTGCCAAGAAGAATGGGCAGTTTTACCATCTGAGATAATAAAGACCCTCATCCACAATGACAACAAAAAATTTCAAGCTGTTACTGATGTTAAAGGGGGAAATACAAGGTATTAAAAACTGGAGTGTGTAAACCTTTGAACAGGGTCGGTTTGGTACTCATTATGATTTAAAAAGAGTAAACACAATTGTTTCTTAATACATGTCTTCACCCAACCTCTAACCATGAGTGACAGAAAGGATTTTGTGTTATCATTCATATTTTCTGAGAAAAGGTCAAAAAAATCAGAAAATTCTGCTGGAGGGTTTAAACTTATGGGCATAACTGTATATGGAAATTACACCATAACAATGTTGAGGGCTGAAACCTGAAGTTGTGTGATCCATGTTAACATGCAATCCATGACATGCAAATGGTATTAATATTCAGATGCATTTTCTAGAGAGCAGGGTGACTCACATTTTTCATTTGCATAAAAACAGGCAACCATGAAATATAGTGAAGAATGAGAAGAACGCCCACCCGCCCCAAGTCACCCCACCTGTATTAAGGATACAGCTGTGTTTGGAAAGTACTCTCACCTAGAACACAAAGAATGGAAAAACTTGAGCCTAGGTTATTTGACATGCTCTTTTTGAAATCTAATTCTTTTACAGTGTTTTTGTAACAAAAATAAAAAAGGTTCATTCATGACTGAGCGGAGAGGTCACCTCCATGTCACCCTCAGGTCATCCGTCTCGTGTTGAACACAATGAAATCCTCTTTATCTGTTTAATTGCATTACACTTGTTTGACACGCGATGAAGACACTATAGAGGAGTCTACAAGGTCAGCTCTTTATTAATCCACTTTATTCCTGAGTCTGGGCTGATACTGACACATTTGGTGGAACTCAGAGTGTGAAAGCTTGGCAAAACATTTGAAACTAAGCTTTCTGCTCTGTACGGATCACCTCAGTCTGTGAGCACAGCTTCTGTCAAGTTTAGAGGTAAATGTTAGGTCGGCTGGTTCAGCCATAGAGGAGCTACTGTGGTCGAGCTGATCAATCCAGCAGTCTCCCTCTCTCTTGTAACAAACAGACAGTTGTCTACCTGTAGAGGCGGAGGTTGGCTGGTATCACTTTATTTACATAAGACTGAAATTACACCGTCAAAACATAACATGAGGTCTGTCAATAAGCTGAAGGAGGTTTCATGAATGTTTATGGATGTTGTCATTAAGTGCCATTTAGTCTACTTTAATGCAAAGTTGACATTGATAGAGAATGTCTTTGATATGACAACTTGACATTTTTGGCAAAACAGTGGCAGATTAAGCAGTCTTGTTAAATGTTAAGATTTTATATCAAAGACATCCCAAACGATGTCAACTTTGCATCAAAGGTGGCATCATTCACTGAATCACACTTAATGACAACATTCGTAAACATGCATGAAGCCTCCTTCAACTTGATGACAGATTTTTTTCCCCAAAAAACTATTTTTACTTAATTTTCTTGGCAAAAATATACAGACATACCTTACAAATTGGCATTTTGAAAACCAATACATATTAATATAGAGATAAGGACAAAAGTGGCAAACCAACAAAACAAAACACATAAGAAAAACAAACAGTTCAATAATAAAAGTAAGAGCAATGATAATTATATTATTAATTATAATGAAAATAACAATAATAGTAAGTATAGTAGAGATAATGATACATTCATAAAATAAATAGATTATTATTAGTAATAATAATAATAATAATAATAATAATAATAATAATAATAATAATAATAATAATAATAATAATATAGAAATACAAACAAATGAGTCACTAAGATAAAATAGTTTCAAAAATCAAACAGAGAAAACAACCTCACTTGGATATCAAAAAGAGTAGGAAAAAAATCAAATGATGAAGAATAAGAAGGGGGGGGGGGAGTAACATTTAAAAGATTATAATAATCTGCCAAATTTAAATATGGCACCTTATGTGCCAAAGCACAAAGCATATGTACAAATACACATCTGCCTCAGCTTAGTAATGACAGGTTTGATGTTTATGACAGTGTCGTGTCAGTCTTGTGTATACTCATTCATATAAAGTGTTACCGTTTGGCTTACTTCAGCACAAATCAACAGCTTACTTTTTCTCATTAAAGGCTTACATGTTTTTAGAAATGGACCTTTAAAGCTGAATTATGTAAAAAAAACAAAAAAAAACAAACAGTTTTAGTTTATCCATATGAATAATTCAAATGCATTTATACTGTGTCGGTAATCAATGCTCCATTAAAGGGTTATTCAACTGTAGAGGGCTGTGAGCTGAGCTGCAGTGAGCTTATTTATGTCAATGGGCTTCTCCTTTTCATTAAATGAAAGAGATCTGACCAATAAAATATCCTTTTAAAGAGCTGTTTGAGGTGCACTTCTATTTTCCTGGTGGTTACATCACACATGTGGTGTACAGAGGCGAGTCCTTGAGACAGACAGTTGAGTTTGGTACCAAGTTACCTCCTTTTGCCACATCATTCCTTTCTCTCTTTTCTGCTCTAAGTAAAGGTTCAACCCCCTAAAAAAAACTGAAATGAAGACACAAGAAAACAAACAGTGAACACTTTCATAAAAAATCTCAGACTTTCTAGGAATTTACTCAGGAGCTGCTGGCTGAGCTGGGACTAATTTTAGCTCCCCACCTTTAAGAAGATTAGCTGCTCCTAGCAGTGCCAACACTAAGGAACTTTTGTTCTGAGTAATTTGACAAATACTGGCACAAAAAGAATCAAAAGCATCATTCTCAGAAGAAACAAAAGGAGGCACTTTTTGAGTAAGAATGCAAAATCAACAAATCAACAATCTACAAAAAAATCAAAGGAACAAACTGGAGTCAAAGCAAGCCTGTAATAAACTTGATTAACAAAGTGACAACAGCAAATAAACATTTGGTTGTTCTGTGGCCAGTTGTCAGAAATGATACAACACCACTGAGTCAACTTCTATTGAATTCTGACTACGACAGAACTTCTGGTGTTTTGAAATAAAAAGTGACTGTGCTAAATGGTGACTTCAGCTGTATGTGTCACTTATGGTCAGCTGACAGTCACCAGTCAACAGGGTCACACTTTACACTAAAACACCAGCAACGTCTGTGCTGAGATATGAAATGTTTTCTTTATCAAATCTCACTTAACCACACTTGACCACAAATAAGTCACATTAACTGCTGATATTCTAAATCTGGTTTTTACTCTCTGTATTTACACATAAAAAAGTTGGTTTTGGGCGGGAGTTATGACCAAATATGAAGAGTAAATAATAAGCAAACATATAAATTAAGATAAATAGAGCAGAATCCTCATATCACAGTAAAACTAAGGGATATAATCAAACTATTAACCAGTCTGAATAGTCCTGAAATACACAATCATTGCTATTATTTTAGATTTGGAGCTGTTCTCTATCTGGACGTACGTTTCTGTATCCTTTACTATAACCCAGGTCTCAGACTCAGAGCTCTGTGTGCTGCAGATCAATGCAGAGTAACTATCAAAAACAGCGTAGCGTATGTTTTAGTCTTTAGCCAGTGATTCAGCCTTTAGCTCATGTTTAACCCTCTAGCAAGTTTTTGAGCTGTTAGCCCATGTTTTACCCCCTTGCTAGTGTTTGAGTTTTTAGCTCTTTTGTCAGCCTTTAGCCTTTGTTTTATCCTCTAGCTTTTGTTGTAACCTTTGGCCTGTGTTTTACCCTCTGGCTGGTGCTTTAGCCTTTAGCCTGTGTTTTACCCTCTGGCTCGTGTTTTAACCTTTAGTCCATGATTTAGTCTTCAGCACATGTTTTGATCTTTAGCTTGTGTTTTTTCCTTTAGCCTGTATCTTACTCTTTAACTAGTGTTTCAGCCTGAAGCCCATGTTTTACCCTCTAAATAGTGTTTTTGCCTTGAGCCTGCGTTTTAGTCCTTCGCTTGTCCATCAGCCTCTAGCCTGTGTTTTACCTTCTAGCTCATGTTTTAACCTTTATCCCATGTTTTACCCTCTTGCTGATGTTTTAATCTTTATCTCATGTTTTACCTTCTTGTTGGTGTTTAATGTTTAGCCTGTAATTTGGTCCTCAGCCCATCTTTTAGTCTTAAGCTTGTGTTTTAGCCTTTAACCTGTGTTTTTCCTTTAGCTGGTGTTTTAGCCTTTAGCCTGTGTTTTATCCTCTAGCTAGTGTTTAAGCCTTTAGTAAGTGTTTTTAGCTTCTAGCTTGTATTCCAGCCTTAAGCCCATGTTTAAGCCTTTAGTCCATGCTCTATTACTCTCCTGCTTAGTTTTCTTCTGATCTTCTGTCCCTTCTCTGTCAAACAGTCCAGCTCTCGTTTCCATTGTTATAACTAAATGAGTCACAGAAATATTTTTCGGCAGAGAAAAACACAGATCTCTCTTCTAAAAGCTAAAGTCTGTCAGCGGGCATGGCACTGTCATGGAGACTTCGGTGTGCCATAAATCAGTCCGACTTGTCCAGTCCTGATTTGGAAGCCAGGACTTAACAATCAGAAATAATCTATTCTAGTGCTTATATCTCATTTAAATGAGGGATTATGGTCAGGCATATATCTAGATTCCCAGACTTTTTCAATCACTTAGAAAGTCCTATCAGTCTCTTTAATGAGCTATAAAAAAATAACCACTCACTTGTTCTGCTGGTTGCTAAATATTACTTCAAATGTTGGGTGAATATTAATGAAGTCACAACTTTTTACTCAAGCGGGGCAGATAAAAAGAAAAGTGAAGACACTCACCTTTTTCCTTTTATGGCACCTTTTTTACTCAAAAGCAAATGTGCAACATATTGCACATTCTTTTGAACGTCTCATTATTCTGCAAACACACTGGGAGGAATAAAAGCAGAGAGGAAGGAGTCACAAAAGGGTGAGAGTGAGACAGAGAAAGGAAGAAGTAATGAGAAAAGTTCTGTGTGCAAAGAAAGAAACATCAAAAAAAGTGACAGCGTTATCAGAAGAAGGAGCATATCTCTGTGGGAAAATATACGTGCTCTAAATCCTATTGGAGGATAGAGAAATAAATGTATGTAAAGTTTAAGGTAGAGAGCAGACGGAGGGAAAGGCAGGAAAAAAAAAAGGTCTTTGAGAACCTGAAAGCAACAAAGAGACCAGGAGAGATGGAATGTGGAGGTGACAGATTTTTGAGAGTCTGGGAAGAAATCTTCAGCAGGTGTGAATCTGGTCTCAGGCTGTGGATGAGAGGCAGTCACACACACACACACACACACACACACACACACACACACACACACACACACACACAGAGAAAACCTATCCTCGCATGTAAAACAGACAACTGTGACATGATTTTTTACTGGCAAGCTGTCGTCACTTGCCCTTTTCTCTTTATTTAACCCTCCATCACTCGCCACCCAAACACATGTTTGAACATTTGAAATGATTTAAAAATACAGACACACACACACACACACACACACACACACATACACACTTATCAAATCTGGCATTGTCCCTTGTTTTTTTATTCTTTTGGAGTTGGTTTCTCCAACAATTTCACACAGACGTTGTGAGGCTCCTCATCACTTATTGAAGTCCAGAGAAGAGTTCAATCATTGAATTACAGAATTATTGATTACTTTGTCTCCTTACCCAGATGTGTTTAATCCAATACTGTGATTGGTTGAAATCCCCATAACAGTTGAGAGACATATTAGGTTCTAACCCCAAAGTCACAAATACTTCATGCACTGATAACAATTTTCATCGATTTGCTTCCACTTTAAATTAGTATTTAGTAAATGAGACAAAACCCCTTCTCTCTAGCTCACCCTGTCTCTCATTCTAGTTTGCATGACCTTTCATAACCTGTGCCCTTATATTATCCCTTACCAACAAAAGTAGAAAATAATCAGGGCAACCTGTACGCTGCCTGGCCCAAAAAGAAAATCACCACCTGGATTTAACCAAGCAAAAAAGGTACAAACCTTCTATTGGAAAATAACGGTATGGGTGATTAACTTTCAGCTGGAAACAAGTTATTTAACTCCAGCTGATGTAATGAGTAACTTCTCATTTCTTCAACAACCACAGAGAAAGACACATCCTATGGTTGTGGAGGAGATGTTAGTCTGTTTAAGAAAAGTCAAATCATTGGCATCAAGCAGAAAAAACATCTAAAGAGATTGATGCAAAAACTACTAAAACTGGGTTAAGAACTGTCAAACGCATTATTAAAATCTGGGAGGATGGTGAGGAACCGTTGTCTTGGGTGCATCAGGGTAAGAAGAGAGGCAGGTGAAGTGATGCACCCATTATGCCTAGTGCCTACTGTACAAGCCTGTGGGGCAGTGCGATGATCTGGGGTTGCTGCAGGTGCTCAGGTCTAGGTTCAGTAGACCTGAGGATATACTTATTCCAGCAATGGATTTTTTTCTTCCCCAATGGCACGGGCATATTCCAAGATGACAATGCCAGGATTCATGGGGCTCAAATAGTGAACGAGTGGTTCAGGGAGCATTTTTCACACATAGATTGGCCACCACAGAGTCCAGACCTTAACCCCATTGAGAATCTTTGGGATGTCCTGGAGAAGACTGTGCAGTGGTCAGACTCATCATCAATACAAGATCTTGGTGAAAATTTAATGCAACACTGGATGGAAATAAATCTTGTGACACAGCAGAAGCTTGAAAGCATTGAAACAATGCCACAGTGAATACGTGCTGTAATCAAAGCTAAAGGTGGTCCAATGAGATATTAGAGAGTGTGACCTTTTTCTTTTATTGGTGCCTTTTTTTGGTCAGGCAGTGCATGTACCTGTATAAATTCAGGGTTTACTCAGATTCACCTCTTCTGCACTTACACTCACTATTTTGGTTGCATTGGTGTGTTCACATTGAAAGTATGGAAGATCATAGTGCACTTTGACTTCTCAGCTATTGCACTCAATACAGTGAAAAAGCTGAGTGTGGAGCACTGGACACTTCTCACACTCAATGGTTGTCATATTGGCTTTGTGAAGGAAGAGGTGCTAACAAGTCAAACAATGGTCAATGGTTCTAATCAATGAATAACAGTAGAAGACCTGTGAACAGCTGTGGAAAGCAATTGTAATTTCCAGTAAGTGTGAAGCTGCAGTGTTGGATGTAGGACAACACCATCCTGTAAGATTTTATACACTGTTCCAGTGAATACAGAGTTTAGAGCTAACATGGTGCATTCATGTAAGTGTTTTTACTGAAGTACATGATTTGAGACACGTGGTATTTGTTCAGTCTGCAGTGATTTCAGCTGCCAAAACAGCTCGAGAGTCCAGAACCAAAATGTCATTGGTCTGAAAACTACCTGCAATTATGTCACACAGCCCTAAAGCTCCTGCTGTCAAAATCAAATAGAAACTGGTCTGACCAACTAATAAAAATTGTGTCAAGGGTGGGAGGGACGTACGAAGAGAGAACAAACAGGACATGGTGTGTTAGGAGGGTTTGAAAACCAGAAGGGGTGATGTTGAGGTGTGGTCCTGCTCCTGAAATTTTGCTAAAAAGCTCAACTAGGGGCGTTAACCCCTTAGTTCCCACCCAGTTCTGGCTTATTTACCATACTGTGCTTCAGAGCTTACAGCAAGCAGTGATGAAATGATGCAATAAAAGTGTAGCTTAATTTTTGTGTTACTATAAATGATGGGTTTTTTATCATTTCTTTTTACATTTTACTTAAATTCAATTACATATTTCTATTCACTGGTATATAAGGATCCATTTCAGTCATACTGTAACATTTAAGCTAGAGGAGTCAGAAAAATTACCCCTTGTGCTTGGTCTGGAGTCAAAAAACCAGTGCAGAAATCTATTTTTGTGAAATATTTGTCGTCTTTTCTTTTCAAGCCTGTCATTACAGTTACAGTTACAGTCACGTCTCAAGTCATTCTGAAATGTGAAATAACCAGACACATATTTTGAATACTGATACTTCCTTAACAGAAAAGATTTGCATTGTTACAAGCTGTAAAAGACCAAAAACAGTTTTTCACCTGCTGATGCAAATATTTGGAGCAGTTTCAAAAAGGAACAAATTCAATGACTAAGACATATCTTCCAAAAGTTTTCACAGAAAAGACTCCATCAGAGTAAAAACCAAGACTAAGTTAATAAAGGAGAAAAGGTAAAAACAGAAAATCAAAGCAATACAGGAAAAGACTAACCAAAGGAAACACTCAGTGTGGCTCAGCGTCTTTCTATCAAGAATGCTGTCAGTGATGTCTGAATCAGGTCCAAAGAAAAAGCAATACAACAAATTTAATTCAACTTAATGTGAGTCATTTCTTTTTATGTGGTGAAATGTGTGAGTTGTGCAACTTATTTGGTTTGTAGGTCAGATTTCAGTATCGGTCACAGAGGTAAAAATAATGTTGGCAGGCATGTCAACTGTACAAAGTGAAGACAAAATGTTGGGGCAGAAATTCTATTGTTGGCAGGGATGTTAATTGTCTCTCAAAAGTCTTTAGCCTCTCTACCCCTATTGTTGCACACTTGCTTCATAACACTTTGATTTAGACTGAAGCCAACATTGTATTTGTGGCATATTTAACATGTATTTTGGAGCCTTTTACAAGCACTGGTTTCATGTGGGATCTTTTGGAGTGGGACCTTCATCAATTTCATGCTAACAAGCATTGTGGATAACAATCTGTTTATTTTGACACTTAAAGTTTTGGGATATTGTTGAAAATAAGGTCATATGTATGTTACGTGTAATAAATGTTACGCAATTTATATGATATATTGTTATATATGTTTTATCACATGATACAAATGTCTTATGTTTCATTGTGTACGACAGACAAATTAAAAATCTCCACTCAATTTAGCATCAGCTTGAAAGAAAAAACAACAATTATTTATTTTTTCTTTAATTGTGAATAAATTCAGGCAGTAACAGATTTTCAAAGTTGTACCAATTGTTTGATGCTTTACAGTGGTACACTGCAAAAAGCCAGCCTTCAAAAACAAGAAAGATAAACACAAATTCGGGGATGTTTTACTTAAAGTAAACAAAATTATCTGACAATAGAACAAGAAAATTTGGCTTATCAAGACTTTCTAAAACAAGTTTTTAAAAAATCTAACCTCAATGCACCCAGAAATACCTTAAAATAAGTTTATGTTACTAATAACAAGTTCATTTTTGTTGATACAAACAAAAAAATGAGATATCTTTTCTTAATATGTTGAAATATATTATTATAATGACGTAAATGCTTGTGCCATAATCCTGATATAATGATACACTGAAAAAAAGTCACTCCAAAATTAAGTTAGAAAATGATTACAATATATTTTTGCTTGAAATAAGCAAATAAATCTGCCAGTGGATCAAGTGAAAATTGCCCTGGTAATATATCCTAAAATAAGTCTCAATGAGAGAGAAAACTCATTTTAACCATATTTTCTTGCATTGAGACATTCTGTGTCTCTGTAATGCGTTGCTGCCCAACACTGATGGTCGGGTTCATAAACAAAATCTCCCCATTGAGTGAAAGTCTGTGCTTAAAAATGTATCTCATTACTTTTTGAGTCTCCATTTAACTTTCATTTGACCACCCAGATATGCAGACACAAGCAGGAACACACACCTCCCACTGCCGCATGTTCTCTGAGGAGACAGCTGCCCTTCTGAAACCCAGCCATCATTAACACCTTTAAACACAACATACCACACTCATAAATAAAAAAAGCCCATTAATGGCCCTGGGGCATGTTAAAAAGAGGATTAGCCCCAAAGATGTAAATATCCTGAGCTTATTTTCATCCTCGAGGCAGAATCAGGAGCCTGAAGCATCATTAGGGAGAGTGGAGGGCCTCATCAGGACAGCGAAGTATGCAAATGTTTCAGAGAGACAGGGTCAAACAGGGGAAGAGACTAAATGAGTGGGAAAAAAATAGAGAAGAGGAGAGTAAATGAGGATATTATAAACAGAGAAGTGTCAGTCACACAAAAACTCCTTTAGCTCTAAGTCCAGGGGATTTGCAACGCTCTTAGTGCTCCGCTCTGAAATACACACCCTCACACAGAGCAATTATCAAACAGCAGAAATATTCACAGAGACAGAGACAGTTATCAAAACACTGAGGCTTGAATAAACAGTCTGTATGTTCAGGAATAATTATTGTCCCAGTGGATTATTTACGTGAAAAGTCTCTGTAAGTGTTTGTAAATGATGTGAATATCACTCCTATCATCAGATATTAACCCAAATGCCAACAGTCTCAGCTTGAACCAAGATTTCATGTGGACTTATTATAACCAGATTGGTGTTTGGGATATCTTGATGTATTTATAGCCTTCGGCAGCTTCACCAGATGGTCCCGCACTAATATTAAATTGATTTCATGTTTTTTTAAAGCCTGAATTGGAGAAAAATCTTGGATCATTTTCATTTGGAAGCATTGCATCACTGCTTCTAAAAGGAGTGCTTTCGTGTTCCCAGCATGGCTCTGAATGGAATAAAAAACATGAGTACTATGCTGGAAAACAACAACATGGTGGTTAAAAATGGTTTGGATTTATGCTCAGCAGTCGAGGACAGCAGCTCACAGCTTCATGATGAGAATCTACTGTTCATCCACATCCCAGAGGACTGATGACTGAAGATCTGGTGACTGTGGAGGTCGCTGGATAAGGGTAACTTATCCTCATGTTCAAGAAGGCAGTTTGAGATGATCAGAGCTTGGAGACAAAAAGCGTTATCCTGCTGGAAATCTCCAACAGAGGATGGACACACTGTGCTTATTAAAATTGGAACCCGCTCCATAATAGACCCAGTACTTGGTATTAAATCCTGGTCTCATCTTGTCCACACTGTTAGAAAAAAATGTAAAAAAAAAAAAAATCACTGGCAGCAAAGTTTCCAAACAGATACCATAAAATTACAGTTATTATTATTACAGTTATATTTGTAACAGACAGTCAGTCTATGCTGTGGAGCGTAGACAGACAGGTAGTCAGCCTGTACCATGGGGTCCAGGCAGCCGGCCCACACTGTGGAGCACAGATAGGCAGGCTATGCTGTGGAGCATGGACGAACTATCAGGCTACAGCAGGGGTGTCCAAACTATGGCCCGGGGACCAATTGTGGCCCGCCGTCTATTTTCAAGCGGCCCCCAGCTCTCATCTTACCATGTGTTAGTTTTGTCATTTAATTTAATCATGTTCTAACTGTTTACATTTACAGTTTCTGTCAACTGCTTGAAATAAATCTTAATATATCTGGTAACGTTTCACAAAGATTTGGACTGTGCATAGGCAACTTTATAGAGCTAAAGCTCTGTACAATCAGCAAAAACTCAACAATTTTTACAGCTCACATTTAATTGCATTTGGCATGATGCAAAATGTGTTTCATGAATTGTTCAGAATTAATTAAAAACATGAGAGGACCAAAAAGCTGAACTTTGGATATGAAATGGTCAAAAAAAAAAAAAAAGACAGAAGTTGAAGCATAAAATGGTTTAGAATGCAGGATCGGAGATATTTGGGGTTTAAAATGTTCTTATAATTGTCGTATAAACAAACATGATAAAGTCCAGATCCTGATCCTGCCATAAAATTGTTACATATTTTGGTACAGGTTTGGTTTTATCTCCACTAAAAAGAAATAGTTTTCCCATAGAGCGCTCATTTGTAACTTTCACTGTTGGTGAGCATGTCCATAAGAGCCGCTGGGCCCTTGGTCATTTTCACAGTTTCCAATACGGCCCTTTTTGGAAAAAGTTTGGACACCCCTGGTCTACAGCTTGCAGCGTGGACAGCCAAATAGCCAGCACAAACCATGGAGCGTACAAAGTCGGTGTCACCCATGTGTTGTAACCATGTACAGCAGGCTCTCATGTCCACTGTGTGGCCTCCTCGCTCATGGTTACAAGGGTTGTTACGGAATTCTTGTATTTTCACTTTATTGAAAGTGTTTGATCATAATATTTTAGGAAAAGTCTGTAAAATAATGTTTACCTGTAGAACTCTTAATGACATTATATGTAAATGTGACATAGTTGCACTTCATTTGAATTAGGGTATTTTACCTAAATTTTGCTGTTTTTGTTTGGCATCCATGCTGCCAGTCATTTACAGTTGTTTTTAACTGTATTTCTTTTCTTTTTAACTTTATTCCAAAGCTATTCTACTCAATATTTGTAAGTGTAAAAATGTTTCACCTTCTAAGTAAAAGGCACGAATTCTTTTTGGAGTGTAAGTTGTGCTGAAAATGATGAAACATAGTGTTGAGGACTAAGTGGCCAGTTACACAAGTTGAAAGCGTTTGCAGGAGGGAGCAGTGTTTTCTGACTAGAAGTTTTAATGGTTTAAAAAAAAAATCTGGTATACATCAAAGAACAGTTTGTTGTAAAAGCACAACAATGATTGCAACAGTGAGTGAAGACAGAATGTGTACAGTGACGTGTGAATCACAACATTGATTACATTTCTATAATTACAGTTAAAGATGTACTTATACAGTACATTTTCATCAAAAACATAGAAACAAACAAGAAGGAAATTTAGAAATACTCTACTTTAGCACTGATAATCTTATTTTAAGTTGTTGATTTTAATCTAGCATATATCTAGATACAGCACTTTTTCATGATCACTTAGACAGTCCTCACTGTCCCTTTAAATCAAGTAAATAGAATCTTTTTACCCCTCTTTAACAGATATAAACCTTTTGCAAAACTACACTGAACATTTTTTTAGCTCATTTTGTGACAACTTTCATTTTTTCCATGCAAGAAAATAAATGTCATGTGTTTTTGAAAGGGATTTGTCATATGTGAATAACCGGACTTTGACCCTGACTGAAATAGTGAACCAAGTTAATTAGCACTGAAAAAAAAAGAGTTTTGGAGGACAAACTGAGAGGATCTTTGATGAAAAAAGGTGGAAAGCTGGTGATAAAGAATATTTCATACATTCTACTTTTGGCCTGATCTAATAGGAGCTCTGTTTTAACAACAGATGGAAGGATTCAGGCAGACATTTGCTGTACTAAGAACACACACACACACACACACACACACACACACATGCACACACACACACAGACACAATGGCAGATGTAAGCACATGAAAAAACAGATGCAAGGTTTGTTAGTGGCATCTCCCACCATCATGATTATTATCTATTTATTATTTATATAAAAAAAAACCTGGTTGTGATATAACATTAATATTCCATTCCTAACACCTGCTTCCTAAACAGATCTGTGGAGCCCCATCAGCAGATCTCCATCATACTTCATCAGTTATTTCATTATTTCAGTGAGGGTTGAACACTGAAAGACAGTGAGTGCAGAAATGAGGAGCTTTCCATTTTGCCTATAAGAGCTTCTATACGTTTCCCTCTTTCTTCCCTCGTGGCTCTCTCCTTGTTCCTGCAGCTTTTGAAGTGCTCCAGCAGAAACGTAGATGCAGCGCTTTGCAGAGTCTCTCTAGAGATGATGTGGACAGATTTGGATTGAACGGATGTAAAGATGGGGGAAGATGAAAGTACTGACATGTTGTGTAGGATGGAAAAAGAAGGACGGAGCGTGTTGCTGACAGATGATGGAGTATATGTTGGAGAGACTGGATTGATGCCATCGACTGTTGAAAATACCCAATATTCCTCAAGGTCGAGATCAGTGCTAGACCTACAGCTCCTCTCCAGTTTTCCTTTATCTCCATATCCCTGTTTTTCTCTCTTCTCCGTCTGTCAAAGTCATTGAGGAGCTCTTTGCAAAGACAATCTAAGACACCTTCAGAAAGAGCAGAATGAGCAGCTGCTTTCTTTCACTGCTTTGCATCATCTCGCCAACTGTCTGTTTCAGCTGCGTCTCTTCTCTTAGCCTCTTCTTCTCTCTGTGTTTGGACAACGTGCTGAAATGCCAACAGTTTGATTTAAAATAACTCTTAATTTCTCTTTTGTGGCCTGGAAGAACACAGACTGGTGCAGTGAGGAGAATAAAAAGCAGGTCTCACATACACAAGCAAATGTCAGGACCTGATTTGTACTTTCACTTTTCATTATTTTCAATTACCGAACAACCTGGTGGCTTCAAAACATAAATGTCAACACTTTTCATTTCTTGATGGGAGCCTTTGAGTTTATAAAATCATGAGTCAAACTGACAAGTTTTTTCACCTCGGTGTTAGTGGTACAAAGCCTTTAGTGGAGTAATGAAAACAGACACCAACAGTTGTTAAATGTTAACAAAATGGAGAAAAAACATGTCAATGGAGACTTTGATTATGTTAAACAAAGTACCCCACAACTTTTACCAAAGTAGCATAGTAATGTTTTTATATATAATACAAACTTTGCTTTAACAATTTGTCTTATATCTTCCAAGTCAAGAAGTCTCTTCTGGAAACCTTTTTTTTTTTACTTGGATTTTTATCACTTATTTCAATGTTTTTACATAACAAGTTGATTTAACTTAATCCTCTGATGCATGACTTATGAAAGCCAGTGTCTGGATTTTTCCTTTGAGTGCTTTTATTTGTCTTAAGGCATGAAAAAAAGTTTTCAATTTTTTTTCTTCAAATATTTGTAACAGAACATTCAACAAAAAAAGTGAAAATAATGTAAACATAACTGTTTTTTTCTTCCTTTCTTTTTTTTTTTTTTTTTTTTTTGGTAATTTCATGAATAATCTTTTTTTAATGCTTTGCGAAACATTTTAACTCTCTTTCATCCATTTTAACACTGAAAAATGTCTAGTTAATACGCTGTTTTACCCTCAAATGTTTGTCTATAACTTTTTTTTTTAATATATATTTTTGGAAAAAGAATTGAAAACATTTTTTCACGTCCTAAGAAGAATAAAAATATCCTCACACAGGCTAATCTAAATTTCCATCACATGAACCATTGAATTTAGGAGTAAATAAATTTAAATAGGTGTCCACTGTAGTGACCACTATGCACCACAGGGTTAAAATAACAAATATTAATACATGAATAAAACAAATTAAAGACACTGTTGGAAGTTCATCTTCCAGTAGCAACTAATCCATTTTATCCAAAATATCTGGAAGCCTTGAATTTAATTTGCTTAAAGCTCCTGTAAGGATTCTAACCAGTTATACATGTAACTGAACCAGATATGTATGCCTCTTTTAGGAGATGCTGTAAAATTCCAAACAGCACAGGTATTGTTCAAGGCAAATAAAAACAAAAAACTGTGACCACAAAATATACAGAAATTGTTAAGGGATCAATAAGGGGGGTTTCAATTAAGAGGGAAAAACAACTTCAAAATTAACAGAATCTGCACAAACAAGAAAAGATTTTGTATTTCATTCTGTGGAACAGTTTGGGTGAGGTGTTAAATAATGTTCAAACATACAACAGTTTAAAATAAATTACAAATAATCTATTTTTATGGGATACAGGAATGAAGTGGAGGTGTGAGAATCATTGGGTGTTTTCAGAATGCCATTCTTGATTGTTCATTCTGTGTTTATTTATTTTGATGTTATGTTGATGGGAAGTTACTTATTTTCTATTCTATTGTCTTCTTTGTCTTTTATTCTTCAAAATATCAGATGTATAATGTCAAAGACTTGAAAACCATGGTAATTATTATAATAACTACTATTATTATTATTATAGGGCTGCACGGTGGTGCAGCGGGTAGCGCTCCAGCCTCACAGTAAGAAAGTCACTGGTTCAATTCCACGTTCGGGCATGGTTGGCCTTTCTGTGTGGAGTTTGCATGTTCTCCCCGTGCATGTGTGGGTTCTCTCCTGGTACTCAGGCTTCGTCCCACAGACCAAAAATATGCCCACGTTAGGTTAAATGATTATTCTAAATTGCCTGTAGGTGTGAGTGTGTTGTTTGGTTGTTTGTCTAAATGTCAGCCCTGCGATTGACTGGCGACCAGTCCAGGGTGTACCCCGCCTCTCGCCCAATGATAGCTGGTATAGGCTCCAGCCACCCGCGACCCTGATTCGCAGGATAGACGGTTAAGAAAATGGATGGATTATTATTATTATAATACTTATGATCGTAATCATTATATAGCTGTGTGACAGTCATGGTAACAATGTATATCAGAGGGTATTATGAGGGTATTGTGCTACATGCTGCAAAGATCTGTCCTCATGGTGGGTTAAGATGAGATCAGACTTTTTACTTTGTCTTGATGTTGCCTCTCTGATAAAACAATAACATGTTGTTTTCAGAACGTGTCTGGAGAAAACGTTTGCCACAGTTTGGCGACATATAAACAAAGATTTTATGATTGATTGACTGATTGACACTTTACCTGATCTAATTGACAGTTTTTCAAATTGCATTGAGCTTTCTTTGTTTCTTTTTTTTTATCTTATTGCTCTGTTGAAAGCTGATGGGTTCTTGGGCAGCGTTTCTCCACCTTTTTAATTATTTATTTTCACTTTAGTTATCTTTCCTATTTGCAATCTTTCCCCTATTTTGATATATCTTATTATTTATATTATTTTTTATCTTTTAAAATGTAATTAGTGGTGTGCATTAGTCTCTTCTGTAAAATCTTTCTCCCAGTAAATGATTGTCCTTCTGCTTTGTATGTATTTTATGAAGCTATGTTGAAACACTGTGAAGCACTTTGAACTGTATTTTATTTGTATGAAAGGTGCTGTATAAATAAAGATTGACTGACAAATATATACAAACATTTGCTGATCTGGCATACATACTTCATTACTTTTCATCAGTTTGATTGGATTGCAGAAGCTTGTAGAAACAATGGAACAGTGAATATTGGATCAAGTTGTCAAGATGTTTTAATAACTCAAGAAAAGACTTATGTCCTTACAGTAGAGATACTTGCTATATGAGAATCTTCCCTTGGGCATTGCAGTGTGAGTTTAAGAAGAACATCATTTGTAAAGTTTGCTTGCAGTTGATTTTACAGATTTTCTTTCACTTCCTGAGTTAGTGGCGTCACTGAAACTACCTGCTCTTTCACTTTGCAGCACAAACTCCAACTGTAGCACCATGAGATCAGATATGAGCCATCTCTTTTCATCTTTGTCCTTTTTTAAATTTTCCCACAAAACCTTGGGCGGCTCATTAATTGGCATCCATGCTAGCTCTGACTGCTTATCCTTCCCACATGCAAAGATGTGCAAAGCAATGGAACAACAGAGAGATGTAAGAAGAGGACAGAGAAAGAGAGCCAGAGCTTACCTTAGGAAGGTTAGACTGCTCTCTGTACGTCCCTCTGCTCTATCGCTCTCATTAGGGGAAAAGAGAGAGAGAAGTCTGCAAAGAGTTGGGAAATAGAGGACGGGGAAGGTAGATCCTGAGCGAGGTTGGGTTGGAGCAAACCCCTGCTGAGTCAGGCTGCACGCTTTATCTTCTCTTACAGTCCCCATTTTTCATGGGGGGAGGGAAGACTCAAAGAGTACGGCTGGAAAAAAATATAGAAGGACAAATTAGAAGCTAGGTACTGCAGAACAAAAGTAAAACATGGAGCAAGTGCAACAAATATCTTTTAAAAAAGTGCGTAGTGCATAGTGCTCACTAGAGTGGACACCTATTTAAAAGTTATTCACTCCCAAATTCAATGGTTCATGTGGTGGAAATTCATTTTTAGCCTGTGTTAGGATATTTTTATTCTTCTTAGGGCCTGAAAAGATGTTTTCAATTATTTTTTCCAAGCATACACATATTTTTAAAAGTGTTATAGACTACATTTGAGGGTGAAAAAGCTTAAAAAGTATATATTATGCAGTATCAAAATGAATGAAAGAGAGATAAAATGCTTTGCTGCAACACAAACTGAGTAGAGGCGAGCCAAGTCGAGTAGAGCAGGGTTAAGACGAGTCAGTGGAAAAGGGCTAATAGCCTCATCAATGGTGGTGCTCTCCATAAATTTCTTGTGCCATGCAGAAATTGAAGGACATAATGGTGGATCTCTTCAATACTTAGTGCTGTAGTTTCGTTGAGTCTGCAAATCTGATTTTGTCTAAATAAACCATTATTCACATTGCGCCTTCTCTTGAGGAGTACATATTTTTTAGGGTTTTATTTAACAGAACCTCTCTCACCAACAGGATATCTGACACACACAATTCCAATGTGATTAAAAACTTTGATAAACACTGATTAAATCTGATTAAGATATGTCATCAACTGCTTTAGTAGTCATTTTCTGAACTGTAAAGAGACTTCATGGACACCCTGCATAACCGCCACTTGTGCTTCAAGACGTTTCCTTCAAGAATGGCAGAATTTCCATTTCAAAATGATGTTTACAGACCTTTCATGGGAATAAGTAGCCAGAGAGAAGCTTTTGTGTTGTACTGGGCTGAAAGCTACAGCTAACAAAAGAAGTGTCGACTCTTCTGATGACTGTGTGTCATACTGTCACCACCCGTGCAAAGAGACGTGGATCCAAACTGACAGCCAAAGGCTTGAGCTGCACCCAGCGTTATATTGTGTGTGTGTGTGTGTGTGTGTGTGTGTGTGTGTGTGTGTGTACGAGAGTGTCACTTAGTGTTTGTGTTTGTGAGGTTCGGCTGGGGGCATCAGTGTGGTCTCACCTTACCGTCACCTGTCACTGACAACAGATGTTCACCCCAACCGGATTATTTACCCACTAACCACATTGTCTGTGTGTTTAGTGTGTGACTTTGTTTGTGTGTGTGTGTGTGAGAGAGAGAGAGAGAGAGAGAGAGAGAGAAAAGGAGAGAGAGGAGGGAATTACTGGGTCTTACTGAATCAAATCCTACATGTGAATCAGCTCTTCCAAAGCACATTAATACTCACTCCAACACTCAAAGCAAATCCATCTGTTAAGTAGAACAGTAGCATTATCAAGGTGATTATCATGTGATCGATCATACGATCCTAATTTGTCCATTCTTATCTCATTGGATTGGAAAAGGACTTCAGGTAAAAGCCGTTTGAAAACTCCTCTTTCCATCAGGTGCAGTAACAAAGGTCGACCACAGCGAGGGCGGAGGAAACGTTCACCCCTGACTTTTGCCCGCGCTCTCTCTCCCATCCATCACGCTCCAACAATAGAGATGTTGTCCCCTCCCTGGACAGCTGCTCAGCCTCAGCCCCCGTGGAAATGTATGTGCCTGCATCTTTGTAAGTGCAAACAAGTGTGCACTGTAAAATGCAGTTTTGCACATTTGTCACTCTTGGGTATCATTCTACTGAAGATTCTGTGATAACACTTAATTAAAGATTGACATTGTTTCAACGACAAGAGACACCTCCTGGCCAAAAGGAGTCACCATCAAAAAAGGAGCACGCATGCTGATATTTTGTTGAACCACCTTTAGCTTTTATTACAGCACGTATGCACTGTTCCATTGTTTCTACAAGCTTCTGCAATGCCACAAGATTTATTTCCATCCAGTGTTGCATTTATTTCTCACCAAGATCTTGTATTGATGATGGTAGAGTCTGACCACTGCACTAAGCCTTCTCCAGAACATCCCAAAGATTCTCAATGGGGTTAAGGTCTGGACTCTGTGGTGGTCAATCCATGTGTGAAAATGATGTCTCATGCTCCCTGAACCACTCTTTCACTATTTGAGCTCCATGAATCCTGGCATTGTCATCTCGAAAAATGCCTGTGCCATTAGGGAACAAGAAAAATCTATCCATGGAATAACCTGCTCATTCAGTATATTCAGGTAGTCAGCTGACCTCATTCTTGGGGATCATAATGTTGCTGAACCTAGACCTGGGCAACTGCAGCAACCCCAGATCATAGCACTGCCCCCACGGGCTTGTACAGTAAGCACTAAGCATGATGGGTGCATCAGTTCACCTGCCTCGCTTCTTACCCTGATGCGCCCATCACTCTGGAACAGGGTAAATCTGGACTCATCAAACCACATGACCTTCTTCCATTTCTTCAGAGCTCAATCTTTATGCTCTCCAGCAAACTTTACCTGTTTGCCTCACTGATTAGTGTTTTTTTAAGGCTACACAACTGTTCAGTCCGAATCCCTTGAGTTCCCTTCATATTGTAAGAGTGTAAATGCTCTTACTTTCACTGTTAGACAAACTCCTGAGTTCTACTGTTGTTTTTCTTTGGTTTGTTTTAGCCAAACATTTAAGTGACCCCTGATCACGATCATTCAGGGTTTTTTTGCAACCACATTTCATCTTTGTTTCTCTCCATCCTTCCAGTTTTTTATAATGAGTTGGACAGTTCTTCACCCAATTTTTAGAGTTTCTGCATCAATCACCTTAGATGTTTTCTCTGTTTGATGCCAATGATTTGATCCTTCTTAAACAGACTAACATCTTTCCCATGACCACAGGATGAGTCTTTCTCCTTTGTTTAAGAAATGGGAAGTTACTCATTGCATCAGCCACCCATGCAGTGCTTATCCAATAGGAGGCTTGTACCTTTTTGCTTAGTCAAATTCAGGTGGCAACTTTATATTTCAACTTGAAATTTTATGTCGAAATAAATCAGTAATGCACGTTGACTTAATCCCCCCCCCCAGCTGTTTAGCAAAACTACAGCTTTTAAGTTATATCCAGAAAGCCTTTATGCATTTTAAAAAATCATTTTTTCACGAGTCAGTGGAACCCAGTGGATATGAAATCCCGCTGTGCAATGACATAGGGAGTCTAAACTCCAGGTATTATTTCAAAAAACTACCTGAGAAAGACAAGTTAACTAAGAAGTCTGCGAGACAACTAATTTAATCAAGAAAACCTCTCTTGGTGTTAGAACAACATTCATTCTTTGACCTAACATCAAATTTGAAGGCAGCCCTTTATATCATACCTTTATGTTGAACCTACACGTTACATTTCACAGTGTGAGTTTTTTAGTGCACATTATGGAATTATAAAACTACATCAAGCTCATATTTATAAAGCAAAACTCACCCTATGATGGGGAACATAAGGAGAACAAAGCCTCTAAACAACTGCTTGATGGCAGTATTGTCTTGTGTTGAATGGCATTAATTTATGGACACCTAAAGATTGATTACTCCTTTGTTGGCAATGACACGTCCTCTCCTCCGTAATAAATTGAGGGAACTTTTTTATAAGAGAAGTTATTATACTGCTGCTGCATTGTGATGAATTCTAAAAAGGGAAGAGATAAAATGAACAAACAGAATCAGCCAGCTTCAGGTCAACTTTATTGAAAGTCTTACTGGTGACCCTGTGTGCATCCATGTGTGTGCGCTCGGCTCATGCCACGCTGGCACCGCCATCTGCTAAGCGTCCAAGCCCTGTCCAGCCCAGCAAGACTCTTCACACACGCACACACACACATACACTCAACGTCCTGTGTCCAGCCAGGTGGCATCACACCAAAAGACCAACGGTTCTGCGACCTGCGGTGCACCATGATACATCAACGGAAAGTGCGTCCCTGGCCTTCTTCTCTACGCGCACAGGAGCCTGGTTGACCTGCAGAAAAGCTGTGTGTCTGTCTGTCCACCCGTCTGTTCCTCTCCGTGCAGTTTGGCCTGCTTTTCCGCCTTGGGTCGAGAACATACGAGCTCTTCCTCACGACGTGTTTGTGTGTGCGTGGAGGCAACTCTAAAAAGGAACTCCTAAGAGGGGTGTCAGATGGCAGGCGTTTGAGTTTGGATGGGGGATGGAGGGAGGATGGGGGCGGATGAAGGGAAAGGATAGAAGGAAACAGGAGGAGATGGGGGATTGCTCTGTTCCCTGCTTTTCTGCTTTTGTTCTCAGAGATAATAACTCTCCACCCCCTGACTCCTAAAAAAAGGGAAGCCCCCTCCATCCAGTCTGGAAACAGGAGTAACAGCCCAGCTTATTCTAAGGTTGTGAGGAGTTATGGTGTTTGCAAAATTTACTGTACATTCTCAACAGTTGGTAGTGTAAGTGTGTCATATTCCTCATGCACCAGTCAATTATAAATGGCCTTCGCTGGCCTAGAAAACACAAAATGCTTTTAAAGCGGGCCAAAACTGAGAAGGGAAAAATATAGAGCGTATCACTGCCAACAGCCTGCAGGCCATTTTAGTGTCTTGGTCTAATCTGCCAGGACCAGTGAGGAAAAATGCAATCTGGGAGGAGAAAGAAGAAAAAGAAGAGGACACAAGCAATGGTGGAGCAGGTAGCATAATAATCACAATTGGATGTTGAATGTTGAATACAGGACTTCACAGGTTTATAGGGTAACTGTTGGTGGAGGTATCAGTGAAAACACTTCTCTGTTTGCTGTGACCTGGTTGAGTAGAGCAGCATCTGCAACCCACATCAAATCTAAAAATACTCCTGCACCATTGACTGCTACTACGCTGCGGCCTCAGTAGGTAGATGAATAACTGTGATTCTGTGAGTGTGTGTGTAAAAAGTGGGAATGAGGAATAGACCGTACTCAGTGGTTCACCGCTCCCTGATTTAGAAGCCTCGACCACAAGCATGCCATTAAACCCTTTGATCAAATATGTTGTAAGAGTGTGTGTTTGCGCATTTGTTTACTTGTGTTTGGAAAAGAAGGAGGCAAAAACGATGGTAAATCTAGTACATTAAAGTCTGCTGTGTACATTATCATAATAAAGCTTTGCATTACACCTATTAAAACGTCTTTAATGAACAAGATTAAATTGCTTCTCAAGAGGAATTGTTTAACGGTGACCTGATTAGACAATCATTACATGGAGAGATAATTACATCCAGGGTGAATTTTACCCAATGGAGTCACTGCTATTACATCCATCATCCTGTGTATTGAAGCAGGTGGTACACAGTCCAAAGGTCCCTCTGATTAGGTCTAGATGTGAACATCCATGCATAGTGTTTGTTCCCTTTCATCACTTAATTGTATTCACAACATATAAATTTGCAGCTTTCATGCCGGAGCTGATATTTTGCCTGAGGTGTTACAGCGAGTAATGAGATTTCACGTAAATACAAGAAATAATGTGTTGATTGTTTGTTGCTGCGCCAGTGTAATGCGATTAAGAATTTGCACACTGGTGTAATAAGGTCTGTGTTATAAGGTTGTGGGGATGTTTGTGAATATAAATATGTCAAGAGTGCTTTGTGTCATTCAAACAATGTGCATGAAAGATATGTGTCAGGAGTTGCAACTCAAGCAAAAGTATTTTCATCTGAGTTTCAATAGCTTCACTTCTTTTTGCTACTTCTTCGGGTGCTTTATTTATTCAGAGAGCGTCACTGAGATTTCAAGATTTCCAGTAAGCTCAGCCATGAAATTGTTTTGCTTAGGCATGCATTGTTCATTTCAGTTCACTTTACTTTACATGCTAAATCGTAAATGTTCAGAAAGTTCTGAAAAATTGCAAAAGGAGCAATTTGAACCCACAGATACTGATCAGTTACTGGTACTCTGTTCAGCTCTAACTTCAGAGGGGAAAAGACCACTGGGTGCTGACGTAGTTAATTAATAACTCACAGACGGTGACATTTGCAAGGGCCAGATAGTGGATCAGAGCGAGCAGCTGACTGTCATAAAGGGAGTCAAGAGATAGCATCATGCTGATGATATTGATGAACTGTAATACAGTCCCTTTAGCCATATTTAATGAGAGAAGAGACTTGAAAATCACCATGTGGGAATGTGTGATGAATCTTGTGAAATATGCAAATTTCCTTGTCTAATATATCTGGTCTGAAAATAGACATTAAATCAATATCTCTGTTAAAACAGTTTTAATTTTTTAAACTAATATTGCCCTAAAATTGTTACCAAAGTTAAACTGTAAGCATTGATAATCTATGGTTTTATCTAATCACAATAAACCACACAAACACACTGTATTGTTTGTTTGTTTGTTTTTATTTACAGACTTTCTCACTATGTCTCTGCACTTCCTCAGTTGCTGTTTGAACAGAAGTGTGACCTCACCCCATCCAACAATCCCAGCTCCCAACTATTTCCACAGATGATGAGGCCTTAAGGCATGATAAGATGTAAGGGCTCGTGTCCAGCATTGTTTTGGGATGACAGTGCTAATTTGGGGTCTAAGGTGAAAGCTATTTTTGCCCCACAGTTCTTGGCGAATGTAATCAGAACTACCCCAAAGTCATCAATTTCATATCTTCATCACCAACCAATCAAAACCAAAGACTTTAAAAAGAATCAATTTTAACTTGCTTGTTCCAAAGTGAAATGAAGTGAAGCAAAAACTGCTCCCCCCGGTGACAGGCTTCAGGCCAAAAACTCCATCTCCCCTATTCATTTGAATGGGGCTTTGGTCAATTTTTTAAGAATACACCTCATAGAAATGTTTCTTACATCTGCCTGCTGTGGTGATATAAGTTTATCATTGGGCTGCATTGTGTTCAAGTCTTCTTTACTCAGAAAAGTTTATATTTTCATAGTTATTGAACATTAAAAGTTGGGTTTTACATCACGTTTCACCATGATTGATAGCTCCCATTCATATAAATTGCATCAGGAAGAAGAGCCAAGAAGAGATCAGACTTTGTCGCCCTTTTTCTTAGTGTCTTGAGATATTTTACTTTGATACAGCAATAATATGCACTTACCCTTTGCTTTGTACACTTTGTAAGGATTATGCTGGCAGGACCATAGCTAATTTGTGTAGGCGGTGGCGTCAGGGCTGCATAAAACCTGACAGGGCCGCAAGGTTCGTGAGGCTCTGTGCGGACAAATGACATAATTTGAGCAGCCGTGCTCCCTTGCGTTGTCGCTTTCACGCAAAAAATTTCCACTGCTGTAGGAGATGCTCTGTTGATATGGCGACCGAATGGGAGTGTGTAAAGTCTGAAAAAACAGGCATTTATTTGATTCATCACACAGAGATGACAGTGATAACTGTGTGACGACTGGTCCTTGTGGTCACATTCTACAGAGAACAGGAATAGGTGAAAAGATAACATTGTAAACGGTGTAATCAAAGGCAGATTTCTTCTTATCTAGTTTAGTGCTCTGGTACACGTGTGATACACCGCCCCCTGCAGTTTGGAAATGGAAGCCAATGGACGCAGAGCGGAGGGAAAATAAAGTATGAAAGCCAAAAGCGTTCTCTCGTGGGGAAAGCATAACACAACCTTTAGGTTCCAGGATAGTACACAATATGGGCAGAGCTTTGTGACCGTGGCTCCACCAAATTCTACGGCACAGACTCTGACTGCACCATAGTGGTGCCTCTGGGATCCTTTGCCTTCAAAAACCATAGTCTGGTAAAAGGCAGAGTCCGCTATATAGGCTCCACAGGCTCAAAATCAACAAGGTTAAGGGCATCCGACAACTTTTTTAACAGCAATCAGGGAGGTTTAGAGCAAAAACTCACTTAAAAATGTTTCAAAAGTAAGAATGCCAATGCCCAAACACTTTCCAGTAAAACATTTGATGGTTAATTTGTACAATTCCATAAAATTGAGGTTGGGAACCCTCAATTCAGCACATCAGATGTTGTTACTGGACACAGGCCCTTAAAGACTGTTTCTTTCATATAGTCTGGGGCACCACTAGACCCCTGCAAGGACGGTGGCAAAAAAAAGGATAGATGGATGGTAGTGATGTGTGGATTGATACTACAATATCAATACCACCGATACCAGGTCTTTCTGCCCCAAAGTCGATTCTCTAGTCAAAATATCAATACTTTTGACACCTTTTCATTTGAATCAACATTTAAAATTGAAAAGGAACAGAAAATTGAAAACCTTTCAGAAACTTTCAGAAAAACAGTCACTCAGTCTGTAAACACAACCGCAGAGGGTACACCCATGGAGCTATTTCAGCTCCTTGATTAATCCAGGTAAGGTTTCCTAAAGAATTGATCATTTAAAATGGATCACATAGACAAGGTGTCAGTAGATCATACAAACAATTGCAATATAACAACCATGGTGAAAAATATATACTAGAAAAGATGGAATTGAAGAACACTTCATCAATATGAGTCATCTGTTATTTACAACCAGTCTAATCGGTTCAGTCAGTTTGGTATTGGATCCGCCGTTACCAGCCTGAATTTTACTCAGTATCAGATTGGTTTGGAAATCGGTGTAATCAAACATCAGTAATGGGTGGAAACTGGGTCATCTTGAAAGAAGATTAATTTGGACAACTTTTGAATGATGGTTGTATGATTATCATTAATAACATAATAATATTGTTAATAACATTAATTGATCATATTAATAATAGCTTCACTGGTTCTGAGCAAGGACATTACATCAATGTACATTCAACACAGAGAGCCTTTCATCCAAAATTCATGAGTTCAGTTTTATATTTTCAACATCTCCGTGCCTCAGTATTAAATATCAGAAATAGTCTTGGAACTATGATATAACTTCAGTCTGCAATTTACATCATACACACACACGCTGCAAGAGACAAGGTGTGTTTGGAGGCGGGTTCCCTCACTAAGGATACGCTACGTTTATTGCACCAATCTGTTTCCCTCTGTCTCCCTCCTGCATGTTGTACCGTTCACCGTTCAGGTGCGACCGAGCAGCTTCTCCACCGGCTCCGCCAATTACAGGCACCGAGCGTAACCACGTGAACAAATCCCGTTGTCTAAACTCGGTTGAGCGGCGGGGCTGATAGCCACAGTAAGAGAGGAGTAATAACGGCGGGGCTGAACAGGAGCGATGTGCAGGTAACTTGTTCTTTCTTTTTTTCATCTCGGCTGTTCACTTCTCCCGCGTCCCTGTCTCCTCAGCAGCTCCGCGAGGACACCGCGTCGCGCGCAGGTCAAACGCGGTGTCCTGGCCCCGGATGTTGTGGATTAAATTGGTCGTCGCGTGCGGGTTGATTCTGTTCCCTCCTTCGACCCGCGGACAGGACAAACAGCAGCAGCAGCAGCAGCATCCCCTGGCTGCTCTGCACCGTCTGCTCCTCCCCTCTCACCTCCTTTCTCCCTTTCTCTCTCCCCCCACCTCGCCTCTCGCGTGCACACGAGGCTATTGATAGTTGACAGAAGCCGTGTAATCCCTGACTCATCCGGCTGACCCGCCACAGCCATTTGCGAAACAAGAATGTTGATGTAACTTTATTTTGCTTCCGAGATTTGTTTAATGGGTGACGTCTGCAAAGATTGACGCCGCGTGCAGCAGGAGGTGAAAGAGGGAGCTTGTAGTGCTGCATGCAAGCAGGCAGAGGCAAGCTTTTATTACTGAATTATTTACAAGGCTGTCTGGAAGAGGGTAATGCCTCCCCTGGATGGAGCAAGATTCCTGGTCAAGATGTTGATCTACAACTACTCACTAAACTCCAAATTTTACTTTGACTTGATGAAGAAAAGTGGATGATTTAACTCTCCTGTTGTCTTCGCGTCAATTTGACCCGATTTCAAAAGTCATTTCTTAACTTTGGTTCTATAGAATCGTTTGAGAATTGCATGGATGGTTCCAAGCTATATAATTTGCATGTAAAATTGAGTATGGCTATTTTAATTTTTTTTTAAATTTAAATAAATTAAGTGTATTTTAAAATGATTCATAGCATCTTGCTGCTATTAAAAAAATTTATTTTTTTCCAAACAATGTCCTGCCTGCACTTTGAAATATACCTGTCTGGATGATAACTCAATTTATGTACCCTTGATAACAACCCTAGGGGAAAAAGTTCAAAATTTCTACTTTTTTCTTCTCAAAAAAGAGGTATACGTTTATGTAAATAAGTCCTACCATACCTTATATTACATAAGTAAATGTTAAATATAAATGAATATGTTGCAAACAACTTCACCAAAAAGGAGAAACAAGAAAATTTTACACCTTGTACTTTACAAGCAGTCAAAACAGACAGTACAGAGTAAATCTAAAGCTGATACAAGGGTTAATCTCATTCCTATTGATCCCAAAATCAACACGCCATGTTTTATTTCATTTTGTGAGGGAGTCAAAACAGCAGTGATAATTGAAATCTGATATTTTTATGTGGTCATTTATCAATAGGCTATTTTTTTATTACTTAAGTTTTATTGTTTTTCATGTGTGACAGAGAAACTGTACATCAGTGCATCTTCATATTTTACAAATAACTCTTACCAACTTATAGGTGGAATACATTGTTTTATTCTTCATTTATGTTAAGCAGCTTGGAATGACTCTCTCTGCAGAGAGTATCAATGGTGTCTGAATTAGGAGTATTTTATTCAAGGAAACTTCGGAATTAAATAAGAACTGCAGATGTTTCTGGATTTTTGCTCTTCAAAAGAGAGATTCTGTCTATTTCTTTATTTAAAAACTGTGGATCATAAGTGGGAAAATCATTGTGGTGTTATCAATAACCTAATACTGTGACTGATTATAGCCTCACTTACTTGTTAGTCTAATATCTTTCATTTTTATCTACTGCAGTAGTTTTTGTAGTTTTGTGCGAGTGTTTTTTTTTCTTCTTCAGATTTTATCGACTGCAGTCTCAGGAAAATAACCAGGCAGAAATAAATTAACATGTAACTCGTTTGCCCTGCCATGTTTTTGCTTTTTTGCAGCCCTACTCCACCGGAATGAATCGGGCTCCTGTCCGCGCATGCGTACTCCTCCCCACCATTCATCTGTGGCACACACCGCTCTCTCCCGTGTTTCTCGTGTCTCGTGCGAGAGCAGAGAAACCAGCAGGCGGCTTCGGGCTCGCGCTCGCTGCCTCAGTTGGCACTCGCAGTCTGTGACTTCTCCTCGCTGCGGACGGACGCTGACAGCTCAAATCGGTTCTCTCTCGTCGGAACGAGCTCGGAATCTTTTTCTTTTTGCCTCTTTGGATTTCTATGTTATGGTAGCAGCAAGTTTTACCCTAGACGGCTTCTACTAAACACTGTAAGTTCTCGTTGTTTTATTCCTCGCTGTGTTTTGTGATTGTTTCACGTGCATGATCAGCGCTGTCATCCCGTGAGAGAAAATCCCACCGGCTGGAGTTCTAGCGATTTTGACATTATTTCTTCATTTCTCCTCTAAGGAGGGTTTGAAGTCCAACTTGACGCTGCTTTTTACTTATTTTATTGTTTCCTTATCTGGTGACTCGCGGTTTACTTTCGCTTATCACTCCAGAAAGAGCGAAAATGGGAAGTTAAACGATGCACGCGTCGACAGGTTTACGCTCCTCGTGTTGTGGTCAACATTTAATCAGGGAGATATTTAAAAACACGTTAAAAACAAACCAGAGGAGAATGAGACGAGCCCGTGGAGGTGGCGGTTGAAGCACTCATCTTTTATAGCAGGTGTCTGATAGCCGACTTCCGCACTGTGCGGCGAGATATCCATCGTTTGAACACACAATGAGGTCTTTTTCAGCCTTAAATGATCTCAAATTTTCGCTTCTTGAGACCAATTAGCCGTCAAAATTGTTGAAGTGTTGTTGAACGTCCCATTGTTTTCTTTGTCTATTGGCTTCTTTCGTGGTGTGGTTTTATTTCCCCTTTTTGAAAATTTGTGAGATGCAATTTTAGGGAACCAAAAGTCGGTAATTGAGGCACCGTTTTACATCTCCGTAGTCATTTCCTCAAAAACACAGGCTTTACCTTTTCAGTTGTTTGTGGGGTTGTTTGTTGGTGAGCGCGTGCAGGAGCGCGTGAGTGACGGTTAAAGGAGGAAACGCTCAAGTGCCATCTCTTGTTGCTGAACCAGCTTGTTGGCATATCTACATAAGTAAAGAAATTGTAAAATGACATCTTTATTACAGGTAGAAGAGGGCAGCAGCATACCCCTCAGCTTGTTAAAGGACTCGTGCAAAACATGACAGACAGCAACCTAGAAAATGAAAAAAAAAAGAAGGAAAAAAAAAGGTAAACACTAAAAAGGCAAACCCAAGCATAAAAAGAGGATGGTAAAAGGTAAGAACCTGCTCTGACAGGGATTGTTGCTGACTGGACAAATGTAGCTCTCTGTCTGTATAACCTGAAGGAGATACCTTCTCTGTTTCTTATGTGAGTGCTTTCCCTTTTGATTTTGCGTATTCCTTTTTTTTGTACATTTTTGGTTGTGTTTTGCACTTCAGGGCCACCATAATTTTCTGTATTCATCCACCACCTAACAAGGAATGGGTCTGGTAGAAGGTGCTTTCTTACGTATTGACCAAATCCCGCCATTAGAACCAATTATTGATTTGCGTAAAATCGAACAGTACCATGTTTTGATACCAAAATGCATCCTCGTGACTGTGAAGGTATGAAAGAGTATGTGATTTTCCTTGACGGATATGGGCATAGAGTAAGTAGAGCTGGGTTTTAATTTGTGCATTATGAAGAAAAAGCACAGTGCAGCACAGTTGCAGTTCAGTCGTTAAAATTTAGTTATTTTAATCCAGGGTTTTTATGTTGAAGAAATTTGTGACACAACTGAAGTGTTATGGTTCAAACAATTGAATGTTGTTTTGAAATATTTTTCAAAGCGTATTTGTTGAGAAACAAATGAGTTTTTGTTATTAAACAAGTTAACATTTAGGCCACATAAACACACACAAGTTAAGTACTGATTCCCAGGTACCAGGCATCAGTACTGTATTGATAAAAAAAAAAAGTGGTGCCCATTCCTACTTTAAACTGAGCTGTTTTTGGTCTCCGCTGTGGTGTGCAGCAGGTTTTCAGAGCCAGTTTATCAGGTCTCTGCGTCTGGTGGTCTCCAGGCTTGACTAATGGTCTGTTGCCTTTGGGTTATTTTTGTTTGCTCCACCCTGCTCCACCCTGTTTCATGTGCAGGAGGCATCCCCTTTAACCCACGCAGCCACACCTGCCCTGCCAGGACAGAAATGTGGGGTGTCTTTGTTGTCACACTCAGCTCTTTCTTAAATAGAGTTGATGTACAGAGCGGCACACACAGACCTCTTGTTGTTGCTTCATAATGCTCCTCTGTGCTTCAGCTAATGGACTCTGAATGCATAGAAGGGAGGAGACGATAATGTTATCAACTCTTATTTCTACTTGTATGTTTTCCCAGATTTGCTTGGTTTTGGGTGGGTTTTAGTGTCTAATATTCAGCAGCAGCTCCACAAGGTGAGTGTAGGTCAGGTTGAGAAAGCCTGTGCCTGTGCGTGTGTGTACCTGTGTGTACCTGTGTTCTTCGAGTGTGTGTGCCGCTCCAGGCCACCGTGAGCACTTTCTCAGACTCTTTCTGGTGAGCACTGACTTGGCAGTGAACTCTCTATCAGCATCGAATAGATAAGAGGATGAGAAGGAGGGAGCGCAGGCTGGTATTACACCAGCACGATGCACAATCTTTCTCTGTCGCTTTCAGTATTTCTTTCTCTGAGTCTCTTAGTTTTTTTTTCTCCTTATTTTTTCTCTTATCTCTTTCGAAAATCCTTTCCAATTGACACATTTCTCTTTAACTACTCTATTTTTCGGACACATTTTTTTTTAGTCATTACTATCTCTTACTCATTTCATTATTCCCTCTCTTTTTATCTTTCATCATGTTGCCAAGGATTGCAAGAATTATACACTAAAAAACAGGGGGAACAAAGATGTTAGTATTTTCCTCACAGTGCATTATTCAGCAAATGTAATTTGATAAGATAAGAAAGGGGAAAAAGACTTTGATATTTTAAAATTAAGTAAGGTTTTATCTCTCTGTTACTTACCGTTTACATTGAATGTACTATGTACCCAGATTGAGGACAAACAGGAAAGTAGCACACCTGCAACACACACACACACACACACACCAAAGACAAACACAAAAAAGCACACATACATGTAAATGACATCTGAATCCAGCCACAAGCAAGTAAATCACTGCATTGTTATGTAAATATGTTCTAATCTAGGAGGCATTACCAGTCGGGTAAAGCAAACACCTTAAAGTTTGCTTTGAAACAAGTTCAGTCAGTTTTATTTCCCAAGGCGCAAATTTTGTCGTTTCCTGAGATAACCTGTGCAACGCAGAACAATCTTATCCTTATATGGTTCATCTTATTCAGATAAAGTAGCTCAAAAACAATGCTTTTTCATTCCTTAAGCTGTCTTCTCCCTCTTGTCTGTCTGAGTCTGCTTCATCTGTTTTGTTTTCTGCAAATCCATCTGTGTGTGTGAGTGTGTGTGCGTCTGTTTTATGTACGCCCCAGAGCAGCATGAAGCTTCATTGGCCGCTCTGGTTCTGGTCTGCTTTATGTTCTCTTCTTGGTTTAAACACTTAAGTATCACAGTAACACACACTCACTTACAGAAGGGACTTGGTCATGTCATGGGTTGACCCTGCAGGGTGTGTGTGTGTGTGTGTGTCTGCGTGTGTATTCTGGTGCCCGGTGCCTGTCAGCGAAACAGGAGTCTGCCCACCACTTCTCAGATTCTAGCATACAGCAGCACATTTAAGGGGTCTCATCTGGCAAGGAAGTGTAGCACTAATCCAATTGGCTTGTGCTTTAGTAAAAGCTTTTCTAATTGGCTGATATGGCAGCTGGCTGCCAAGGATCCAGTAAGCACAACAGGGAGTTGGGAGAGTCCCAGTGGTGCCGTGCAGGAGAAGGCAGAACAAAGGGCAGATAGCAGAGCGGGTGCTTCTGTTTTGAATATTTCTCTGCATGGTAATAATAAAGGACCCATCTGCACCTAGATCCACCCAGCTGACCGTGTCTCATTTTGAACTGTTTTTATCAGGCACCCATGCAAATACACACACATGCACACACATGGGCATATGAAAACACACACTCCTTCTGCCATCCATCTGCAGTAACAGAAAACATGGCATGTTTGAGGAAATATCATACCAACTGTCAACGGATCAAAGTCATTAGCGCAGGGATAATATCTGTGTGTGTGTGTGTGTGTGTGTGTGGTTTTAGGGGAGAGTGTGTTTTTCTGCAGAGAAAAAAGCTCCCACCAGCAGCCACTGCAGCCATTCCTGTTTCCTCTCACCTCAGTGTGGAATCCAGGAATAGCTCAGAGTGACAGGGATGAGCAAAGAGGGAGAGAAACAAAGAGACACTGAAGCGTGAGTGTGAGATATGGCCATGTAAGGTCTCCTGCACCACAGCTTGCACCACTCCACAGCAACACTGAACCTGAAATGAACTGTTCAGGGTCTGGTTTCCTCAAGTCACTGCCAACGTGAACTTTGACTGTGTGGGACAGCTTTACAATCACACAAAGGGAGCCTTCATCATGGCATTCATTAAGGATTCAGACCATAGCGTTCCTGTGATTGTTTTGTGTTCATACTTTATTCATATGTCAGCAGTTTTGTACTTTTAGTGAAAAGTTAAAAAAAAAACCCGCATTGTTTGAACACTTGCTTGGTAAACTTTTATTGTGTGAATTCATTTTTCATCATTTGATTTATTTCACGTTAATCATTCAAAGACTCTAGAGGGAAAGGAAAGACTCAGGTGGTGTGATTCAAATCAGGAAACAGTGGTAACAATTCAGTGTCTTATGATAAGGTTAAATACATATGAGGCAATATATATTGTTTTCAAATCTAATAATGAAAAACTAAAAAAGAAAATCAACTTCAAAAACTTTTTAAAAGTTACCTTATTTTTTTGAGTCCTTGCAAAAATAATTATAACAGAACTATTTGGCTAATAACTAGTGACCAAAACCTTTGTCTGTTACAGAATAGCACATTTATTTTGCCTGGAAGCAATGATCAAGAAAACATTGTTGTGATTTTTATCTCCTCCAATATAGTTAACAGAACTAAGTTTAAAGGTAGGGTCTGAAGGATTTTCCCCATAAAATTTTACGGGAATAATCCTGCTTAATCGTCATCTCTGGGCCTCTTAATGTTTGTCAGTATCTGTTTGCCCCAGCCCCCTCCTCTGCCTGTAAGTTAATGTTTTGGTTGACTCTGGATGTTTCTGAGCGTAGAGTAAGCAAAGTGACCAGCCAATCACAGGGCGCCCCCCATGTGACTGTGTGTTGATGATAGTGAGTGGGAGAAGCTATCCGAGCGGCTACAATAGCAGCTGTAACAAGGAGAAAGAATGATACAATATTTGCAGGATACCTCATTTACCTGTAGGAAGTCAGGTGTACAGCTCTCCCACCTAGAAACTTGATGCTACAGGTGCTCGCTGGTGATTGTGTTCATGTAGCTAAGGGTCCTGGCTGCAGTCAAAGGCAGTGGGTGTGCGCTGCTCTATGCAGCCACGGAGCCCAGTTTGGATGTTGTGTTTACAAACGGTAACAAAAATCCTGCAGACCCTACCTTATGCTAGTTTTACCCTTTGCAAGGATCAAACTTGCATAACCTAAGTTTACAGCCACTAGGTCCAGAGAGGAAGGCAACCAGTTGAATGGACAGTGATTAAATGTTGCTATATCCTGGTAACCATTCTGAATTATTGTCACTGCTGTAAACTAAATGAACATCTATGCTGAAAAGAAATTATGGTGGACATAAAGTTCATTCAAAGATTTGTTTTCAAGAATAGTTCATATGCTTATTTATTGAGGCCAGTGTAGCATATGATAGGCCACAGAATTTTCTATAATTTTTCCTCTTTGAAAATCAGATATTGGCATAATCTATACAGACAGAAATGCTCCAGGCTGCATTATGAATCAAATGACGTAGGTTTGGGCAAAATCCATGTTGTCTAACATGACACAAGGCTCACATAAAACACTGAGGTGTAATCCCTCCGCAGGTGTGGGTGTGTGGGTGTATTGTGTGGGTATTGTGTGGGTATTGATGGTAAAGAATGCTCCTTTCATTGCACCGGTTGGTTTCCTTCCAGAGCAGTTAGCCACACCACAACAGTTGTTTCAACATCCATTCCTGGTCATTTTCACTTGTTGTCAATATCACATCTTTAGCATCTTTGATTAAGCAATTGCAAATAGAAGCATTGAGTGGTCTGAGAACAAGAAGTGGGAGTGTGTTTGGAGAGGCTGTTGATTCATCCTAGGAATAATAATAATAATAATAATAATAATAATAATAATAATAATAATAATAATAATGAGATGAATTGATATTATTCTCTTAGAGGAGCCCGAGGCAGCTTTACAAAGGTAAAGAAAAAACTGCAGGAGGTGATAAATAACCAAAGGCACATATTTCTCTCTGTTTACATTCAGCTACTCATCCAATGTTCAACCATTTTAATGTTATACAGGGTATAGGAAAAATAAACATTTTATGTCTGAAAACTGTTTTCAATTTATATAACGTGCTTGACACGATTACCATTGTTTTGGAAACATATTGTAATATGTTTTCCACAGTTGAAGTTCTTCTTGTAATGGTATTGGTGAAACATTCCTTGAGATGTTTTATGTCTCCTATCTTCACCTGATACACCATGGCCTTCAAGTGTCCCTAAAGATAACCAAAGATAACCAAGCACATCTTCTGGGGCATATGAAACATGAAAAAAAAATACATTTTACATTTCCCTATGTCTGGAAACTTATGACCCGCCCTGTATTAAAAGGTTGTCCTGATCTGCAGTTTTCCCCCAGTACCAATCTGATGTTTTTATTATTGAATATCTGCTGATACTAAGTTCAGATCCAATACTTAAGTTTGCAGAAATAATGTGTTAAACTGTAAACAAGCTCAGTTGTCATAAATCTAACTCACTTTGTGGCAGCATTTCTCCCAAGGCCAACACACAACTTTTATTATAGGCAACTTGGTGACTTATTTTTATAGATATCAACACAGGAGTTTGTTGACTGCAATTGTATGTTACTTTCACACTTAATAAATCTCAGTAAGAGCTGCTGGCCTCTGGTCATTTTCACAAAATCAAATGTTGCCCTCTTTCAAAAAAGTATTTAATTCCTTCAAACCCTTATGAAGGGAACAGGACCGAGCTGTTGCGTCTGCTGCTCCTTCAGTGTCAGTTTGCTAATCTGGTTAAGATATTTTTCCATTTCATTCATCAAAGTCTAGTGTTTCTGTTGCTCTTAGCTTGTGCCGTTGCCTTGAGCAGGTTCACACATGGATATGTACTGAGACTGTGAATGGATTGGCTGAAGTCTCCAGTGTGACAGGTTGACAGTTGAATATGGGAGGCCCATCTGCTCTATCACTCAAGTACTGAGACTCACTGATTGTCACCTCTTCAGTGTGTGTGTGAGGCTCACACACTCTCACACACTCACACACATGCACACACTGACAGCAGCATTTAGCACATATAGCAAAGTCATGTAGATAATCAATTAACACAGACCCAGCCTGAACTTTGAACTCTATTTCCCTCTCTCCTTCTCACTCTCTAGCGTACACACACACTCACACATACATACACACGCCCCTGTCTCCCGATGTCCCAGCTCTGCTCTCTGCGTCAAAAAGAGCTTAGATCAGGGAAACCGTTGCTCGCCCTCATTAAGGCTTCCTGGAAGATCAGGCTATTTATTCAAACCAAGCAGACCATATTTGGAGTGTGGCTGGAAGGTTGCCAGTTTGAAACCCAATATGGTTTAACAAATCTGGTTGAACCAAGCCACTGACCTGGTACCACGGGGCAAGGCACGCGCCTTCTGTTTCTCTCAACAAGCTGTCGCACTTGGAAAAGTTTCACAATTTGGTGACAGCTTTTATGACCACACAATCTCATATGTGGTTTATAACACTAATTCACACTCCAGTGATTGATGCAGGTTTTCAAGTCTATAACTTCACAGTCAGTAAAGACAACACGTGTTATATGATGCGTTTATGAGCTACATCTGTCGTCACTTTGCCTTTTTTCATCGTTCTCATTAATGAATTAGCCGCAGCAGATGACAGGTTTTGGCGATACACTTAGCGAACAGACAAAACTCCTGCCAGCTCTTGTTGTGGGTTTTTAGAGTCTGTTTGTGGTAGTTTTTAGTGAATTTAGAAACATGATCCAGCTCTATCTGCCTTAATCTGCCATCAACGACACACACACACACACACACACACACACACACAGAGCAGATCATTTCATGGATCGACTCAATCATCAATCCAAAGAAGCATTTGTTGTTTTCGTAACTTGGATACAAACTGAAGCGCCGTCCCTGTTCCTGTGTAATACGCCTGTTAGTGATAGTTTCTCTGCTACAATGACCCACTGACCGGTGTCAGCAGATTAATTGCTGCTTTCATGTTAAGCCATGGCGTACCAGCTGTAATTGGTAATGGAGATTATCAGTGAGATACTGATGGGGTCTCTGTACGTGTGTGTGTGTGCGTGCATGGAGTGTGTGTGAGATTTCTTAATCTGATTAGGATGTTTATCTTACAAAGTAGGATTTTATGGGATTCTTTTGTCTCTCCTTAACACACAAACACAGACACACAAACCAGCCTCCAGCTACACACACTGTTAGAGGAAGAAAATCACAAACAGAACAGATACATTCGGGAGCAATTAAACACTTTATGAAGAACTCCTCAAAATGTACAAAGTTTAGCTGTATGACAAATGTAAATGCATGCATGGCTTTTTACGAGATCTCTCTAATCCTTTACTACTCCAACACTGTTAATTAACAGTTACATTTTCCTTCATATTCAACCATGAAAAAAACAAACAAAGGATTTGTCCAACAGGTGACTTTTGTTGCTCAATAAAGTCAGTCTTCTGTCTATCAGTTCAGGAAGATAAGATGCCATAACATTAAGGTTTAACATTATTTGCAAATAAGTTGGAACTTTTAAGAGAGCAAATATCAGGTGACTGATATGAAATTGCATCGCTGCTTGTATTGTTGTATCTTTGTTATTGTTTTTTTATTTTTATTTTTTTACCTATGTTATGCTCCTAGTTTTTTTTTCTGGTGTACAGTGTCTTTTAGTACCTACTAGGCCTGGGCAATATATCGTTTGAACATCGTCATCGCTGTGCGCATGCGCGATAGTCACATCGCAGGATGTGCGATATTTTTATTTTTTACTTTTTTAACAAATTTGTAAAAAGTTTGTTTTGTTACTTGTTTTGCTTCATAAAAGCAGCAAGCTGCTCCATGCTTCGCAAAGTCTCTCTATCTCCCTCCCTACTGCTCAGCAGTCTTCGCGGAACAACAGATCTAGAGACTCCGAACCGGTGGAAGTTTATTCTTTAAGATCACTGATTCGTTCATTTCGCTGTCAATCAAAAAGGGATTTGCCTCAGACAAATCATCCAATCATCATTAAGAAGCCGAGTGTCAGGCCCCGCCCACTGCCCCATAGACCCCCATAGAAACTGAGCTTCCGATGGGCGGGACAAAGCTCAGTATTTATCCAATGACCGTCCTGTTTGCGCAGTGGAACAACACACTTGGTGCTTCCGCATTAAATTCTGTAGACGCTCAGCATCCGGATGCAGTGGAGCTTCAGGGAGAAATGAAAATGAAGTCGTGTCTGCTCCTGTGATAAGTCGCTGATTCTAAGCAAAAGATGAACGCATTCTTGCGCACAATTAGTCCGTGAAATGTACACACAGCGGTAAATAGTTCACCACTGTTTTTTTTTTTTTTAATTTTAGGGGAAGCTGAGCTTCTTTTGCAGTCTCAGGGTTATCGCGCGACCTGATAAATACCGGATAAATGGCCACTGTATCCCCGCGCATCGCTCAGAGGAAATTGAGATTTCTCGACAATTTTTGGGAACAAATCTTCAGGTTGCGACAGACTTCGTAAAAACTTGTCAAAATGATCAAGAAAAGAATATAACAACACGAAATTAAAAAGATACCTACTCATATCAGGTTCTTATTATCAGAAGAACTGTGGTCGCTTTGCACAGGGATTAAAAACACATCTCCTTCACATTTATTATGAACTATCAGAGGTCTCAGGTGAAACTAGTCCTGTGCAAACAGGAGGTTAGATGCACTTTAATATAGCCTTACTTTTAGTAGTCGTCATCATCCCCAGCACCTCTCAGAAATGTAAAAACGTTTAACTATAATATACTTATATAGAATACAATTGTGTCATTGTGAGTCAACCAAATTCTCCCCAAACAGAGCTATTCAAGTCATCTGGTGAAAATTATCATTTTTTTAATATCGCAATATATATCGCAATATATTGCAACCCCCCAAAAAATCGCAATGTAAGTTTTTTCCAGTATCGTCCAGCACTAATACACAGTAGTAACAATGAGAGAAAACCAAATTTACTACTGAGACAGCTACAGGTTTTAAGGCATGTGATAAAGGTGGCAGCAAATACTCCAGGTATTAAGGTAAACTAAACTAAACCTAAACAATCAGTGAGCTCGTTTTCAAAAACTGTAAATTAAAACACTTGTATCATAATCTTTTCACCGTCCAACTATTTAAAACCCTTTTCCATAACATCACATTACACATTCACTTGCATTATGCTGATGGAGGAGGATGATTCAATACACAGTAGCAACAATGAGAGAAAACCAAGTTTACTACTGAGACACTGCCATGTAGTCACTTCAGTTGCCTGAAGCTACAAAAACACATTTGTAAATTAGAGTGGAACATCTCAACTGTCAATCAAAATCAGCAGAAATGAGAGACTGTCTATTAATAGCTTCTTATATCATGGAAGTATCATCGTAAGTATCATTATAACGATTACAGTTTCTTCAATAGAATGCATTTATAATAGAAGCAAATGTGCTGTATTTTGCATATCATGTGCCTGTGCTGAAGTGTGATCATAAAATAAAGGTGAAATATCAGGATGTAGCATCTCACACACGCAAATTCTCACCAGATTCTCAAACCAACAACATCTTATAAACTTCCATCCACATGATCCAACCTGAAGACAACACAGAGTCCTCCCATTGGAGGTTAGAAGGTGATTATGAAAATGGAATGTAAAGTTATCAAAAAGTAAATCTGGATTAGGTGAGTTTACATTTGAAAAGTGTTAGTATCTTGTGTTAGAGCAGCTAAACTGCTGTATTTCATCATGTCTCGTGTCCCTGTGCTCCTGTTCCAGTCCACTCATATCACCGCTGCTCAATCCTGTCAAGCAGTTTATGGTCTATTAGGTGAGAAGGTCATCCATAAATGTCAATCACCCTGTTTTTACAGTAGGTGTGTAGAACCGCAGCTCTTTATGCAGCACTCACTGAAATACTCTGACATTTAAATCTGAACCTGAGTGTTATTGAGGGACACAACACGACTTCTCAAAATTTTCATTTTGTAGTCTGCACAGATGTCCTTTTCCCTATGCGGGTTAAGTAATTGAACACATCATGGGATTGACCGGACAACATCTTTAAGACCCGATCTCTCCATTTAGATGTTTTGCTGTACTCTTGCAGTTACTTGTTGATGTTAACTCTTTCATGTACAAGATTACATTAAGTATAGCATAAGCAGCCCTTTGTGTTGTTCAGAAGTTTCTCATTTAGTTATGAAATAATCTCCCAGCGTGTTCCCAAGTGATCATTTCCCCCTGAGAGATGGACAGACACTTGCAGTTCCTGTCAAAGCTGAGGGATTTACAACAAAGCCTTGAGGATTTTCTCAAGAGGGTAATTGAGAGAGTCCGTTTGTGCTTCAGAACTAGGACTTCTTGTTGTGTTGTGTTTGCCACTGCTGTTGTCTAATCTGTGAGTAATTACAGCAGCCAGTCCTGGAAGGAACTGGATATTTATCACACAGACAAAATAAGCATAGCAGCTCATATTGGGGATTAGCTGCCAAAACCGCTCCGATTTGGTCCTCTCTGCCATGAACAGACCTCAAACTACTTGAAAAAATAATAAATAAGTGATGAAGGAGATAAGTTTGGTAACTTTTGCATTCCTAAATCTGATCA
>RPOG01000690.1:48774-258853 GCA_008086565.1 Thalassoma bifasciatum
CACGCAGCCACACCTGCCCTGCCAGGACAGAAATGTGGGGTGTCTTTGTTGTCACACTCAGCTCTTTCTTAAATAGAGTTGATGTACAGAGCGGCACACACAGACCTCTTGTTGTTGCTTCATAATGCTCCTCTGTGCTTCAGCTAATGGACTCTGAATGCATAGAAGGGAGGAGACGATAATGTTATCAACTCTTATTTCTACTTGTATGTTTTCCCAGATTTGCTTGGTTTTGGGTGGGTTTTAGTGTCTAATATTCAGCAGCAGCTCCACAAGGTGAGTGTAGGTCAGGTTGAGAAAGCCTGTGCCTGTGCGTGTGTGTACCTGTGTGTACCTGTGTTCTTCGAGTGTGTGTGCCGCTCCAGGCCACCGTGAGCACTTTCTCAGACTCTTTCTGGTGAGCACTGACTTGGCAGTGAACTCTCTATCAGCATCGAATAGATAAGAGGATGAGAAGGAGGGAGCGCAGGCTGGTATTACACCAGCACGATGCACAATCTTTCTCTGTCGCTTTCAGTATTTCTTTCTCTGAGTCTCTTAGTTTTTTTTCTCCTTATTTTTTCTCTTATCTCTTTCGAAAATCCTTTCCAATTGACACATTTCTCTTTAACTACTCTATTTTTCGGACACATTTTTTTTTAGTCATTACTATCTCTTACTCATTTCATTATTCCCTCTCTTTTTATCTTTCATCATGTTGCCAAGCATTGCAAGAATTACACACTAAAAAACAGGGGGAACAAAGATGTTAGTATTTTCCTCACAGTGCATTATTCAGCAAATGTAATTTGATAAGATAAGAAAGGGGAAAAAGACTTTGATATTTTAAAATTAAGTAAGGTTTTATCTCTCTGTTACTCAACATTTACATTGAATGTATTATGTACCCAGACTAAGGACAAACAGGAAAGTAAAACACCTGCAACACACACACACACACCAAAGACAAACACAAAAAAGCACACATACATGTAAATGACATCTGAATCCAGCCACAAGCAAGTAAATCACTGCATTGTTATGTAAATATGTTCTAATCTAGGAGGCATTACCAGTCGGGTAAAGCAAACACCTTAAAGTTTGCTTTGAAACAAGTTCAGTCAGTTTTATTTCCCAAGGCGCAAATTTTGTCGTTTCCTGAGATAACCTGTGCAGCACAGAACAATCTTATCCTTTTGTGGTTCATCTTATTCAGATAAAGTAGCTCAAAAACAATGCTTTTTCATTCCTTAAGCTGTCTTCTCCCTCTTGTCTGTCTGAGTCTGCTTCATCTGTTTTGTTTTCTGCAAATCCATCTGTGTGTGTGAGTGTGTGTGTCTGTTTTATGTACGCCCCAGAGCAGCATGAAGCTTCATTGGCCGCTCTGGTTCTGGTCTGCTTTATGTTCTCTTCTTGGTTTAAACACTTAAGTATCACAGTAACACACGATCACTTACAGAAGGGACTTGGTCGTGTCATGGGTTGACCCTGCAGGGTGTGTGTGTGTGTGTGTCTGCGTGTGTATTCTGGTGCCCGGTGCCTGTCAGCGAAACAGGAGTCTGCCCACCACTTCTCAGATTCTAGCATACAGCAGCACATTTAAGGGGTCTCATCTGGCAAGGAAGTGTAGCACTAATCCAATTGGCTTGTGCTTTAGTAAAAGCTTTTCTAATTGGCTGATATGGCAGCTGGCTGCCAAGGATCCAGTAAGCACAACAGGGAGTTGGGAGAGTCCCAGTGGTGCCGTGCAGGAGAAGGCAGAACAAAGGGCAGATAGCAGAGCGGGTGCTTCTGTTTTGAATATTTCTCTGCATGGTAATAATAAAGGACCCATCTGCACCTAGATCCACCCAGCTGACCGTGTCTCATTTTGAACTGTTTTTATCAGGAACCCATGCAAATACACACACATGCACACACATGGGCATATGAAAACACACACTCCTTCTGCCATCCATCTGCAGTAACAGAAAACATGGCATGTTTGAGGAAATATCATACCAACTGTCAACGGATCAAAGTCATTAGCGCAGGGATATTATCTGTGTGTGTGTGTGTGTGTTTTATTAGGGGAGAGTGTGTTTTTCTGCAGAGAAAAAAGCTCCCACCAGCAGCCACTGCAGCCATTCCTGTTTCCTCTCACCTCAGTGTGGAATCCAGGAATAGCTCAGAGTGACAGGGATGAGCAAAGAGGGAGAGAAACAAAGAGACACTGAAGCGTGAGTGTGAGATATGGCCATGTAAGGTCTCCTGCACCACAGCTTGCACCACTCCACAGCTACACTGAACCTGAAATGAACTATTCAGGGTCTGGTTTCCTCAAGTCACTGCCAACGTGAACTTTGACTGTGTGGGACAGCTTTACAATCACACAAAGGGAGCCTTCATTATGGCATTCATTAAGGATTCAGATCATAGCGTTCCTGTGATTGTTTTGTGTTCATACTTTATTCATATGTCAGCAGTTTTGTACTTTTAGTGAAAAGTAAAAAAAAAAAACGCATTGTTTGAACACTTGCTTGGTAAACTTTTATTGTGTTAATTCATTTTTCATCATTTGATTTATTTCACATTAATCATTCATAGAGTTTAGAGGCACCGTGGAAAGGAAAGACTCAGGTGGTGTGATTCAAATCAGGAAACAGTGGTAACAATTCAGTGTCTTATGATAAAGTTAAATACATATGAGGCAATATATATTGTTTTCAAATCTAATAATGAAAAACTAAAAAAGGAAATCAACTTCAAAAACTTTTTAAAAGTTACCTTATTTTTTTGAGTCCTTGCAAAAATAAATATAACAGAACTGTTTGGCTAATAACTAGTGACCAAAACCTTTGTCTGTCACAGAATAGCACATTTATTTTGCCTGGAAGCAATGATCAAGAAAACATTGTTATGATTTTTATCCCCTCCTATACAATAAACAGAACTAAGTTTAAAGGTAGGGTCTGAAGGATTTTCCGCATAAAATTTTATGGGAATAATCCTGCTTAATCGTTATCTCTGGGCTTCTGAATGTTTGTCAGTATCTGTTTGCCTCAACCCCTCCTCTGCCTGTAAGTTAATGTTTTGGTTGACTGGGGATGTTTTTGAGCGTAGAGTAAGCAAAGTGACTAGCCAATCACACTGCGCCCAGTGCGCATGTGACTGTGTGTTGATGATAGTGAGTGGGAGAAGCTATCCGAGCGGCTACAATAGCAGCTGTAACAAGGAGAAAGAATGATACAGTATTTGCAGGATACCTCATTTACCCGTAGGAAGTCAGGTGTACAACTCTCCCACCTAGAAACTTGATGCTACAGGTGCTCGCTGGTGATTGTGTTCATGTAGCTAAGGGTCCTGGCTGCAGTCAAAGGCAGTGGGTGTGCGCTGCTCTATGCAGCCACGGAGCCCAGTTTGGATGTTGTGTTTACAAACTGTAACAAAAATCCTGCAGACCCTACCTTATGCTAGTTTTACCCTTTGCAAGGATCAAACTTGCATAACCTAAGTTTACAGCCACTAGGTCCAGAGAGAAAGGCAACCAGTGGAATGGACAGTGATTAAATGTTGCTATATCCTGGTAACTATTCTGAATTATTGTCGCTGCTGTAAACTAAATGAACGTCTATGCTGAAGAGAAATTATGGTGGACATTAAGTTCATTCAAAGATTTGTTTTCAAGAATTGTTAATATGCTTATTTATTGAGGCCAGTGTAGCATACGATAGGCCACAGAATTTTCTATAATTTTTCCTCTTTGAAAATCAGATATTGGCATAATCTATACAGACAGAAATGCTCCAGGCTGCATTATGAATCAAATGACGTAGGTTTGGGAAAAATCCATGTTGTCCAACATGACACAAGGCTCACATAAAACACTGAGGTGAAATCCCTCTGCAGGTGTGGGTGTGTGGGTGTGTGGGTGTATTGTGTGGGTATTGATGGTAAAGAATGCTCCTTTCATTGCACCGCTGGTTTCCTTCCAGAGCAGTTAGCCACACCACAACAGTTGTTTCAACATCCATTCCCGGTCATTTTCACTTGTTGTCAATATCACATCTTTAGCATCTTTGATTAAGCAATTGCAAATAGAAGCATTGAGTGGTCTGAGAACAAGAAGTGGGAGTGTGTTTGGAGAGGCTGTTGATTCATTTTAGGAATAATAATAATAATAATAATAATAATAATAATGAGATGGATTGATATTATTCTCTTAGAGGAGCCCAAGGCAGCTTTACAAAGGTAAAGAAAAAACTGCAGGAGGTGATAAATAACCAAAGGCACATATTTCTCTCTTTTTACATTCAGCTACTCATCCAATGTTCAACCATTTTAATGTTATACAGGGTATAGGAAAAATAAACATTTTATGTCAGAAAAATGTTTACAATGTATAATGTGCTTTATACTATTACCATTGTTTTGGAAACATATTTTAATATGTTTTCCACAGTTGAAGTTCTTCTTGTAATGGTATTGGTGAAACATTCCTTGAGATGTTTTATGTCTCCTATCTTCACCTGATACACCTGATACACCATGGCCTTCGAGTGTCCCTAAAGATAACCAAAGATAACCAAGCACATCTTCTGGGGCATATGAAACATGAAAAAAATATATATTTTACATTTTCCTATGACTGGAAACTTATGACCCGCCCTGTATTAAAAGGTTGTCCTGATCTGCAGTTTTCCCCCAATACCAATCTGATGTTTTTATTTTTGAATATCTGCTGATACTAAGTTCAGATCCAATACTTAAGTTTGCAGAAATAATGTGTTAAACTGTAAACAAGCTCAGTTGTCATAAATCTAACTCACTTTGTGGCAGCATTTCTCCCAAGGCCAACACACAACTTTTATTATAGGCAACTTGGTGACTTATTTTTATAGATATCAACACAGGAGTTCGTTGACTGTAATTGTATGTTACTTTCACACTTAATAAATCTCAGAAAGAGCTGCTGGCCTCTGGTCATTTTCACAAAATCAAATGTTGCCCTCTTTCAAAAAAGTATTTAATTCCTTCAAACCCTCATAAAGGGAACAGGACCGAGCTGTTGCGTCTGCTGCTCCTTCAGTGTCAGTTTGCTAATCTGGTTAAGATATTTTTCCATTTCATTCATCAAAGTCTAGTGTTTCTGTTGCTCTTAGCTTGTGCCGTTGCCCTGAGCAGGTTCACACATGGATATGTACTGAGACTGTGAATGGATTGGCTGAAGTCTCCAGTGTGACAGGTTGACAGTTGAATATGGGAGGCCCATCTGCTCTATCACTCAAGTACTGAGACTCACTGATTGTCACCTCTGCAGTGTGTGTGAGGCTCACACACTCACACACATGCACACACTGACAGCAGCATTTAGCACATATAGCAAAGTCATGTAGATAATCAATTAACACAGACCCAGCCTGAACTTTGAACTCTATTTCCCTCTCTCTTTCTCACTCTCTAGCGTACACACACACTCACACATACATACACTCGCCCCTGTCTCCCGATGTCCCAGCTCTGCTCTCTGTGTCAAAAAGAGCTTAGATCAGGGAAACCGTTGCTCGCCCTCATTAAGGCTTCCTGGAAGATCAGGCTATTTATTCAAACCAAGCAGACCATATTTGGAGTGTGGCTGGAAGGTTGCCAGTTTGAAACCCAATATGGTTTAACAAATCTGGTTGAACCAAGCCACTGACCTGGTACCACGGGGCAAGGCACGCGCCTTCTGTTTCTCTCAACAAGCTGTCGCACTTGGAAAAGTTTCACAATTTGGTGACAGCTTTTATGACCACACAATCTCATATGTGGTTTATAACACTAATTCACACTCCAGTGATTGATGCAGGTTTTCAAGTCTATAACTTCACAGTCAGTAAAGACAACACGTGTTATATGATGTTTTTATGAGCTACATCTGTCGTCACTTTGCCTTTTTTCATCGTTCTCATTAATGAATTAGCCGCAGCAGATGACAGGTTTTGGCGATACACTTAGCGAACAGACAAAACTCCTGCCAGCTCTTGTTGTGGGTTTTTAGAGTCTGTTTGTGGTAGTTTTTAGTGAATTTAGAAACATGATCCAGCTCTATCTGCCTTAATCTGCCATCAACGACACACACACACACACACACACGCACACAGGCACACACACACACACACACACACACACAGAGCAGATCATTTCATGGATCGACGCAATCATCAATCCAAAGAAGCATTTGTTGTTCTCGTAACTTGGATACAAACTGAAGCGCCGTCCCTGTTCCTGTGTAATACGCCTGTTAGTGATAGTTTCTCTGCTACAATGACCCACTGACCGGTGTCAGCAGATTAATTGCTGCTTTCATGTTAAGCCATGGCGTACCAGCTGTAATTGGTAATGGAGATTATCAGTGAGATACTGATGGGGTCTCTGTACGTGTGTGTGTGTGCGTGCATGGATTGTGTGTGAGATTTCTTAATCTGATTAGGATGTTTATCTTACAAAGTAGGATTTTATGGGATTCTTTTGTCTCTCCTTAACACACAAACACAAACACACAAACCGGCCTCCAGCTACACACACTGTTAGAGGAAGAAAATCACAAACAGAACAGATACGTTAGGGAGCAATTAAACACTTTATGAAGAACTCCTCAAAATGTACAAAGTTTAGCTGTATGACAAATGTAAATGCATGCATGGCTTTTTATGAGACCTCTCTAATCCTTTACTACTCCAACACTGTTAATGAACACTGTTATATTTTCCTTCATATTCAACCATGAAAAAAAAAAAAAAAGGATTTGTCCAACAGGTGACTTTTGTTGCTCGATAAAGTCAGTCTTCTGTCTATCAGTTCAGGAAGATAAGATGCCATAACATTAAGGTTTAGCATTGTTTGCCAATAAGTTGGAACTTTCAACAGAGTAAATATCAGGCAACTGATATGAAATTGCATCGCTGTTTGTATCTTTGTTTTGTTTTTTTTTTGTTTTTTTTTTACCTGTGTTATGCTCCGAGTTTTGTTTTCTGATGTACAGTGTCTTTGAGTACCTACATAAATCTGATTTATCACGATTATTGGTTGTCAGTAAAATAAATGCTGCACTGTGAGATTCACAACTGAAGAAAACACACTTCATCAGTGTCAAAAAGTTTTGACAGTTTTGTTTTTCTAAAAAGAAAAACAATATTTGCAAAAGTGCAGACTTTGCTTGGTTAAACTATGGTAGTATATATATGTAGATAGGGCTGGGAGATTATATGATTGTGATTCTTGAATTTAATAAATTTCATATTAGTTACAGTGATCAGCTGTGAATATATTTAATTGGTCAAACAAGGCAGGAAATATGTGTGATAACAACCAATCAGAGTCGACCTTTCCCTGCTCCACTTCCATTTGTAAATTGACAGAGAATTAAACAGAATGACCAAACGTGGAGCTAAACGTGGGGCTGGGGGCAGCGAAATAGATGTCATGCAATGGCTTTTTGATAATGATAATGTTCCCATTAGGGTTGTTACAAGAACCGATACTTCTGGTAACAATTCAATACCAACGCGCAAAAAATAAATCAATACCTGCTACTTTCTGGTACCGTCAGAACCGAATATTCAACTTTTCCCTCGCATGTGAGCGTTTTTTTTTCCTTTACAGAACCAATGTGACCCAGACCAGGGGAAGCAGGAGGAAAGTGGCACAATACTAACACAGCCCAAAATCAGCGAAGCTTTTGAAAGGCACAAAAAATATGACACAAATTCAAACAGTCAAAAAAAAAATGAATAGGGCTGTAGCAGAGTTTCTGTGCATGGATCAAGTCACTATCTACACAGTAGAAAAATATGGATTTGGACAAATGCTTGAGCAACTCAACCCCAAATATCAGTTACACAGTATTGCTTGTTCTTATAGTGGTGTTAAATACTTGACAGTTTAAAGCAGTTTTCTATAAATTAGTGACTTTAAAAGTACATGGGTTCTGTTGGGGTTTTTTTTTAATTGTGATAAATAATTAGTATCAAGATTTTTGGAAAATCTCAGGTATTGGTATCGACTACTGAAATTCTGGTATCGTGACAACCCTAGTTCCCATGAACAAATTAACATTTTAATTGGTTTATTTTGGGTCTTGCATACCTGCAAAAAATGTTTGCTTCACTTGCTTTCTTTGTTGATAGAATTTCTTTTTTAAAAGTTCCTTCCATTTTCACTACACATGTTTAAAAGTTGGCAGTTTAAAAATAATACAAAAAATGTAATAATCAAGATCAGATTATACAAAAAATATATTCTGTTTTTTTTTTCTTGTCATATCGTCCAGCCCTATACAAAGATCATATTCATTTGTCTTTTATATCCAATTTGCCCGTGAAAACTGAGGACAGCCCTAATATTTTTTGCCTTAAATGTGCATCCTGAGTAGATTCACAGCTCGTAACGTTTCAGAAAAGCTTCAGTTTGTACCCTGAAATCTGCTTCAAAAGTCTGGAGTAGCAGTACACTGGTTGTGCGTCTCTATAGTCCTCAAGCAGACGTCCAAGGCTCATGTTACTCACTCCTCTGTTTGATTTCCTGATTTATGCACCATCCTGTTCCTGCTCCTAATGAAGTTATGAAAGCTCAAAAGTGTAATTAAATCATCACAGTATGTGTGGTATCAAAAGGTGTCTCAGTGAAAAAAAAAAACGAAAGTGTGACATTTAGGTGCAGTTGTTTTCCTTCATGGGTGTGCAGAGCGTGGAATCAAACATGTTATCTTTCAGTCGATTCACATACAACTGTCATACGCCTCAGAGTCACTGAGGTGTATCCAGCTGTGTTTGTTTTGCTTGCTAAGAGGGCAAAGATAAAAAGCAGCACACACACACACGCACACAGGCTACATGTCTGTGAGCAGACACATCACACTTGCAGGAAAGCGTCACCATATTTCTCTTGAGATCTTCTGGAGCCACATCATCGTCTCACTCCAGCACACACATCAGACTGAGCTGCGTACGTACAGTCAGCCACCACTCAGCCAGCTGCCATGTGCGTATGTGTGTGTGTGTGTTTCATATGTGTGTGTAGCTGTGGAGAGAAAAGAGGAGCAGGAGAGCATGAAATGATATGATGCTTGTGTCTCTTCCATTTACCTTTTTTCGTTTTAAAAGCCTAATCTGAGTTATCAGCTTTACTCAGCAACACTCTGTAAATGGTGTTTTATTGTTTATGCCACTAAAACTTTGTTGTATATATAACCCAGGCTTCTGTGGGAAGCACCACATATTGGAGTAAAACATTGTGGTCCACCTCACCAGCTTTTCATTCCAAGCTCATTAGAGCTGCAGTCGGACAGCTCCCACACAGCGCTCTCCAAACAGTCTCTTCTTTCTCTGCAGCCTGAAGCTCTGTAAAACTGTCCAAACATCACATCATGCCAGCAGTGGGAACATGCACCGTACACCTGTGATTGGAAACTGATACGACTGGCAGATGTATTTCATTTGGGGCTTGGATCGAGCACTTAAAACAGGTCCAATTTAAAGGGACAGTGACGTGCTGTGAATTGTTCACAATGCTGGATGATTAAAAAACAAATCTCTGGCTTTCTGCAACATATTGTCACTTCTAACTGGGGTAAATTTGATACTGGAACTTTAAACTTTGATATAGTATAAGCGTGGACTGCAACAAGAGAAATAATCTCCACAATCAAGTATTTTTAAAAGTGGCTCCACACCTTTCTCTCCCTCTCTGTCTGTGTAATCAAAACATGGATTTAGTGAATTTTGGTAATAAGCACAGAATTTGACTATAGTTGACCATTTTTAAATAAAAAAAGTGGCTGCATTCAACTTAAAGTGATAATACACACGCTAATGGGAGGTGTTTTAAACTAATACATTATGTACTTTTAAAAAGCTCATCCGAAAAACATCTAAGCAATATCAACAAGTCATATTTACTAGATTTTGAAAAGTTCCATCTTCCATTTAATGCAGGGACTGAACTAGATTTTACGTAATAATGTAGCTGCTTTCAAAACATGCAACGAATAAAATCACTACAAAATACTTGTGAGACTCTTTATAGTATTCACGTATTAATGGTGGACATGGGAGTTAATGTTTACATATATCGTTGTAACTGCAACTTGCACGACGTTAAAACACCGTATTATAGTGTTTTATTAGATGATGGTTGACATATGTATTGACAGGAACGTTTATCACTGTTTATTTCACATAAAAGCAACTTACACGACGTTAAAATGCCATACTATTGTCTTACATTTGATAATAGTGGATTTGTGAATTAACAGAAGCGTTTGTCATAGTTTATTTCACAAAAAAGTAACTTACACAACGTTAAAACGCCATACTATGGACTTGTATTAGATAATAGTGGATTTGTGAATTAACAGAAGCATTTGTCATAGTTTATTTCACAAAAAAGTAACTTACACGGTGTAAAAAGGCTGTAATGCGCTCTCTAAAACTTCTGTGAACAAACATGTCCTGACATGTCTTAGCAGCGCGTTTCCTCCAGAACGTTTTTGTCAAGGAACACTAAAGTTTACATTGTTTACAAAGTCACAACTTACCATGGAGTGAGTAAAATAGTTGTTTCTGTCGCTGTTCTGTCCTTTTCTGCGGCTGAGAGCAATGACTGCATATAGAATGGACAGTGTGCTTCCGCCTGTCACCGTTCTACGTTTTTGAAGCCAAAAAACCCAGTTTCTCTATCCGCCATTGTGCAGCCAGAGTTTGGGCAGTAGAGAATTTCCGGTGGAGCAGAGTAAAAAAGAGAAATAAAAATATTTATTTCTTCTTCTTCAGAAGGTTTTGTCTCCTTTTGGCTCTTTCCTGAAGTTTCTTATATCCCCGATAAAAACTACTCACGAACGGCAGCTGTCAACTATCGTAAAACGAAACTTATATCACGGTTTTTAACGTCCAATAACTAATGAGAAACTAACTTCTCAGAAAAAAAACACCTGAACACCATGCAGCCAGATGACGTCATCATACTACCTTAGTGTAAGGATGAGAGAAACGTTTCTACCAGGTATTGTAATTTTTTAAAGTTTTCCCGGCTCATATCTGGAATACATGGGGAGGCGGGGCTTATGACCTATACTGCAGCCAGACACCAGGGGGCGGGGCATCTGCTGGAAGCTTCAGTTTGAGCCGAACGTCGTTACGTCCACTCATTATAGTCTATGGCTGAGAGTGAGTGTGAGTGGGGGAGAGGAGGAGGGGCTGCAGGGGGAGGGGCCAGGTACACGGGCAGAGAGCAACATGATGCAGCCAGATCAATACACAGGAGCAGCAACGACGGCATCTCCACACAGGAAAAAAAAGTTTCTATATCGGCTACATAATGGCCAATGTCGATTAATCGGTGACGAGCCATAATGGCTCTAGTTTCAAACCCTGAGCCATTGACCATGGAGCTGTTTCCTGACACAACTGGACACTCAGTCTCACTTGCAGCTGCACCTGCACTTGTTTCTCAGACTGTTCTGTGTGGGCGTGACACCGTGGTCACCTCTTGGGCTCCTTCCTTCATGCATGGCTCACTGAGTTAGAGACCGGACACCACCAGAAGGCTCAGATAAACCTACTCATATCCTCATGTCACCCCTTTCTGTTCTTCTTCGGACACAGTCACATCGCACTGATATCGTGTCAGGATCAAGTTCCTTTTTCAGGAAGTTCCAAAGCCAAGAGTACGTAACCTCGCTTCAGACTGTGGAACAAGCTGCTGGGCTCTGTTAGCTCCTCAGCTCATTAGTGATCAGAAAAGTGGTCTTGTGTGTCGCTTGGGAGCTTTTTATAGTTTTCAATAAAATTGAAATTACATCTCGAAGAAGAGCCAGTGTCGAGCTTCTAAACGGAGCTAATACGATTTGTCGCTGTAGCTTGAATGAGCAGCAAATGGGAAAGATAACAACACAAAGACCAGTGATAGCGACTCGTGGCCTTTTATCAAAAAGAAAAATATGTCTTATAGTTCCATGGATGCTGTGGTGCCAGGAGAAAGAGAGCTTCCTCTCCCTGAAATCCTCTTCTATTCTTTAGTGAGTTAACAGTAAGATATGTCAGAGCTCGTCACCTGAACCTGAAGACAGGATTTCACACACACTGATCTTCCCTCTGTGGCTCTTTCTGAGAACTTGTAACCTGAAAGAAGATGTTTTTGGGAGCTTTACAGAGCGAGTCTGCATTCAAAGCACAGTGAGACTTTCTCTTCCTGCTGTTAGTGAGTCCATAAAGAATTTAGAGCATCTTCCAGCATGTCTGTCTGCTCCTCTTTTCAAAACTTTGATCCCAGTCGTACTCCAAAGAGCTTTGCTGTTTATTACATTCTGTTGGGGATGTTTGCTCTCCATGGTGCTGAAATTTTTCATTTTATTGAGAAGTAGTGATTTTTTTTAGTCCCCATTGCTTTTTTCTTAGTTGTTAAGAGTGAAGAAAATATCCCACCACAAACCTTTATGGGAATTAGAACCAGTCCGTCCTCACCTCATGACATTCAACTCCAAAAACTCATCTTAGCTTTCTTCTTTCTCACAGACACAGAAGACACCTCACATGAGATGCTCTGAGCTGTAAACTCAGAGTAATGAAAATCATCCTTGTCAGTAAATCAGCTGTTTCTTTATCAGAAACTTTAAGCAAATGAAGCTATCCTGTGATTGGACAGCATTGGTATGTGTTAACTTTAGTAACTCTGTAACATGAAACATATCAAATTTGATATGTGAGTTTCAAAGACAATCCATCTCATCAACATGATAATGAGTTTCCTGAAAAAACTAGGGAAACTGCTGAAAGAACTTGGGCTGCACGATATGGCCTAAAACCAATACCTCCATATTTTTTGGCTCTGTCACGACACACAATATATATCTCGATATTTTGATTTCTCTTGTAAATCACCATATAATATGTGCAATTCAACCCTTTAATTAATAAAATGACACCAGTATAATGATTCAACCAGATCTTTGAGCCAGATTTATAAAATTTGCAGCCAAAAAGGGAAAAATCAGAATCAGGTTAAGTTTAACAAACCTTTTATTCCAATACACACTTCACAGTTGTGCCCAAAAGTTTATACCCTCCAGCAGAATTTCTGATTTTTTTGGCCTTTTCTCAGAAAATATGAATGATAACACAAAATCCTTTCTATCACTCATGGTTAGTGGTTGGGTTGAAGACATTTATTGGATAATTTTTTTTTTTTTTACTCTTTTAAAATCATGATCATAACAGAAACTTCAAAAATGACCCTGTTAAGAAGTTTACACTCTCTGGTGATTTTGTTCTGATAAATGCACAAAAGTGAACACAAATGTGTTTGAATGTCTGCTAAAGGTAACCATCCTCACCTGTGATCTATTTACTTGTAATCAGTGTGTGTGTATAAAAAAATGAACAGGCTCATTCACTGTTGTCATCATGATTTAAAAAGAGTAAACAAAGTTGTTTGTTAATAAATGTCTTCACCCGACCTCTAGCCATGAGTGACAGAAAGATTTTTGTGTAATCATTCTTATTTACTGAGAAAAGGCCAAAAAATCAGAAAATTCTGCTGGAGGGGGTGTAAACTTTTGGGCACAACTGCATTTAGCCGCACATTTTCAGTTCCCGTAAAATATTTCTTTCAGAATTATCTATAATAATCTGGCCGAATGTATCACATTTATAAACTTAATACAATTTGGTCATGAGAGTGAAAGAAACGCAACAATGAAGTACATACTGATGTCTTAAAACATTTACCTGACAATTTGTACCCGATGGTTGTGATATAGTCATTTTATACATCCCATGTGCAACAACTCGCGATATATACTCGATATATCCCTTGTAAAAATCCATTTTATTTGGAAATTCATTACTTATTTTTAAGCTGTGGTGGCAAATATAACATCTAAATTTTTATTCGTGCTCTGACACCGCACGAAACATACTGCATTTGATATGTGAGTTTCAAAGACAACCCATCTCATCGGCATGATAAACAGTTTCCTGAAAAACCTGTTGAAACCCATTTATTCAGGAAAATCATTGCTAATTTTCAAGTTGTTGTGGAGAGAATAACAGCCAAATTTTTACTCCTTTTTTTAACAAGTATTTTCTGCATTGATAGATTGCACATATACCCACCCAAAGTGTCAAACGTGATTCAAAACCATACTTTTCTCAGTTTTAAAAAACATGGAATTTTCTGGCTATTTTGTGATGGCTCAGGTTCTACAGGGTTAACCCTTTCCTTGTTTATGAACTGTTGACTGTGTTTTTATTGTGTATCCACATTGTAAAACCATGGTGAAAATGACTCAAAGCTGAGACTCCTGGCTTGTAATGTGGTGTAGCTGTTGTGCTGGTCTGAGCTGTGTTGTTAGGCTTGTTTTGGAAAAAGCTCAGACCTTAATCTGTACGTCTCCATCCTACTCAGGACTACTTTTGTACAGTAAGCTTCAGCTCTGAAGGGTTGGATTTGGATTCTGTGCTTCAGACCATGACTTATGACTTTCTAAAGTTTGAATTTCTGAAGAGAATTAATCATTTATGGTCGTCTGTGATAGATCATCATCTAAAATCTAAGGTTATAATGAACAACAAGGTTGAAAGTTGACAATTTAGTGATTAATGAACAATTAAATGATTGTTTTGATTTGCAATGTGTATTGATGAGATTTTATTGATACCAATGCACTTATTGATTCCACCCATTGATTTGATTCTTTATTGATTCCCTTGTTAATTCCTCCTGTAAGTTTTCTGTGTACAAAAATTAGCTTTACAGTTTTTTTTGTCAACAGTTTATTGAGTTTATATGTAAATTAATATAAACTTAGTCAGCGGATTTAGAAATTTCTGGATGTAAATGAATAGAAATAAGTAAAAACAGGTCAGGTGACGTCAGTGTATTGTTTTATTAAATGTTTTTGACTGAAGTAGGCCACAGAGCAGTGCTTTGAGTTGTTTGGAACCTTGAGCTCGCCGTAGCTATGTTGAAGTCAGTAACTTTTCCTTTATCTTTACGCTTGGAAAACATTCCCCTTTTAGTGTTTTGACATTTAGAGTTTAAAGGACTGTTTCGAAAAAATTATTGTTATAAATTTCTGTGATGAAAGTTGAAATTCTGTTTTAAAAACCAAAGTTAAATGAATATATGCGTATATCTAGCATATTAATGCAATCTCCCATATATGATAGCATCAAGTAAACTGTGTTTTCCATCTGCTTTTCCAAAAGTTCCAAAAGAAAAACATGCATGATCAATTTATTCACATATTTGTGTGTTATAAACTATGGTTTTGAAGTTTAAAAATGTCCTTTAGATTTGAAGCATGCCATGAAAAGTTGAATTCAGCCTATGATTGGTCACTGCCTTAAACAAAGCAGGTTAAGATGATGAAGATTTGTGTTGTGTGGATAGGCCTGTTGCAGTAATCAATAAATCAATTAATTGCACAATAACTAAAAATGAGCTAGATAACTTTGCCAGGCTGGATAAGTTTTTCATTCACCAAAGACACTGGATAATGAGTTAACTTTACTGTGTTGCTGTGAGTTTTTTTTGTCTTACCAGTAACAGAGTCTATTTTATATATTGTTTTTGGTTGTGTGTGGTTTTTGTTGAAGTGCGTTTTTTGTTTACAAAGGTCCTAACTGGATTGGCAGTTTTGCCTGGTAAATACCTTAATGTCTGAGCCTAATGTTTAATATATATTGAAGTGCAATTTTATTGATCGAGACTTTATACTTTATCTATTGTTTCAGTTTGTGTGGTTTTTATTTGAGAGCATTTTTTTGTTAACAGAGGCTGACAGTCCATTCTATTAATTGTTTTTGGTTGTGTTGATTATTTATTTGGGGTATTTACAATGTCTTTATTCACAATATACTTCCAATTTTAAATATTCTTAGGAAACAAAAGGTTATTTATCTTTAGAAGGGTGTACTTGCACTATTATACCATTATTATATTAGTTGAAAATGGTATTAAAATGGCAATGTTATGGTTTATCGCAATAATTTCTGGGACAATTTCTCATCCAACAAAATTTGTTATCATGACAGGTCTATGTGTGGTTATTACCATTATGTTGTTAAAGTTGGCAGCACAGTTTTGCTATGACTGGAAGATGAAAAGGGGGGGAAAAGATTTAGCTTTTGTCCAGGGAGTTTCCTCTCTCCCATGGTGAGCGAGGTCTGTTTTGTGCGTTTTGAATGCAGCTGTTCTCCACAGTGTTTGGGAGGACATGCACTCAGACTGGATGGAGTTGCACTGGTCATCAGTATTTTGCATATTTTACTTTTCACTTCCCGTTTGTTGTGCAGCACGGCTCAAAAAATTGCCATGGTTTTTAATCTCCTGACATGAAAAACAAGTGAAGAACTGTTTCTTAGCAATGATTAACAATTGAAATAATCAACACCCTAGTTTGCCATGTGCACGTTTTTTAGGTTTCATTTTCAGGAATGGACTCTGTTTTAAATTCTACAGCCATTCCAAGTAAAGGCCTCTGACGTGAGTTTTCTTTGCGTTGGTGTCCATTGTCTTATGTCACCAGTGTTTGAGCACAATATAAGCATCCCAGTTTTATCTTCCTGTATCAAAACTAAGTCTTTGTTTATAAAATTCAACTGCATCTATTGCAGAATAAGTTGAAAAAGATAAGGAATTCAGGTGGGAGTAGAAATTGCCTAAGGGAGCAGAGTGTGCAACACAAACAACAACAGATATTGATATTTAAGAAATGTTTTGTTTCACAGGAAAAACAAAAAAGAGGGAAGAGATAAACGGAAGTTGTTTTGCATAATAAGAAAAAAGTAATATTGTGTCGTGCAGGTGGAGGGTTAAGTTTGATATCCGCAGTAATGCTTTTCTATATTTGCCGAATGTGACTGAGTGCAGCTGCAGGATAGACATAGAGGAAGTAGAAGGATGAAATTTGGTTGGTCTACTCCCCTGATATTTACCCATCTTTGTCTGTTGCTGTAGAACAAACATCTTTCAGGGCTTGTCTTTGGATAAAAAAAAAAATCAAATTAGGTGCTGAAAGCGGTCGTCTGAGCAGCTTCCCCTCGTCGGTAGAGCTTTGCCCTTAGGACAGGGTCATACACTTCCTGTGAGACATCCCTGCACCACAAAGTCAAATCCAGGGAGTGTGGCTATCACCGTCTAATGGACTAGTCCAAACATGCAGTCAAAACTGAGAGGTGAGCCGCTTCCTTAATGAAATTAAAGGTGCATGAAATAGAGATGGGCTCAGACACATTGAATTAGCAGACGAGAGCCTCAGTCATCTCGTCTCAACAAGGATATTCAATATTTTCCCTGCAGCTCTTCTCTGAGTCAGAGCCAACAGAGCCGATCAATATCTGTAAATGATGATTTAGCATTCTCTTTTTGGATAGATTCACAGTGTAGCACAACACGGTTCTGTTGAAGGGAGGAGGATGGAGAGAGAGAAAAACACACACACACACACACACACACTGTTCGCTCTTTCACTGTGATATAGACTTTTTTGCTGGTTCTTTATTTGGTTCCTGGTTATTATTAGGGCTGGGCAATTAATCACAAATTAGACTAAATGGCAATATAACCAATATTCTAATCACAGCCAGTGCAATATTTCTTAAACCTGAAATATGTCAGAATACCAGATACATTATTTTTGTAGTAGATGTTTTATGCTCTACACCAGGGGTTCCCAAACTTTTCCACCTGTGACCCCCAAAACAACAGCATTAGAGACTGGCGGCCCCCTGCTGTGGTTCAACACTGATGGGACAATCCAAAAACAAACAAACCCTCCCAAGGATACTTAATTTAACTGATCGGTAGAAAATGTACCAACTAATGTGCACTTTGTGCTGAGTTCACAGCATCAAACTTCAACAAAGAAATATGAAAAACAGATAAACATTTTCTGTTTGCATAATTATATATTTTCATTAACCCCTATTTTTGCTTGTACTCTTACAATAATGGATAAAATGTTCATGAATTGTTCATAGCTTTTGATTTTGGGACACATGCCACGACCCCCTATCAACGTCTCGCGACCCCCCAAAGGGTCCTGACCCCCACTTTGGGAACCACTGCTCTACACCAGTGTTACTCAACTTGGAAAAAAACTTTGAAAGTAGTCAGAAAGTGACTAAAATGAGCACAAAATAGACACAAGTAGCAAAATAGAATTCATGGGTTTCTGTCATGCTGTGTTTATTTCCAAAAATGTATTTGTTTAGCAACAGATAAGACAAAAACCTAAAAATAATCACACAATAAATCATAATTGCAAGGTAGGAAGAAAAAAAAAATCACAGTTAGATTATTTTTGCAAATCGTTCAGCCCTAGTTATTTTAGATAACTGTCAGAAAGTAAAAATAGACTTTTCAGGATGTAACTCTTTCAATATGTCAATCAATCAATCACCAAAGAGAATGCAAGAACAACGAGTTGGACAAAACAGTGACAAAGAAAAACAAACAAGTCTCCTGCGTTTGATAGAAAAAAGAATTGTTTCAAGTACTGTCACAGATATTTGCTTTAAATTTTCCTTCTATACATCCAAGAGGCATCCACAGCACTTGACTTTTGCCACATTTCATGCTAATTCCAAAAATAAAAGAAACTATTTTTTCCTTAAATTTCTATACACAACACGTCATGATGACGATGTGGATTTAGTTTTTAGAAATATTCAAAAATTTATCAGAAATAAGATGTTTAAGGCTTTTTTAATACAGTACTTTGTTGATGCCCCTTTGGCAGCAGTTACAGCCTCATGTCTTTTTGAATATACTTCTCAGAGTATGGATATTTTTGACAGCCTTAATTCACAGTCATGTAACAGTTGAGGAAATTGTTGCCAGTTCGTAGATATTAAAACAATACTGTTTTGAGATAGGGATTGTTCTCTTCAGCACAATCCAAATGTCAGTGTTAGCCTTAATGCTCACTAAGTGATCAGTTCCTCTTTCATTTCCTCAAAGGTTAACGCAGCTGCCTCTGTGTTATATAAGCCTCATTTAAACCATATGGTCATTTCAGCGCTGCAGAACGAATGAGCCTGCATCAGAGGGCAGGGTTACAGTTTATTTTCTAACTCTGATCAGCTCTGCTCAGGTCTCAGACTTTATCCCAGGGTCATGTTTCAGCTGGAAGAGCTGTGTCTGTCTGAGTGGGATGATTTAGTAAAGTTAGTTTAACTGTCAAAGCTGGAGTCTGGATGAAGGAGCAGATTTTAGCTGCGCCAGCCTCTTGGTCAGTCATTGCATGGCTTAATGGTTTTGGACTTGAAACTATTTAATCATTGGATTCAAAACAATGGATGGAATTGTTTTCAGTCTGAAGTATTAGGCAGTTTGCAACAATGCTTTCCTAGAAGTCAACTTCTTATTTAGCAAGTGTGGAAATGAAAAAGTAAATGCACATGACTGAACACATGATGCTTGTTTGGAACATCCTGAATAGTTATGCTGCAGATTAGAACCGGGCAATTAATCCCAAAATTGATTAAATGGCAACATGTCCTGTTCCAATATCCTAATCACAGACAGTGTAATGTTTTTATAACCTGAAATGTGTCAAGATATCAGATTCAGTTTTTGCAGTTGATGTTTTCTTCTCTACTCCAGTTACCCAACTCCGCTCAACCAATGAAACAAGCTGTTAAGAACTACCTTAACAAAAGAAACATTCTAACCAGTAAAAAAGAGGCGAAAACAGCAAAGAGTAGCAGTCAAACTTATTTGAGGTGGTGAAATTGCCAAAACCAACAACAATGGCATTTAAATTGGGTTAAACCCTGATGATTCTCAAAAAATAGCAAAAAAGGTGCCAAAGGTGGCAAAAAAGAGTGAAAAATGTCTAAAATGGCCAAAAAAAAACCCAAATTAGCAAGAGCATTGGGAGTGAACCTGGACAATAGTAAGAAGTTATCCAAAAAAAAGGGTCCAAAAGTGGCAAGAGATAAAAAAATTCAGATAGGTGCAAAAATGGTGCATTAAGTGACAAAAAAATGAGGGAAATGTTAAAAAATGACCTAAGTCAACAAACATGACAAGAAAGTTGCGATTAAACCTGTAAATAATCAGTTTGTCACATGAAAGAGTCCAAAAGTGACAAAAAAGTCTCAAAAATGGGCAAAAACAACAAATATTGGCAAGAAAATTGGGAATGAACCTGGTACATAATGAGAAGCTATCAAAAAAAATGGTCCAAAAATGGCAAAAAAAAAGAAGTGAAAGTGAATAAAATGGCCAAAAAGCCACAAAACTTAGCAAAGAAATTTGGAAGGAAGTTGCATAAATGGTGAAAAAAGTGACAAAAAACGATAGAAATGGTAAAAAATTGCCAGTCAACAAACATGGTAAGAAAGCTGGGTTCAAACCTGGAAATAGTCAGTTTGTTGCAAAAATTAGCCCAGAAGTGGCAAAAAAGAGGGAAAAGTCTCAAAAAATTGTCAAGAAAATTGGGAGTGAACCTGGAAAATAGTGGAATGTATCAAAATATGGTCCAAAAATGCCAAAAAGGAAGTGAAAAATGACTTAAATGGACAATAAACAGTGGGATGTTGTTGTTGTGCTGTAAATAATGTAATTGTTCATGTTCTACAAAGTGTTTGTTCAAAAACATAAAATGGGAACCTAGAAATAATCACACAAAATATCGCAGTTTTAATATAGAAAACAATAATAGCAATTACGTTATTTTTGCAAATCGTTCAGCCCTAGTGCTTTTGGTGTTTGACTGTTAAATCTGCAGAAAGAGGAACATAACAAATCAAAAGAGGCTGATTACGTTCTGTATCAATTTGTGCGTTGACAGTTTTTCTAAGCTCTACGATACAAAGTTCCCCCAGCGTCTTTTCCTTTTTTCAGTTTTCTGCACTAAAACATGCAGAATTTTTATTAGCCCGGCCCATAAAGAGCACCTCATTTGTAGTAGGGATGGAGAGTACTGCAGCAACAGTGGTGCCGTGTGTCTTCAGGTAAAAGCCCTCTGCAGCAGAGGGATAATATAACGTTTATATTCATTAGGATAGAGCGCATTTACTGAGATTTAAAAGTCTGCAGTGAACCTCTGCACCATTAGGAGATACTTTATCCACAGGTCGTACACCAACTTTAACGCAACAACGCCCTGCACCAACCTGGTCACCCTCACTTGTACAATCCTCCTCTTATTTGAAACTTTTCCTCCAACACACACACACGCACACACACACACGGAGCGGATCCTTAAACATGGAACCCTAGAGAGCTGCTGCAGTGCATTACATATGCTGTAGTCAGCTTGAGCTATTTCTGCTGCCCTCAGTCAGCCAAGAGCAGCCCTGCCCATGTCAGACCACACCTGCAGGTTAATCCTCTCAGACACCCAGCTCTTCATTATTTCAAGCTCTGGGATCATTTCAGGTGCTTTTTTAAAAGCGTTTTACTTCTCATATTTATGAGGCTAAGCCATCTACATATAGGTAACCAGAAGTTTATGAATAAGCAGATAAACAGAGGAGAACAAATGAGCAAAGCTTCATTATCCTACAGCAGACTGACCTTCACTGAGACCTTATTTACATACCCCTTCTCTCTCTCTCTTTCTCTCTCTTTTTTTTTTTTGCATTATTGCTTACATTTTCCAGAACAATTAGGAAGCAGCAAGTGCCCAGCTCTGGCTAATAGACATGAAACTAAAAACATCCTGCGAAATGGTTAGCATGCACACAGCATTCTTCATCAATAAAAATTTTAATTAGTGCTCAGGATTGCTGACCACTGCACATTGTATGGTTTATGGGTTTCACTTATAGCTGCGGTGTTGGCTGGGGAAACAGTCAAAAAAACAACAACCCAGAAACACAGCAGACCATGAGCTATTTGGTGCATCCGATTACTTTCCATAGATTAAAAAAGTGAGAGAGAGAGAGAGGGAAAAACGTTGCACAGCATCTTTGTTATTAAGTATCTGAGGAATCACTTGAATATTCAGCAGCCTTTGTGGAGGTTGTTTTTTTTTATCCATGCAAACAAATTCTTTGGCTCTCATGTGTTAAAATCACAGCACAGGTGTATGAGTATTAAAGAACGGGAACAGCTGCTTAAGTGGGTTGCTTCTTTTCCAAGTCTTTCAAAATTTATACACATTACAAGTCGACTTAACGCAGGTCCACAGGTGTCTCAAATTAGCAAATCAACCCCGTCACGCCACGGTATGAGTCAAAAATTGTTGGTAGGGAGACACTAAACTGAGTTTGATGTCCTATGGTCACGAAACATTTTTTCACGACAAAAACTTTGTTTGTTTGTTTTACCCAGTGGATAGTAGAGTACGGCACAGACACACATAATGCACTGCCTGGCCAAAAAAAAAAAAAAAAAAGTCACTACCTGCATTTANGCCATACTCAGTTTTTAACAACCATCCCTCTGTGATTTGACTCAAACTACAGGATACCAGTGCTTTGTAAAAAAGTGCTGTTTTTGAAACAAACAAACAAAAACCCAGTGGATAGTAGAGTACGGCACAGACACACATAATGCACTGCCTGGCCAAAAAAAAAAAAAAAAAAGTCACTACCTGCATTTAATTAAGCAAATAGATAGAAGCCTCCTATTGGATAATTACTGTATAGGTGATAATCTTTCAGCTGGAAATAAGTTATTTAACCCCAGATGATGTAATGAGTAACTTCTCATTTCTGAAACAACAATAGAGAAAGACTCATCCTGTGGTCGTGGAAAAGATGTTAGTCTGTTTAAGAAGGGTCAAATCATTGGCATCAAGCAGAAAAAACATCTAAGCCGATTGCGGAAACAACTAAAATTGGGTTAAGAACTGTCCAACGCATTATTAAAAACTGGAAAGATGGTGGGCAACCATCGTCTCCCAAGTACAAATGTGGTAAATAAAAAAAATCCTGAATGATCATGATTGGTACACACTTAAATGTTTGGCCAAATCAGTAGTGAAAGTAAGAGCATTTCCACATGCACAATGCCAAGGCAACTTAAGGAATTGGGGTTGAACAGCTGTGCAGCCTTAAGAAAACCACTTATCAGTGAGGCTAACTGGAAAAAAAGGCCTCAGTTTGCCAGGTAGCATAATGAATGGACTCTGGAGTAATGGAAGAAGGTCATGTGGTCTATTGAGTCCAGATTTACCCTGTTCCAGAGTGACAGGTGCATCAGGGTAAGAAGAGAAGCAGGTGAAGTGACGCACCCATCATGCCTAGTGCCTACTGTACAAGCCTGTGGGGGCAGTGCTATGGTCTCGAGTTGCTGCAGTTGCTCAGGTCTTACTTCAGCAGAATGAGGTCAGCTGACTACCTGAATGGAGTGAATGACCAGGTTATTCCATCAATGGACTTTTTGAGAAAGAGTGGTTCAGGGAGCATGAGACGTCTTTTTCACACATGGATTGACCACCACAGAGTCCAGATTTTAACCCCATTGAGAATCTTTGGGATGTTCTGGAGAAGACTTAGTGCAGTGGTCAGACTCTACCATCATCAATACAAGATCTTGGTGAAAATTAATGCAACACTGGATAGAAATAAATCTTGTGACTTTGCAGAAACTTATGGAAACAATGCGACAGTGAATGTGTGCTGTAATCAAAGGTTAGAGTGCTTAAGAGGAGGAGCAGAATGGCCAAACTTCAACTCCAGTGTAGTATCTGGTAGATTTCCTTTTTGTGATATAGCCATTTTGGAAATGAACTCCAATGGACGCTGTGCAAAGTGTTAAGTATAAAGTATAGAAGCATGCTGATTTTGCGCGTCTGGTTTATATGTGGGAACCATAACCCAGCCTCAAGACAGCTGATAACGGCTCCAGCCACCCGAGACCATGGACAGGATAAGTGGTGGAAGATGAATGAATGAATTTAATTTATCAATGGGGTAAATTGAACAACGGAGGGACAGAGAGCGTTAATAAATCAATCTGAGTCTGCTTTGGCGTTGTTACCATCTGTTAAAGACACGTCTCACTGCTGGAGCGCAGACTTTTGGAAATGCGTTTGAAGAGTGAGAGAAAAGGGAGAGCAGGGTTAATGGAAAAGCAGGAACCCAGGAGCAGAATGTGACAAAGGTTAGCAAGTGTGGCTGACAGAGACGTGGATGTGTTTATCAGCAGAGGAGGGAAAAGATCAGTGGGTAAACAAAAGGGGTGGAGATGAAGGAAAGGCAGAGAATGAGAAGATGGAAGGATGGAGGGACAGGCTATTAGAGGGATGGATGGATGGAGGAATATATGGGATGGATGTGCACAGAGAGCTTGAACAGCCTGAGGTAGAGAAAAGGAGACTGACTCCTGCTTCAAACCGATACCACAGACTGAATCGATGTTACCTCCTTCTTTCTCTCTCTCTGGGAATTCTCTGACCCAGTTAGCTCCTCCAGCAGCAGCAGCAGCAGAAGAAGAAGAGTTATTTTTACATGTTAGCAAGAGACAATACCGTGTCCTCTGCTTGTCTTCTCTGCATATGTTTCATTTCCCCATGAATCTTTGCTATCCTGACTCTTTCCTGTCGTATCATCACAAACATCCTCCTCAATTCTGGACGTGTCCGTTCTGGCTTTGACCGTGTATGAGATTGTTACTTAAAGAATAGATGTGAATTTTTATTAGGACTTATTTGTTTATTGGTGTCATACTTGGTGCTTTTTAGCTACTGCTGATTCAGGGAGAGAAAAGAATAATGTGTCAGAATTTGCATTAATTACAAACGAAACCAACAGTGTGAATATTTCTCCTGCGGCTCCAGCTTTCCAAAGCTGCTGTCTGAGTCATTTGCATACAGAGTTTTCTCCAGCACTTGAACCCTCTGTTCTGTAGGTCAGGAGTTGACTTTCAAAAGTCAATGTGTCTGCTGTGCTCTGTTACTGTGACCTGAGTTTTATATAGAAAAAGTTTTCTGGAAGTTAATCCAGGTAATAGCTTGATGTTCCTTTAGCAGACTTGCAATGCTAGGAAAACATTAGCTGGTGGTCGAAGGTTCGTGGTAGAACTGAAAGATATATCGTTATTGTATTGGTATCAAGATATGAAAGTTCAAGATATTAAAATCCCAGAGTCATATTGTGTTGCATTATCTAGATATCTGGCATTAAAATTGAGATATAAAATTTCGTCCATATCCTTCAGCCCTAGTTCATAAGCTTTTTAAGTGGTTTTTGACATACTTACCATCAATAACACCATATAGTTTCATAAGTAAATCGTATCTTGTGGTAAAATCTCATTGCATCGTAGAATACCTAATTTTCCAATCTGAATCCAAACACACTATTAAAACACATGTAATTAGTGCACAATATTGTAAATATAGAAAAGCATTCTACTCCTTATTTCATTATTCTGCTTCATGATACCAATACATTGTGTGATAGACCAGTGGTTCCCAACCTTTTCCAACTCAGTGTCCACTTTGACATCTCAAAAAAGTTTGTGCCCCACCTCCAACTCAATAAGTACAGAGGAAATAAAATGCCCCTATGACCCAAAATGTAATAACTGGTCGACAATGTAACAGATTCTGAGCCCAAAACAAAATAACGTTTTGCCAAGAAAGTAACAATCTGTTACAGTTTGAGTCATTTATTACATATTGGGTTTTATTACATACTGGGTCATGGTTGCGTTTGTCATGTTACCTATTGGCCACTAAAATACCTCTCACCTTTTTATACGTGAATAGCTGAGTATTCTTAATATCCTGACCTAGTTTATGACTGAGTTTTAACATTTTAAACATTCTGTTTGTTTGTATCTTTCTTTCTTTATTTGTATCTTGTATCTTTATATAATTACACTCCACTAAAATCAGACTATTTTGGAAATTATATGGCGGCCCACTTGCAATACCTTTACGGCCCATCAGGGGGCCGCAGCCCACAGGTTGGGAATCACTGATATAGACAGTGCATGCTACCTGTGACCATAGACTTTGTATGGAGTGAACAGTGTGGCTCCGCCTTTTACCGTTGTACAGTTTCCAAGCCAAAAGAACCCCCTTCACTGGAGCCGCCATTGTGCAGCCAGAGTCTGTGCAGCAGAGAATTTGGGTGGAACCAGGTAACAAAAAAAGCAATGAACATATATATTTTTTCTTTCGAAGGTCTAATTTTGTTTTTGGCCTCTTGTTCAAAGTTTCTTGTATCCCTGATAGAAACTACGTACAAACGGCAGCTGTCAATCATCACAAAACTTGTGACCTAGTTTTTAACGTCTCATCACTAAAACCAACTCCTATGAAAAAAGAGGGCTTGAACACAGTCAGCCAAATAACTTCTTCATACCACTGCAGCGTAAGGATGTGAGAAACATTACTACAACGTGCAATAATTTTTAAAAGTTTTACCACCTACTATCTGGAGTACAGAAAAAGATGGAGATATACTGTGGTCAGTCACCGGGGGGAGCAGTTTTTGTGGAGACCTCAGTTAGAGCCGACTGTCATGGCGTCCATTGTTTATATAGTTTATACCTGTGACTTACAGATTTGACATCTGTTGCTGTTTATCGCACACAGTGTAACCTTTGTCAACTTACTGGTGTAAAATTCTTATTTTCACTACTTAACTGGCACAAGTTATCTGTCTTAAGGTGACAGATGATTTAGTGATGTAGTTATTGCGAAAGCATATCAGTAAAACTAGTGCTGCACAATCAGTTTGAATTACAATGGCAATCTTGATTTGAGAAGGTGCAATCACACAAGGCTACCGTTTGAAGTGCTACATATGTGTCAGTGTGTTTACAAAGGTGACAACATCTGTGTGCTGACTGACTGGCTGTGTGTTTCTGTGCAGCGCAGCTATGATAGTAAACAACAAGACTGTCACCAAAATGTTCTTGTTTCTCTCTGACACTAAACACCTTGACAGACACGCTCCTTATGGTCTGTATCATCAGCACATAGAGCTCAACACTAACTTTAAGTCTATCACTACAACTTCAAACCCCTTTCCTTCAATATTCTGTTCTCTATCTGGTACTTTTAAGGAGCCTGCTGAAGATCAAGCTCCTGAAACATTTCCAAAAGCTGAGAGAGCTTTTTATCCACCTGCAGATAAAAAAATATTGCAGTAGACAGGTGTGTAAAACATGCTGCTCTTCAAAAATAATGCTCTTCTACTCTTGCTTTAGACAGTGAAGAAATATATATCAACTTTTCACCTTACCAAAGAAAATCCTCTTTTTGGTGATATGGATGGATCATAATTATGCCAGGAGGGATTATTGATGGGCCATTTACAAAACCACACTGGAGAGAGCAACATGCTGTAAGGCTATAAATGAATGGAAAGTTGTTTGACTTTTACCTGGGGAAAATTTTAGTCCCACCTTTCATTTTAAGTCTTTCTGTTTCACCAGCTGAACCCTCCATTCAGGATAAATTCATATATAAATAAGAAAGTAACTCGACTTGTCTGCAAAGAGGTACTTGCTCTCAAGCAGGGGTGTGACCAGACTTTTTAGACTGGGGTGCCCCAAGCAGGGCATAGACATTAGGCAGGGGGGCCTTAAGTTTGGCTACCCATACTCAAATAAAAAGCACTTAACGTTTTAGTTATTCACCAAAGGTAGGGATCTATAGGATACAGCATTAACAAAATTTAAGAAAATTCTGAAAAATAACCAACAAATTAAGCCTAGCGTCTTAAATGAACAAAAAACAGCCTTTCTTTGTAGCAGAGCTTGCAGCCTCATAATACTATTCATTGTAATAACAATTGTGATATTGTCCACAATAATCACGATCATATAATGTTGTCAAATCATGCAGCACTATTGCAAGCTGTAATTTATTCTGCTGTCTTTTTAGCTAAAGAATGATTTTTGATGCACATGTGTCCTGTCCTGTCCATAGGTCTTGCATGTAATGTTAATGTCGTAGTGTCCTCTGACGAACGAGTTAAATCTATTCAATTAGAGCCAAATATAAAACTGTGAGAACATTCCAGAATGCTAAGGAGGCAGATTGGATGTATCTTAAGATGAACTTTGATGTTTAACAAGAGAAAACAGGACGTTGTTCTGTGTGTCTGCATCGATCATTATCTACCTAATTCAATTATCGAAGTCCTACCTCTTTTATTGAGATGCATCATTTTTAATGTCACACACTCTATCGTCTCCCTTCTCTCTCGTCTCATCTCTCCTTTGCTCTCCTCTTCTCTCCTCTCTCCTTTCTCTCCCTCACCCTCCATTCCTCCTCCCCTCCTCCCTTCCTCAGAGAGTAAAGGGACTGAGAGTGGTTGCAGGTGTAGACAGGTCATCTATTCCCCCCCTAATGATGATGGATGGCAGGACTGCAGAGAGCAGGAACAGAGAGAAAAGTGGAGCGATGCAGGGAGATAAAGAAATCGCAGAGTAAGAGAACACTGTGTTTATAGTCGGCTGCCGGGGGGCAGATGGTGGGAGTTTTACTGATATGTTGATCCTCAAGTGTTTATATCACTCTTGTCATCTACCTGATAATAAACACACTCACACACACACAAATTCATGCGCACAGTTCTATCTCTATCCGATTTCTGTCAGTTCACAGTGTTTTTTGTATATTTTCTCTCTCGTCCGACTTACTCATACTCACAGAAATGTAGTTAATATTCCAGACTCTGCATTGATGCATACAGCTTTAATAACTGTTGTATGTAAATGCTGTTTTCAGAAGTGTATTGAACTTTCAGACATCTTTGCATCATGTTGTTGCCCCAAATTGACATTTTTATAGAATCTGTAGTTAATTTATAATAGGATCCAATAGACCCATACAGAGTTATTTAAGAGTTACGGCTGTGCACGCATTTTTGTTACAGAAGTGCTGCAGAGTACAATGGTTGGTTAAGTGATGGAGGGGGTTAACCACCAAAAAAAACTTCTTGTAACTTAATTTTGTAAAGCCTGACCTATCAAAAATTTGTCTGAAAATTCCAATTTTATAATATTGCTTTATTATTTCATTGATGATATATTTCTTGTATCACATTTGACACACTGGGCAATTTTATGTACTATTTTATGTATTTTATTACAGTTTTTTCTAGTAAATATGCACTCATTTCATGAAGAAAACACTTATTTTACAAAAAGTAACACACAAAGTGACTGGGCGCACTGTGATTGGCTGGTCACCACCCACAACCACTTCTACTCTCCGCCCAGAGACACCCGGAGTCTACGAAAACATCAATATAACAAGCAGAGGAGAGGGTCTAGAAGTGAGTAAGGCACAGACACTGACACACAGGTATGGAAGCCCAGAGGTGATGATTGAGAAGGATTATTCCTGTAAAAGTTAACATTTCATTTTTTAGGAAAATCCTGCAGACCCTACCTTTAAATAAACAGGCTAATTTCCAGGACAAATAATTCAAGTCCATACAAACCACGAATTGACTTTTTACTAACCACACATAAGTTAATGCTACTGAAGCAGTTTTTCCACTAGCTAAAAAAACCCAAATCCAACAGATCAGTCCTACTAATCAGTCCTACTATGTCAGACATTCATAATTTCCAAAATGCCTCAGCTATGTAGCTTGGATTTCTAGCCATCCCTCTATAAAAGCTCTCAGATGGCATTAAATCCCAAATTATTTGTCTATTTTGTAGAGTCTAAGTCAGTAATTATATGTTAAAGCTGTTTCATTAAACTTCTAGTGTGGAGGTTTTCTTTGGATTAGGATTCCTCAAAGTGTGTCAACAAAAACTCAAAGTCATGTAACAGAGTTTTAGGCCCAGATTTTTTTGAAAAAGAGTTTCATATCGCTTGATAATGACTCAGATGATGAAATTATCCACCTTGTGTTGATTACTAAACAGATTATCAACCATTAATGTATTCCACTGCGAGGGCAAACATAGCTGACTGATCTGAGGAAAATATTTTTGACATCCTTCATATTTCAGCTCTTAATCCAGGAGTTGGGCTGTTCCTATTAAACCACGCTGCTGGCTCTGAATGGGGAGACATAAACGGGGAATTGAATGCAGAACACTTGAGTCATTTTCCCACAAGCTGCCTCCTCTCTGTGCTGCTCACCTCTCGTCTATCTCACACCTTCCTGTCTTGGACGTCCAACTGAAGTGTTAATGTAAGGTTGACAGAGAGGAAGTGTTAAGACCCCATCTGCTGGGGTTACCACTCAACACACACACACACACACACACACATGGACTCACACACACACTGTGGTGAAGTCTCACCCATCCCAAAGTACAGACAAGAAGGCAGGCTGTAGCTATGGCAACCTAGAGTGAAGGAACATGATTGGGCGAAGCTTGGATTTGTCAAGAGCGACTGTATGAAGCCCAGGGCGAGACTTAGTCACTCTTCCTCGTTTGGTGCTTCTGCGTTTGTGTGCGTTGATACCAGAGTGGGTGAGAAGAAGACGAGGAGTCAGGACTTCTCTCTCTCTTATCCCCCTTCCTGTCTGTCCGCCTTTTTCATGTTCACTTTGAGTGCTCTGCCGGCTGTCGGGCTCATTTGATAGATCTGGGTTAACATCACGTTTTCTCACCGCTGCACGGTCTATAAACCTAGAAATGGCTGAGAAACGTGTTCATTGGCTGAGGAACGTGCTCATTGGTTGCATCCAGGCTTGCATGCTTAATTGAATGAAATGATGCTCTTCACTGGGGAGACACAAAGCAGCTGAAAGGGAGCAGTGACATCAAGTGCATCATATAAGTGTGATGTTTCACTAATGGACAGGCACATGTTCATATTTAGCTTTTAAAGGAGAACTCCATGTGACAGCTGCATGTTCAGTCCCTGTCATTCAAATGCATGGTTTCTCATTTGGAGTTCATTAGAGCTGTTTCATCAAGGCACTGTGACAACTTGATAAGTGATCTTGCAACACCAAACTCATTTAGTAACACTACCCCTACCTCCAATGATGGCCAATGGAGCTAGACTCTCTGACTGAAAAAGGAGGTCAGAGCAGAAGAAAGCTAAACAGGAGAGTGATAGAGCACAGGCTAAAACAGGTGCCAAGCTGTTTGTGCTAATGCTCATTCCATCCAGCATGCAGTGGTTATTCTGCAGTGATCTATTCAAACCTGAGAGTCTCTCTTTATAGAGGAAATACACTGCATCTGCCCGAGTTGCATCTCCGCTGCGATGCGTGTTGACTACGTTTGTCAACTTACTCCAGCTGCGTGTTACGTCCGCCAAGCCACAGGGCTGACAGGCGGTTGATCTCGCAAGATTGAGGAGTTCCTTTGCTTCCCATTTCATAGATATCTCTCTTCATTCATGTTGGTCTGTAAAACCTTAAACCTACTGATTCCTGGCGTGTCTCCACTCATTATGTCTGTTTATCACTATAATTAAGTTGAATACAATCTAGTTTCAACCAGGTTTGTTTTATTTTGAAAGTCACTGGCTCTTTTCGATGGTTTCCAGGCACCACTTCCTGTCCCGCTTGATCCTCCCTGCGCTTAAGTCACGATGAAATCAGGTTACATTTGCTCTGCTTGGTGAGGTTGGAGTTGGTAGATGAGCACTGGTAGGTCATAACCATGATTCACTAACCTTACACTTGTTACCGACATGTCTCAGAGCACTGGGCTGTGAGTGACAGTTGAAATACACCACTTGCACCTGTGGTCTGGCAGGCCCCATGACTGAGAGACAGCTGGAGTCATGAGACTGGGGAGTTGCCTCTCTTCATTCATGTTGGGCTATAAAACCTCAAAGCTGTTGACTCCTGGTCTGGTTCCTCCCAGTGTGACAGTTTGTTGTTTCAGCCAAGCCAAGTAGAATCTGGTTTCGACACAGTTTCTTTTATTTTGAAAGTAACTGGCTATTTTTAGAAGGGAAATGAAATCCTTTGGCCAAAACCAAAAACCGAATTTGAAGAAACCAAGGCTGAAAACTGAAAGGCCGAAAGAAATCATTTTGCCAATTACTAGTACCATTCCAAAGTTGATAGTGGGACTGGAGTGTGACTCATTTAATACTGAAAATTAAGGCCTCAGACGGGCTCACTTTACATCATGACACAAGTTACGTGCCTCATCAGCATCATACTGTTATTAAAATAATCCTTATGTTATAATTCCACACAATTCAGAAACTTGGATGGTGGTTGTGTTTTCTGATTTGCTGTTGTGGTTTGCACTTCAGGGCCACCGTATGCCTTCCTTCTCTTGTTTCCTTTTCATCCTGTCACAGTGAAAAAGTTATTTTGGCACATAGCGTCAGACTATAATGTTTTTCTTCTCTCTTTGATTCTCGCCCTTTCTCCTCTTACTGTCCATGTTCAAATGTTTGTACCTGCACATGATCCTCTGACAAACACTGCTGCGCGTGCATGGATGTGTTGTCACGGTAACAGGTAACGGTAAATGTATGTGGAAAAAGAAAAGCTGACAGTGCAGCTTTCATTTATCAAACTATACGGCCTTATGTTATTAATCTTATTAACATGACGGGATGTAACATCTGTCTTTTCTTACGCGCATTCCCATTTCTCGTCTCGGGCTATCGCGCGTTCTGCTCAGACACACTGGAACTGAAAAGCGCACGCACACAGACAGACACAGACGAGCAGGCTTCGTACAGCGGACATAAAGTCGGGACATCCACCCGAAGAAACGCAGATAATATTTTTTTTTTAAGCGCTCCCAGAGCACATCACCTAGGTGCCCATCCTCTCTGTCTGCAGCTTTTACTTGCGTGATCACAGCTTTCTTTTTCGGCCGCGTATTTTCGATGGTGAAAGTCTTTCGGCTGAAAACCGAAAATGCGCTTTTGAGCCATTTTCGGCTGAATACTTTCGGTGGCTGAAGTTTCGGTGCATTCCTAATTTGTAGGTGTTTTCCATGCACAATTTTTAGTCCCGCTCAGTCTGCCCTATGGTGAATTGGTATGTCACAGCTCCATCACCCATCAAAAGATGGGATTGCCAGACCAGGCACGCAGCCTAACTGCAAAAGTACAGATCCAGTGTGAGTTGACACCATTGACTGTATATAGAATGGACAGCGTGCTTCCGCCTGTCACCGTTCTACGATTTTGAAGCCAAAAAACCCTGTTTCTCTAGCTGCCATCTTGCAGCCAGAGTCTGCACAGTAGAGAATTTCCAGTGGAGCAGAGTAATAAAGAGAAATAGAAATATTTATTTCTTCTTCTTCAGAAGGTTTAGTCTCCTTTTGGCTCTTTCCCGAAGTTTCTTATATCCCCGGTAAAAACTACTCATGAACGGCAGCTGTCAACTATCGTAAAACGAAACTTATATCACGGTTTTTAACGTCCAATAACTAATGAGAAACCAACTTCTCAGGAAAAAAACCACCTGAACACCATGCAGCCAGATGACATCATCATACCACCTTAGCGTAAGGATGAGAGAAACGTTTCTACGAGGTATCATAATTTTTTTAAGTTTTCCCGGCTCATATCTGGAATACATGGGGAGGCGGGGCTTATGACCTATACTGCAGCCAGACACCAAGGGGAGGGGCATCTGTTGCAGGCTTCAGTTTTAGCCGAACGTCGTTACGTCCACTCATTATACAGTCTATGGTTGACACACTGACTTCAATAGAAATCTATCTGATCTGGTGCTGTGACGCAGAGGAATCAGATCACAGGTTGCATCTGATGTAGATCACCTGGGTGTTGGGTGCAAAACCATTTGATAAAATGGCCCTTGGGAGCCAAAATGCACCACAGCACCCTAATTTCCCTCTCCTAATTTCTCAGATGTGAATTGTTCTACTACATTTTTTGTCGTTACCAAACCCATAGCTCAAAACTTAAATGAGAAGCTGAAACCATTTGTTAAGGTTGTTTCTTATTTAAATAAACAAACAAAATAGTTTAATTCCCTTGTGTTATTTTTCTCCTGTAAAAAAATGATGCAGTATGTCCGGAAATATTAAGATGACATGAATGTTTTTACTGGTGCTTTAATAAACTAAACTATGATATGTATTATGTTGTCTCTAGCTGTTGGGTTATCAAACTATTTGGGGGTTTGACCAATCAGAGTCAAGAGGTCTTTTCAATACAGCTGAGAAATAATAGATGATATTTTATATTTGGTTGGTTGAACTCAGGAGAAGCTTGAATGGCTGCAGCAGGCGACTGTTCAAAGTGTCCTTTGGCTGCAAAGTGAGCTCTGAAATGTTCCTGACGTGGCGCCTTCAGCGTTTGAATACGTGTGTGTGAATGAGTGTTTGGGTTTGTGCGTGAGTGATTTGAATGTCGTGCAGAAAGTAGCAATAATGGCTCCATAGAGTGCAGCCACTTTACCATGTTTCACTTCACCCTGCTTTACATCTGCTGTCAGCAAAAGTGACATGACATGCACTGCACTTTTCTGAAACAGGAGACATCAAAACACCTTCAGGAGAACGTTTATGCTCTCTCCTCAGGGTGCCACCTTTTATTTATGGTTCTATTCCAGATACCCAAGTCACACCCTTACACGGCATCTGTGTGGCTGTTTGCACTTCCTGTAGCATATGAGTATAAATATATATTCATGTGTAGAGGTGTTCTTCTGCTGCTGAATAAGGCAGTGTTAAAGGTTTGAGCCCCAGTGAAGAAGTGAATCAGGACCAGTTTGTGTGACTTTAAGGACACAAAGCAGCACCAGTAGCTGCAGCTGTATGGATCACATAGAGGAGAGCTGTGGTCATGTTTGAAACAGAGACGTCTTTGTTGATGTCAAATCACAACCAGTGGCTTTCTGTACGTGAGTGTGTGTGTGTGTGTATAACAGAAGCAAGATTTGTTTAATAAAGAATACTTCTGCAAATTAGAAAGTTGCGTTGTATATCTGCAGTTACTTATCCGGCTTTGACTTGTTTTGCAGAACAAAGTCTTGTAAAAGCTTTAGATCAATAGTGGAAACATACAATGCTGGAAAAGCGCTTCATTGTCTCCCTTTCCAAATTAAAATCAGTCCTCTTCTAATTGCTTTGAGCCTTCAGAGAGTTTGGAGGTTCTGTTTCACTCCAGATATAAAAGCCGAGTGTTTCCTTTTGTTTGTGTGCCCGCTCACGGCCGCAGAACTCCGAGAAATTCTCTCATGTTGCTGCATCAAACCTGAAGTTCAGCCTCATCATTTTAAGCCCACTCACTTTGTTTGAATAGCAGAATAGATAAGTGGCTTATTCGCAGAGTCCACAATCATAATTCTGCTGAACAGGTCATTAAATCATTTCTTTACAAGAGAAGGATATTTGATATCCTTGAGCGCTTGCTCCTGGGACTAAAGAAATGCAGTTGGCAGTAAATTACTCTGCAACAGCTCCATCGGTATAAGCTTAAATTGCTTTTATTGTGGAGTAGAAGGAGGCAGAGCTGAGCTTTCTGGGTTACAAAACTGAGGAACAACAGGCTGGACCTGTTCGCTCCCTGTTACCTCTTTCTCCGCCTCCTATTCTGGATGTTAATGTGCTTTTATTGCTCTCTTCCAGTTTTTGCATTTATCTTGTAATCCACTCCTGTCAACCCCCACCCATGCTCCACCCGGCTGCAGGCAATCTCACCCTTCACCCTCTGTGTGCGTCCTGATTGGATTCTGAACCTGGGTTAAGTCAGGGGGATCTTTGAGCCACCTGCCTCATATCATACCGAGAAAAGAAAGCACACACACACACACACACACACACACAACCAATTTAAAGGCCTCCTACACACACCGCATGTGTGTGTGTGTGTGCCATGCATTTGTGTGTCTCTGCCAGTGCAAAACTGTGCCTGTACAGATTAAGAGATGGCTTTCTTTCAGTGTGAAGAGCTTCTCTTTGTGCAAGATTTCTGTTTGTTTTATTTCTAAGGCTCAGTGATGAGCCTGCACCCAGGGCTACAAAATGCTAAGACGCTAACTCACTTTGAAATTAATTTAAACAGATAATTGCCCTTTCATGATTTCAAACACGTATAAATTGGAGGCGTGTGTGTAGGAGCATCACTGTGATGAAAATGATTCATAGTGGAGATTATCTGGATTAGGATTACATGTCATGATTTGAAAAAGAGAATGAGGTTGGGTAAACTCCCTCACATAATTACCATTAGCGTGTGCAAGTCTAAAAAAAAGTGGATTGTCAGTTTAATTTTATTACTTGAACTGAACGGTGCAGTGAATGTAAAGCTCAGTGAAATGTTCTGTTAGGATTTTATTAAAGAGAGCAGAGATCAGCTGACGTGCTTTATGTAACGTGTCAGTTTCACCTCAGCTCAAAGTAAAAGAGTCACATTTTAACTTAATACAGTAGCTTAAAAAGAAATGGACAACACTGACTCATCATTCACTTAGATGGAGCACGGCGATAAAGACCAGACAAGGTTAAATCATCTGTGTCATCTTATCATATAATTGTAAGATAAGATATCTGGATAACCGACCTGAGAGATCAGAGGAACAGCTCCAACTGTAAAGGAAGCTGTAAAAGTGAGCAGCACAACAGGAGCAAAGTCAAACATCAGCTTTGTTTGTCATTTCAAAGACAAATGTGTCTGAAAAGTACAAGAAACACAGTTTATTCATGTAATTTTAACGCTCCTTTGAGGAGTTTTTAGAAGATTATGAAACAGAGTGAAATGAATACTGATGCTGCTTCATGATTTACACTAACAAACGAGATCACAACCAACAAAACTGATTATTTCTATACATTAAAGCTTAACTGCTGATGTGTGGTGTCGGTGGCTGAGGAAACAACTCATTTACATGTCCAATTAGGGAAGCACCTGTCCTGTGAGGGATACCTGGGATGTCTAAGTTATTGGTGAAACAAGCATTACCTCCAAACTGCTGAACTGCTGTGGTTACTTTCTTCATGATATTTCAATCTATCTGGCAAAACTTCACAGGCCGACACATTGATGAATTACTCACATGGTTGTAAACAAGCTTAGAATTGAATTGAATAGATCTGTCCTATTGATCTGCCCTTTGTCACAGATATCGAATCTAGCTTTTTGAGTCTTCGTTGAACTGATGACACGTTTAAATCAGTGCATCCCTAATTCCTAAAAAGAGAAACCAAACCACAACCCTAGCAACAAGATGAAGGTTTTATTGTTTAAATAGAGCACAAACTTTTCATCAAAAAAGTTTATGTTTAATAATATTAAAGGGACTGTGAGGACTTTCTCAGTGATCTTGAAAAAGTCTGATATCTAGATATATGTCTGATCATAATCCACAATTTAAAATGAGGTTATCAAGAGATTATAAAATAGGTTATTTCTAAATCCTTGCTTTCCAATGGGGTTGGACAGGACCAGAATGATTTACGTCATGCTGAATTCTCTATGGCAACGCCACACCAGCTGAGGAAGTTTAGCAGTGAGGAAACAGATCTGAATTTGTCTCTGCTAAAAACTATTTCTGTGATTTATTTAGTAGTAGTGGTAGTAGTAGTGGAATATTTATATAAGTGGTGCATCATTAGCTAATACACAAGCTAAAGGCTAAAACATGGGTCAATCTGCTTGTGAAAATGTTCACTCCCAACCACAGGGTTAAGGTTAGGGTTAGAAGTTTTTCTGCAGTGATTTGTTCAAACCTGAAAGTCTACCAATAAAATGAAGAGCCAGTTTATGTTTGCTCTGCTTGGTGAGGTTGGAGTTGGTAGATGAGCACTGGTAGGACTAAACTACACCACAAACAACAAAAAGTTTGCTTTTGATCATGTTTCAAACAACAGAAATACATAGCTGTTGATAAAAACATTACCTCGTCACATTGTTTCTGGTAAAAAAGTTATCTTAAACAAAGAAAAGCAGTGTTAAAAAGTTCTGCTCTCCTTTCACTTTCACTTAAAAACATACATCACAACAGTTACTGCCAGTCCTCCAGCTGAAGGAGTCCCTGTAATCCACGTCACAAGGATTCTCCTCTCCATCACTTTAATAATGCAAAGAGAAAGCAGGGACTGTTTAGTCTGCAGAGTACACCAAAAGAAAGGGAACACAAAGTTCTTTAAAGGAGCTGACATTAAAATTGCATTGCGTGGTAGCTAGAAGCAATGTAGAGCTCATAACTCAATTTACCCACATGTGCAATCAAGTTTCCCCATTGAAATGAATTGAAATGCAATTAACCTGTGCCTATACACCCCCAAGACACTTCTTTTGTTATGTGCTCTAAGATTAAAAAAAATGGTCTCAAAAATCAGGAATATTGAATAGAACTAATTAGGATAGGATGCACTATAATAAACTGTTTTAATTAAGTGTAATGTACAGTAATTAGCTTGGAGATCAGGTGACCTGAAGATGCTGATGGAGGTGGACTGAAAGACTGAATCTTATTGGCTGATTTTTGCCCCTTCCTCCACGCTCCCCCCTGTTCAATGAGTTGGTTCCAGCCTTCCTGTCAGAACCTTTAGAAATGTGTTAGGCAAGTGTCATTAAATAGCACCAATGCATGCCCATTTGTTTCTGGGTGTTTCTCTTAAATTAAGTCTGAAAGTTTTACAAAATAACTACAAGCACAAATGCCAGCAATGAGAAACAAATAGACACATTTTGATCATCAAAGTAGAGTTTCTAGTTGTCGAGCTGGTAAGTATGGGCAGCAACTTCTGAAAGAGAGAGAGAGAGAGAGAGAGAGAGATGTTGTTCTGACTTTCATTGACTTTTTCATCAAAGGTGATGATTTGAAAATGTTAGATCACCTGAAAGTCCTTCACCGGTTTTTGTTTTTGTGCTTCACAAAGTGGAAAATACTAGATCTCCAGCTGAGAGACTTTTAAAGTGTCATGCAGAAAATGACCCACTTCTCATCTCTCCCCATTCCAAAAAAAAAAAAAAAAAGTCAGACTGTCTGAAATTAGCCTGATTTCTTTCAGGTTTTGTTCTGTGAGCTGATTCACTTTCTGATTCCAGTCACTGGAGCATGAAATGATGTCTTTGTTTGAGCTCCTTTGCCTCTCAGACTGACACTGAGCTTTTAGTTTCCCAACATCAGTGATTTTTTTGAAATCTGACAAATTAAACTGAGGGTTTTTGTCCTTTCTTCTGAGCAAATTTTGAAAAACATAACAGTCATTCGAGCAGTGTTTCTCAACCTTGGGGTCATGAGATCATTGTGTGGGGTCGCCAAGTCATTTTGGTAAAATCTGACTAATATTAAACTACAAAATTTAAGGCAGGGTTGTTTAAGTTGCTTTCTGCTTCATCATTTTTCCAAAATTTGTTGTATCAGGTAAATTTCTTTAATCAGAACTGGGTTTTTTTTTGTTTTCCTGAACAAGTCCAATGAGCGACTGTTCATGAACTCCTTCAGCATCGCAAAAACTGAAATTTGAGCAAGTGTTTGTCTTATTTTTAGTAAAAATTGCCTTTTTATTCTCAATATGAGCTACATTGAACTTACCAGTCTAGAAAAATGTCTTATTTCAAGTTCTTAAGCCACGAAAATAAGGTCTGAATTGCCTGTAACAATTTTAAAAAATGGAGTAAGAGAAAAAGCGTCTTGTATTAAGTCATTCTTTGCATTTCAAGAACTTGACATGCACATTTTTCTTACTCCATTAGCAGATTTTTTTGACTTGTGAACTGAAAAAACTGTATTTCTGCCTGATAAGATTTATAAAGACTCCAAAAATCTCTTCACAGAAAAATGGGAAGACAAAAATGTTGACTTGTTCTTTGTCACGATCAGAAACATAAACATTCAAATGAACCATGGGCTATTTTTCTCCCCCACTTTTTTGTTAAGATTTTAATTGGTTTGTGTTGATTTTTGTATCTGGGGGTCCCTGTGTTTGTTAAATACAGATTGTTAAATCTGTATTAAAGGACAAAATGTGAAGGTGTGTCTCAGTTAACATCTGTGAAGTTACATTGTCTATCTTGAAACATCTTTTTTTTTAATTTTTTTAATTTTTGTATGCATCCTTTGTGTCCTAAACTCAACCTTTTTCTCCTATCTGGCTTTTTTCTCTGCTTTTCAGAGATTTTGTTCAATGCCCTAGTTCTAGTTCTTTGTCCCTGTCCAGGACGAAAAATGCTGAATAATGCATCTTTGTTTGACATATAAGCTTTTATATTCCGCGTGCTGTTCTCCACCAAGAATAAGACAAATGTCAACACTCGCACCAAACTCCATTTTTCACACTCACGGCATCCTGTCACAGCTTTTTTTGGAAGTCATTCAAAATAGAAGAGGTGTTTCATCAACAAAGCATTCAAAATAATAAAGAGTTGTTGATAATCTCAGATACACAAAAAAGAGTAGAAACTTTCAAAGAGCTTGGACCTATGGGTATTTAAGAGACAGCTGGATTCTGTGTGTAATTGTGCGCTCATGTGTTTGTCAGCGGCTTTTGATCACAATGCATCCAAGAACCAGTTTATCCTGCAGGACCACAGCGTTACATCAACAGCCACCCACCTCTGCTATGCTGGATTATTAAAGGTGTGACTGCCTCTCCAAACAGCACAAAGCAAATACTTCAGATTTGTTCTGCTGAGATTTTCTGGGCTGTGTGACTGTGGCTCGTACTCGTAGGAGGGTGAACCAGTGTCAGTTTGTTGTTTCCAGTTTGTCAGGATCTTCACTGTCAGACTGAACACAGGGAGGGACATTTAATTACACACCATCTGAGAAGACTGCGTTTTTGTGCCATGTTACCAAGGTTATGCAATGGCAAGAAACTGATGATTCACCGACGACAGTGAAACTGGGGAACTTTTACAAACAGTAGATTGTAATTACGACTGTGGTATTACTGCATGTTTGAAGTTAATTCCAGGTAGATTTTTTTCTTTTCTTTACACAACCTTTGTATTTATTTATTTTTTTATAAATTCTTTCATTTTCTTTTATATTACACTCTTTCATCCATCTTTTACAATCCCATAGAGATGGGAGAAATGCACAAAAAAATTCCAACCTACCTGCACTGCACTGTTCTTGTGCAAATGGCAACTAACATCTACTCTTTTCTGTTTTCAACTTCTGCAGACTTGACTAGATTTTGCAAACAGTTTAATTCATAATTTATAAATTCTGTTCAGCTTCAGCTTTATTGTACCCTAGAGGAGAATTAGCTCTCCTGTTGAAGATTAAGAACATAAAAAACACAGGCAGGCGGAGGTGTAAAAATAATAAATAAAAGAAAAGACAATCATAATACATTAATCAAAGAGTAGATCCAGTGTCAACAGGGCTAAGAGTTTGAAAAGAAGTCAATAAACTGCCATTAAAAGTGAATTTAAACCATTATCAGTTCAGTCATGATGGAGAATTTCATATGCACAATTAGTCTGTTAGTCTGACAGTTTCATGGTCCGAGTTAGTTATCACAATTTTAACAATAAGCTCATATTCTTATTTTGAAAATTAGTAATTTAGACTAGCAGGAACCTCCGGTCTTGACATATGAAGCCTATACAGGAGTAGAAGCATCAGCATTTTCCTATTTAAAGATGATTCTATGGATTCTATTCTGTTCTATTCCATTAAAAACTGCAGTTCATCGAGTGCCCAATAAGAAACACTGAAAACCACATTCTCACCAATACAAAAAAAGTTGTTTTTACATGAAAAAAAGGAAACATGTTTATAGCCTGGCTCCTAAGTGAAAGAAAGCAAAGCCGGTACCAGTTCGGCACTTTCATATCACTCCCATCAATGGTGGATCTTAAACTCTGTATCAGTGTCTGTGTTCTAAACAATCTGTTATCAAAGAATTGATGCAGTGTCATGAAACAGTGTCAATCCACTGGAGTGCTTCGCTAGAGCAGAGGAATGTCATCTGCTCATGGGGTTACAGCATAGACTGTATAAAACATGGATGTAGTCTCTGTGACGTCACCCGTCTGTTACTGCAGCTCTGTTTTGAGGCTAAACGACGGGCGCGGCCATATTGGAAATGGGACAAGTGACGAGTGCCCAAACTCACAGCTATTGGGCGCCCGTCAGTCACGTGATCTGAGCTGTGGCTCTGATTGGGTAAGCTCTCGATCCTAATATCTTCCAAACGGCAGAGTTAGAAAAAAACTCACCCCCCTCACAGTGTGTGCCGTAAGCGAAATCAGCGATCCAGACGGGTGACAGAGTTTGTACCAGGCTTTAAATACGCTAATTTCAGCTCTGAAAACGGCCTTTTTCCCATCCACTTGAACAGGACTTCTGGTGCTTCTGGAGCCAGCCTCAAGTGGTCACTGGAGGAACAGCAGCTTTTTAGCACTTCCGTGTTGTTTGCCGCTTGGGTTATAGGCTGGGTTTTTTTTTTTTTTGGCGCATAGTTGTATTCATACACATATAAATCAGGTGTCAGTTTTGCACAGTGATATGATAGATGTACTATTTTGTTCAAATGGGCTAAAATTGACAAAGCTTCAGTTTAGGGCTGAACCATATGGACAAAATTTCCTATCTCCATATTACTACCCGATATCTAGATATTAGTACAATACAATATGACTCTGGGTTTAGTGAATACTAACCATTTGTCAGAAAAATAAAGCCTGATTTTATAACAGGATGTGGAAAGTGTGGTTAATGGATTAGAGCTCACTGTCAGTCATCAACGTTAACAAAAAGTCACCAATAATCATGTGACTGTATGAGCTTTACATACAGGGTGAGCTGGGAAAATTAACATCATTAATGTTTTTGATATTGGAATATTAATATCTTGAATCTTCATATCTCAATATCGATGCGATAATGATATACGGTATATCTTGAGCAGTCCTCTCAGATTTGTTAAATGGAGACCCCCCCAGTCTCTATGTTGGAGTGAGTTTACATTTTTCCTGCGTCGCTCTGAGGATGCTCATACCCCTCTGTTGTGTCTCTTTTTAGAAGATGTTAGCAGACAAGCTAATGCCAACCTTTCATCAAAATCTAATGCATCTACAAAGATTTAAAGAGTATATCTTCTGAAAATCTGTGCGAGTGGTTGTGAGACTTTGGCTCTTTCCCTTCGATCATTTTCACTGAAAGTCTTTCAGAAATTCTCACTGATGTTACAAACGTTTGCTAACTGAAAGAGGAGGCTCATCTCTGCAGGGGCAGGGTCTTTATTCTTTGCTCCTCTTCCTTTTTTAAACCCAGGCTCTCTTCCTCCTATTTTTATCCTTTTACTTCATGCTTCGTCCCCTCTCTCTCCACCTTCCCTCCACTGGCCTTTCTGAGGTTCTGAGAGGAGAAAGTAATATCACAATGAGTGTGAACTGTGTGCATAAGTGACTCAGTCCTGGTCCAATAATTACTCTTATTGCTCAGAGACTGTAGATGCTCTTGCCAGAGCGCTCTAATAGATGTTTAAATCGTCCGCCTCTCATTTTTCACTGTCCGTTAAGCTCCCTCCTTCCTCTCTCTCTCTCTCTCTCTGCCTCTCGCTGCCTTTAAACAGCCGTCATATAAAAGTAAACGTTATGCTTGTTCCCCTCTTTAAATGCACTGTTATTTCTTTGTTTTACTGTGTCCTGCCTGTCTGATGTTCCCTGGTCAGTGTGTGACTTAAGCCAAACTGAACATGATCCTTAAAAGCTGTTACTCTGATGTCAGCTCACCTTTGACCTCTTGTCTCCTCAGGTGCTGAACCCTGCCTGCTCTGACGCCGTGGACACACAGCGCACACTCGCTCACTCTCTGGGACACTCAGCGGTGGCTGGAAGCGGCTGAAGAAGAGGGCAGAGGAAGAGGAAGGAGGACAGAGGGAGGTGAGTGAAAGGAATCAGTGAGTCCATTCTTATTTCTGCGTCTCCGTATCTCTGCGCTCTCTACGTGGAGCTCAGTGCGGCTGCAGGGTCGGTGGCTCAATGTTTACAGAGACGCTCAATCAGCCAGAAAACAAGACAAGCCCTGTGGCGGTGAGGTTGGCTCACACCCCTGCTGAGCTGCACACTGAGAGTGAGTGTGTGTGTGTGTGTGTGTGTTTGTTCAAGCTATGTCTTCTGTTATCAGTCTGAAATCATGCAGTGAGAGTCATGGTGGTACAATCATGAGAAAACACGGGTAGTGGGAGGTCTATTGACCATCATTTTTGGAGAGTGACGGATGAAACTTATGAATGTGAATGTTTCCTGAGCTCACACAGCAGTGGTATGTTCCGAAGAGGCCACTGGCAGCTTAGCAAGAAGGCAAACCATTGAAGCAGGACAGGAAGTCATGCACTGAAACAACATAAAAACAGATTGACTTTCAAAATAAAATACACTTTGTCAACAGGTGATCATATTTAACTTAACTACAACAACAAACTGACATTATGAGTGGAGCCAGGCCAGAAGTTAACAGGGTTGAGGTTTCACGACCTGACATGAATGAGCAGAGGCTCATGGGATGTGTTGGGTTATGTGTTTTCTGTTTTGGTTTTACAGTGACATGTTTATTTTGAAGTCAGAGCTGTGGACTCTTAACTTTGAGCTGTGAGAGAATGGTAAATTGTGTTTTTTTTTTTTTTCATCCCTGCCTTCAGTTGTTCCCACCATAAACTGACAGCAGTAAATAACTGAAGTAAACTTGAAATTTTATATGTATTTAAACATATTATTTGTTTTTCTTGATCTCATTTTTCAAAGCCTTCTCATTTGTTTCATTTATTTGATTCAACTGTAGTATATTCTTATATTTAAGGTCGACCTGTTGCAATCATCAATAAAACAGTTAATTGCACAATAATTAAAAGTGGGCTTGATAAGTTTGCCAGGCTTGATGATATTTTAATTTACCAAAGACACTGGATATAGATTTAACTTTGCTTTATCGCTGTGAGGTTTCTTTTTCTTGACAGCAACACAGTTTATTTTATAAATTGCTTTTGGTTCTATGTGGTTTTTTTAATCAAGAGCATTTTTTGTTTACATGTCTGAACCTAATGTTTAATACACATTGAAGTGCAACTTTATATACAGAGACTTTATACTTTATTTATTGTTTCAGTTTTGTGTGGTTTTTATTCAAGTGCATTTTTGTTAACACAGACTGACAGTCAATTTTATTAACAGTTTTTGGTTGTGTTGATTATTTATATAAGATATTTACAACATATTTTTTTCTTTTCATAATATAATTCCAATTTTAAACATTCCTAAGAAATAAAAGGTCTTCAAAAGGGTGTACTTGCACTATATTTCCATTATTATTATATTAGTTGAAAATGGTATAAAAACAGCAAAATTATCGTTTATCACAATAATTTCTGGGACAATTTATCATCCAGCAAAATTTGTTATCGTGACAGGTCTAATTTAAGGTTAAATTTAAGTCAGTGGTTAATAATAAATGGACCAGATTTTCTTAAGCCTACTGTTGCTGACTATTCTTTTAAGTCTTTTAAGTATTTGTATTGTATCAGAAGTGAATAGTGACGATTTGTATCAGAACACCCCAACCTGTGATATACTGAACACACAGCTGTTGTGATTGGATGGATGAAAGAGCAATCGAAGGACAACAGAGAGCAGATGTAATGGACACAGATCTGACTCATGTCCAGTGAAAAGGCCAAAGCACATTAAGTCTGATGCTTTGATTTTTCTATCCCTGCAAAAACAGTTCAGTGTCGAGCAGTGATGATGATTTTGTCCTTCTTACACCTCATGAGGGAAGAAAACCAAAACCCTGGGTCCATCTACTCTTGAAATAAAGACAGAAGCAAGGAGAGTTTGGATGAAAGCCAGAAAAACGCTGAAAACCAAACTTGTTCAGGAAAAAGAAATGTTGGGTGAAAGTTTCGGCGTCAGTATGAAAGAACATGGAATCAAAATTCCTTCATAATGTACGTCAGTCCTTTAGTGATGAGTTTTTCCTTTGCATATATATATTTTTTTTTTAAGTTATTTTTTTGGCCTTTGTGCCTTTATTGGATAGAGGAGGACAGTGGATAGCGTCGGAAAGGGGAGAGAGTGTGGGGAGTGACATGCGGGAAATGGACCACAGGTCGGATTTGAACCCGGGCCGCCCGCTCGAGGTCAAGCCTCATGGTGCGCAGCCATATCCACTCGGCCATCCGCGCACCTTTCCTTTGCATATTTAAACACTTTTTAAAATTTCATTTATCAACTTAATTAGATGAAAACAAAAAAGAGAAGTTTTTTGAAGTGTGATTCAGTGTGATGAAGGAGGAAAAAACAATTACAGCAGTAACATAGCATCTACTCTGCAAAAACTGAAATCTTTGCAAGTGTTTATATTTTTATTTCTAGTAAAAATGGTCTAACTATACCAAACAGCAGTCACATAAGGAGATTGATATGACACCTAAGTGTGAGGGAAGAATATCTTGCAATGAGTAAGAAAAATGTACTTGTTTAGTTTCTTGTATCAAAATATTTTTCTCAACAGATTTTTGACAGACAATTCACTTTGGTCTTTTCATATCTAAGAACAAGACCTTTTCAATAAAAATAAGACAAAAACACTTTCTGTACTTTGGTGGATTGAATGGTGTCTGCACAACTTTGGTTTAGCTCCCTCTCCTTTTACGCATTCTCATCCATGTGAGACCGTCTCTTCTCATTAGTATTCCCCTCCCATCCCTGTATCTGCATTAACTTGAAAGCCGTGCTCATCTTGTGGTCTTGTCTTGTGTTTGAACGCACCCTGAGGATCCGTTTAGGTTGAAAAAGACGCTCTGATTACACTTGGTCAAAGTTTGTGGCCTAAGCGGCTGCTAGGTTCACCAGCGCTTTGCTAAACTGCCTACTTATGTATGTAAAGTAGCTTTTATGCAATTCACCCTGTGGCCTCCCCCACTATCAGCTCAGTGGGAAGGTTTTGGGGTCTGCTCGTGTGTGTTTACGTATAAATAATTGATTGCTGTGGAGGTTTCAGTTGATAGCTGGTGAGTCTAGAGCAGGCAGGGAAAGTACAAATCGAAGTGGGTGTATTTCCTTAAAAGTGGCTCGGAGGAGATATGAAAATCCATAACATAGATAAACTGCATTTGTGATGCAATATTAATCATTGAAGACACCTTTAGAGACAACTTGTTTTGTTTGAGTGGATCAAACTTCTCCAGTTTCTTCACACCCTGTTCACCTTGTTGTGTTTCTCCACACACATGCTCAGCCTCACATTTATTTCCTTAACTTATCTGCTGTCTCGGCCCTCCCTCTTCTTCCTGCTGTCTCTGCTTCTTTCTTCATCTAACTTTCCCTCCATCTCTATAAATCTGTATTTATTCCCTCCTCCCTCTGTTTGTTCCTCGCCGTGCGTCTTTCTTCTCCTCTCCTCTCTTTCTTGCCCCTCAGCCGCAGTGTCCTTGAGAACGCAGTGACATTGCCGGTGAGTGCAGCAGAGCGCATCACTCTCTCTCTCTCTCTTTCACACACCATCTCACTGACACTCGTTCGACCCCCCTGTACGCACACACACACACACACACACACACACACACAGAAGCACACACATTTTGTAGGTCCATGGCAAACCTGTCAAGCAGAACCAGCCCTTACAAGTCTCTTTCCTTTAGCCTCCATAAATAATTCATCTCAGGTGAGATTGGCTGTACTTTATGCAAATATTGACAAACACAGCGCTGAGGGAAATTGAGAGCATGGTTTCCTTTGTTGGGTACATTATTACGCAATTTCAGTTCAGGACAACATTTCTTAGAATTCAGCTGATCCAAGCAAAATATGTAAGTCGTCGCACTATAAAAATATATATATATATATATAGTTTTTGGATAAAAGTTTCATGGACAACACCTTTTACCTACTGCAGAACTTTGTCATAACTTCTCCTTTATCAGCTGCAGTAAATAATGGGACATAATGGGAAGTCATGTATTAGTGTTCATGCTGTTAGAGCAGTTGATCATTTGCAGTTTAATAAGTCTGAGCAGTAAAATAATTCCAGTATAATATGACCTCTCATATCATATACTGCACTGGAGGGCTTTTCATTTAATGTACTGTGTTACACGGCTTTCATGCTGGTGTAGTGTTCAGTGCTGTTCCTGTTTCAATACTCCCAAGTAGGGACTTGGTGGAGTTTTCATGTTTTTATGCTTGAGTTCGGAGTAGGGTTGCAAATCCCAGGAATTTTCAAAGTGGGATATTTTTACAGGAATTAACGGGACTTCTGTTTGGTGTTGATTGCAGTGACACCTTCACATGAACACCATCACCCATTGTCATAAAGATGTGATTGTGGCCACACGCTTTTATTTTGGAAGTGTTTTTCTTTGTTCAACATGACTTTTGGAGGATGCAATGTGAAGAGGTTGTGATAGGGCTGAACAGTTTTAGAAGAAGATCTAATTGTGATTTTTCTGGCAGATACAGTGATTTCAATTAGGTTCACGATGTTCTTAAAGTCAAACTTAAGGGAAACTTTCACAATTTACAGTAACATTTACAAACTTCACAGAAAATTACATCAAACCATTAAAAAATCAAAAGCTTTTACTCTAATGCAAGGATGAAAATGAAAACTGAAGGTAAGAATTGTTTCCGACTTTGTGATAAATGGGCAATATTTTAATATGAAAAGTGGAAATTTTGAGAAATAAAGACAAAATTCTAAGACAAAAAGTCAATAACTTCCAGAGTTGAAGAAATCAATTTAACATTTTGTGAAAAAAGTACAAACTTTCTCATTTAAGCTCAAAATTTTGAGATGACAAAAGTCTGAGATAAAAAGTCTATGTTCTGAAATAAAGGCAATGTTTGATAAAAAGTAAAAATTTTGATATAAAAAGTCAAACCTCTAAGATTTTAGTCAAAATTATATGAAATAAATACAAAATTATGGAATGAAAGGCAAAAAAAAAATTTAAAGAAGATTTTTAGATAAATAGTCAAATTTTGACTTTTATCAAACCCAGAGTCTAACACCCATTCTTGTTATTTCTAAACCAGACTTTTAAATTGTATTTGTAGTTATAAAAAGTGAAGAACAAAAAGAGCTATCTTTGACTCTTAACTTTTAAAAATAATGTAGTGCAAAATATTCTTAATTGTGTCAAGCTAAGTAAAATAAAATACAAAACAATTTTAAAAAAATCCAACAATCACAAGGAAAATGGATTTTTCCAAACAGTCTCACACTCAAGACACGTGTGTGTGAAACAGCTGATACAACAGATCCTGGGTCAGTCAGGAGCAAAGGAAAATCGCAGCTTTAGCGATCACATGATCATGATGTTGAAATTGCGATTTTGCTCAGAAAACGATAAATCATTCAGCCCTAGTTTGTGAGGTTAAGTCTCTCGGTGCAATGTTTTAGTAATGCTACCAGTGACTGGCTGTAACATTACATCTGGTTCAGCATGCAGAAACTAAATGACTTTGTTGCTTTATTTATTGACTTTTCAGACCCCTCAAGCAACTTTTGCTCACAAAACCAACTCGTGACAAATCTAGCAACTTTCCTGGAGTTTTGGAGACTGACATGAAAGCATCTATTGAACAGCATCCCTCTGTAGCTGACTGCATGCAGCTGTATCATGCTTATGTTTGTCTCTTTTGGGTCAATTTTGCCTGTCCCAAACTTGGATAAAGGAAGAGACTTTTTATTTTGACGTGAAAAAAAAAGAATCAAGTGAAAAAAGTTGAGTTATGTTTATAAACACAATTGTGGTATACTGTTCTATTGCACTAGCAATGATTTGTTGGTGTTTTTTTCTGTAAGAAAACTATTCAGGGTGGAAAAATGATAAAGCTGAAAAATAAAACTCAAGATTTGTAATATACTGTGTAATGATTTTCTTTTTTTTGTTAGAATAAATATAGTAAAATTGGCATGAAAAAAAGTATGGTTCAGGACCCAGTATGAAAGCAAAGGTGTTAGTGTTAGTACAGGTATCAACAACTTTTATTGATACCCCTAGTAGTAGTTACTTAGTGCCATTATTCGAAAAAAGTACCTTCGCCTGTGCTCTATCACTCTCCTCTTTAGCTTTCTTCTAATTTTCTGTCCTTTTTCTTTTTGCCAGTCCAGCTAGTCCCAGTCCTGGCTGGCAGAAGAAGAAATAAACTTTAATTGTTCAGAGCTGATAATATGATAAATAGTGATATACAAACAAATAAACAATCAAATATGTAAAAGTTTTCTGAATCTTGTCCACTTTGTGGTTGATCGTTTATCTTACTTGTGATATTTTCACAAATATTTGATGCTGGGAGTGTCCGGAAACTCTGGCTCTACAGTTTTCTTCTGAGTTAAAGGAGTTGAGTGTTATCCTCTCTCATCTTATCTCACCATGTCTTTTTATCTTGTATGGTGGTGTTCACATTTGTGGGACGTCTATTTTCAGGATCTGCTTTGATTGTCCTGAGTGAGACATTTAACAAACCTGTCTGCTAGCGGTTGAATTACTCTTGCTTTAAGTTTTGTTACCGATTTCGTACAAATTGCCCTCAGGTGATGCCATAGTCCACCTGCCAGCTCGAGAACCCGATCCCATCCGTGCCTCTCCCTCTCTTTAAAGGTGCCCTCCGCTAATCTGGGATCATGACGGCCCATTGTCACAGCTTCTCCGTAGCTTTTGAAATATAGATGCAGTCTGATTGTCTCTGCTCGTAAGATGAGATGTTATAGTCTCTTGATGCTGTTTGTTCTCTGTGTTCTCCGTTTTCCATTGGACTTTATTGAGTGCGTATTGGGTCGCAGCTTTTTGCCCGCCCTGTTACGTGTGGATCAGATGTCGTGTTGTTACCGTGTCGCTGAGCTGAGTAGGACAGAAATGTTTTCATCATCACATCCTGAACTCTTGGCCTGGATTGTGGTTGTATTTAATCTTTTTATAATCATAAGAAATCTTTTATCTGCATCTCAGTCTCTTAGATCTGAAACTGCACGCTCAAACGCTTCATGACAGCATCCGTGCCGCCATGTTATCTCTCTCTCCGCCTCTGTCTGTATCGCTCTCCCTCTTCCTCATGTTTGTCCCACGTTCAGCTGAAAATGCTTCCGTAACCATGGTGACCAATCCCAAGGGGAAAAGTTGAAGCTGAATCTCTTTCTCACTCTCTTCTCCTCGCTTTGTCTCGGGCCTTGTTGCAATCTAATTCTTTCCACAGGCACACACACACACATGCAGGAGCACACACTCCAGCACAGGACTGTCTGAAAGCAGAGGAGGAGATGCTGTTTGTGACTCATGATGTTGTTTTGGTTTGAGTTCAATTAGGAGCTGGTGTAGAAGTACGTGACCTAATTGCTGAGAAAGACTAAACCTGAGGATGAATTTCTTCCTTTATGCTCCCCTTATTATTCTTGCTGCCGCGCTTGTTAGTTACCATGATTGTTGAAGCTGTAGCTGTTTGGATGATACACACTCACACAATAGAAGCAGATGGTGAAACAAGAACAAAGGATGATGCAGTGAAGAGGCAGAACAGGAACTTTAATAGAGTCATGTGCTGCAACGGTGCAGATTGAGCTGTCAGACCTCTGCGACAGAAAACCTTATCTTTGTGTGTGTGTGTGTGTGTGTGTGTATGTGTATGTGTGTTTGTGAAAATGTGGGTTTCTTTCAGGGTTTTATCGCACCATGTCAGGATTATTTTACCCATAACTACCCAATAACCATACACTCTTCCATCTATATGGTTTTACTACAATCTTTAAATACGGACAAGTTGGCAGGTAACTGTCCCAAAAACCAGAACTGGAATTAGGAGACGGGCTCTCAGGTGTTCTGTATCTACAGCCTGTAATGTCTTAAAACTCAAGGCACTTGCGTCATTAATCCCTTACACTCCACCCAATTCTTGCCTATTTACTATGCTATGTTTCAGAGCGGCTGCACGGTGGCACAGTGGGTGGCACAGCAGCCTCACAGTAAGATAGTCCCCGGTTCGATTCCCCATTCGGTGGGCCTTTCTGTGTGGAGTTTGCATGTTCTCCCTGTGCATGCATGGGTTCTCTCCGGGTACTCCGGCTTCCTCCCACAGACCAAAAACATGCCCACGTTAGGTTAATTTATTATAAATTGACCGTGAGTGTGTGCGTGAATGGTTGTTTGTTCCTGTGTCAGCCCTGCGATTGACTGGTGACCAATCCAGGGTGTACCCCGCCTCTCGCCCAATGACAGCTGGGATAGGCTCCAGCCACCCGCAACCCTGAATAGCAGGATAGACGGTTAAGAAAATGGATGGATGGATGTTTCAGAGCTTATAACTGAAGAAGGTCAAAATTCATCTGTGACACCTCATTTGAGAGATTAAAGTCGCTAGTCTAAAGTCTCTCTCTAATTTCAGAAAATTTCATGTTTTATACGCGGCTATTTATCCCACATCAGGATAAATGCGGCTGAAACACCTTTTTACCTATTCATTTTTATAACTAATTTTTGGACATAATTAACCTCAAGATGCTTCATGCCAGATATAAGACATCCACCACATCACTTCTTCACCTTTTCATCTACATCTGGGTGAAATTTGAGCTTTCTGGGTAAAATCTTGTAGGAGTTGGAGAGTTTTTAGTCTCAGGTGTCTAAACATAGCAGATGCGCCCTCATTTGCCACAGTCTAGTTTGTTGACTTTGCACTAACAAAACCAGCTGTATCAGTGCTCAGTGTCTTTTTTTGTAGTCAACTTTGTTCTCTCTGTGAAAAGGTGTGCTAAAAATCATGAAGTTGATGTTCCTAGCCACAGATTTTACCTCTCCTGTTGCACACATCAATATGAATGATTTTACCAAGATAAAAGAAAACGGTCTATCCGGCATTCTAACTTGCTACAGCAGACTTCGTGTGAACAGAAACGCTACGGGTTACTGTATGTGTGACTGACACGGCCAATAGCTGATAAGCAAGTTAGTGGGCTTTTACACACCTTCAGTTAACGCTACTAGCCAGTCAAGCAGAGGGCACCTCTCGTATAAATCAGGCTCTCCTGGCATCAAATCTCAGTGTATCGAGATGGGGACACTTTTGTTAATATAGAGTTTTAAGATGTTCAAACAAACGGGAAGTTATTGAAGTGACAACAAAAGACTCTACGAACAGAGATTATGACATTTGTTGGTGTTAGTGTGGTTCACACATTAAGGCTCTTACATGTCACCAAGTTTGCAATGAACTCTGGGTATACCCTAAAGTCTACAGTGTGGGCTCATGAAGGTGTGTTATTATTGTAAAGTCTGCATCAGAGCACAGAGCAGCCCCACACTTAGCAGGACTGAGCCTCAAAGTGTGAGTCAGTGAGGGGGGTGGGGGGGCTGGGATTGGGCCTAGACTCTTCTTCCCTTTGCCTTAATTCATCCCTTCATTCTATTCATTCTTTAACCTTCACACCCTCACTTGTTCTCTAATCCCCCTGTGTCCCTGCTTCCTCTTTTCCTTCCTTCCTGTCCCCACCTTTCTCTTTTCATCCATATTTATACAACTCTTCCCTGGCAACTCCTTCTCTGCATTACCCTCCTCCTTCACTCTCTTTAGGCTTCAACGTATGACCTTATGGCTCCATTATATTTCTCTAAATCATTCATTCTCTGTTGTTCAACCTTTTGCATTATTTCTCACTTCTCTCGTCTTCCCACGAACTGTAAATCTTTTCTATCTCTCTTTTTTTCCCATTAACCTTCTTGTTTCTGAGCCTCCCAACACTTTCCCCTTCTCTCTGACTGTGAAACCCCCCATAATCAATCCTGCCTTTCCTCTCCTCCTTTTCCCCTCCTCTTCCTTCCTTTCTCCCTCCCAGCGTCCTCTCCCTGGAGTCGGACACAGAGACAGACAGACGGAAAGGAAGGAAGTGTGTAATAAGACATCCATATCGAGCGCGCTGCCCAAATAGAGCTGGAATGAATGGAGCCACTGATGGGCTCCTGCTGCAGCCTCACAGATGAAGAAGTTAGGGGGGCTGCGGAGAAATGAATCCGCTTAATGTAGCATATATTTCATGAATACTAATAAGGGACAGAATGAGTACACAAATGTGCTGGCTGTCTCTGAATCAAAGTGCAGGATTATCTGCCCTGGATGTGCTTTCTGACTTTATCACGGGCTGGAAATGAACTTTTCTTCTTCTGTGTTTCGCCTCAAATCGATAGTTGGCAAAATGATAAATACATTTCCTCTGAAGGCTGAAGCTGTCTGCGTTCAAGACAATTTCTCCACTGTTGGACCACAGATCAGAGATGCAGGCACGCGAGGCCAAAGAAACAAACAATAATACAGAGTTTCACAAGAAATGGCTGTTTTTTCTAGGGATGGGTATTGAGAAACGTTTCCTGTAAGGAATCGATATGAAACGGTTTAATCCATCAATATCATTTACCTTTTTGCATAAAGGTGAAGGATGCAGAAATTTTCGCTTCTCTGTTTACAAACAGCATCCAAACCCATATCCTTCTCAGTGGCTCAGCGTCAGCAGCTGCACATGCTCACTGCCCCCGACTGTAACTAATAGCATGGCTAACAGTCGTAGCTCCGTAAATACACCATAGATGGTAAAAAACAGCCCTGCCAGCACCTGCAGCATCACATGAGATAAACTCAAGAGCCGTACACCTGACGTCCTACAGGTAAATGAGATACGCTGTGGATATAGAATCATTCTTTCTCTGTGTTATAGTCGCTATTATAGCCGCTTCAGGATAACTTCTCCCACTTGCTATCAGCAACACACAAAGTCACATGTGCACGGGATGCATTGTGATTGGCTGGTCATCACCCATAAAAACTCCTGCTCTCCGCCTGAGCTCAACTTTAACAATAAGAAAACAGGCGAGGAGGGGGTCTGTAACAGGGTGAAGCAAACACAGCCCCTGTCACACAACTACAAAGGCCCAGAGATGACGATTTAGCAGGATTATTTCTGTAAAACTACATTTTTAATTTTTTTTTTTAAGTTATTTTTTTGGCCTTTGTGCCTTTATTGGATAGAGGAGGACAGTGGATAGTGTCGGAAAGGGGAGAGAGAGTGGGGAGTGACGTGCGGGAAATGGCCACAGGTCGGATTTGAACCCGGGCCGCCCGCTTGAGGGCAAACCTCATGTTTTCCAACCAAAGGAGAAAAGAAAAGTTGCTTTCGGGTTCATGGCTGAATTTAGCATAACTACGGCAAGCCCCAGGTTCCACAAACACACACGCATTGCTACAACCACTTCAAGTAAGTCGGTGGCCTACTTCATTTAATTACATAAAATGAAACAATACATTATGTAAGTGGCTTATAAATTTGTATTTATTTTGGTCCTGAGGTATCCAGATCCAGTGACCAATTTCATATCTATGTTCCTATAAACTGCATAAAATGTTACTGACCTGTGAAGCCTACTTTAGGAATAGATAAGGGAATTGATAAAGAATCGGATCCATAAGCAGTATTGATTAAGCCATTAATATAGTTCAAATCTTATCAGTACCCACCCCTAGTGTTTTCACACTATAGGCTTTAATAACAACTTTGTGGGCATGTAAACTTTCACAGTGTTGAGCTTTAGTTTAGGTGGAATCTACTTTAAGATATTTACATTTAGGGCTGGGGTATGTATATTCAATGATGTAAATTTTTTGTAGTTTCTGCATCAATCTTCTTAGATGTTTCCTTAATTGATGCAGACTAACACCTTTTCCATAACCATGTTGTGTCTTTCTCCATGGTTATTCAAGAAATAAGAAGTTACTCATAACATCAGCTGGGGTTACATAACTTGTTACCAACTGAAACATGATCACCCGTGCAGTAATTGGGGACTTTTTTGGCCAGGGAGTGTTTGTCTATTCATTGATTCAGTCATCTACAAAAATCTATTTAAATTACAAAATGTTTCCTCTTGTATCAGATGTTGATATAGGATGAAAATTCAATTAATTGCAATTAATACATCACAAAACCTCCTCTTACTGAGTCTATTTTTTCAGTTGATTCTGAATATTAAGAGTACATTACTTAAGAAGTAATGCAACCTAATGGCCAGTGATGTACTTTAAATTTACTGGCAATAATTTGACTTTGTGCTGGCAGATGAGAAAAGAGAGAGGGATGTCCTCCAACTGCTTTGTTTTACTTTCCTATCAGTGCGTCATTACAGTTCACTCAGAGTCCATCCCATGAAATTAATTTTCTTTCAGATACATGATCCTTCATTGTGATTGAGCTTACATAACACGTGTCGCTAATCTGCTCATCTGCTCATCTGCTCTCAGTGCATCACACTACTGCTTTTATTAATGACCAGGAGATAAACAGGAGTGGAGGCACCACTGGCATACTGAGCAGCACTCCAGTGTGTGTCTGTGTACGTGTGTGTACACATGTGTGTGTGTTTGCTTGTGCGTTTGCCAGCTTGGCTGCCTGTGTGTTTGTGTATGTATGTGTGTGTGTGTTGAGTAGAAGCCCATTAGGGAATTAGTCCACATCTGGATGACCCCGGTTGTCCCCATGCAGTCAAAACCTGCAACATTTGAGTGAGCCGCAGATCGAGTGGACTTAATTTGTTTTACGGTGCCAGGATGAGTCTCATACCTGAATGTAACCTTGATTAAAGTTTAATCCGTCTTAAATCGATGTCTAGTCCTCCTCAGACGTCTGTCCTTGATGTGAATTATAGACCTTTGCATATGCGTAAAGCTGCAGGGACAAACACTAAAAGGGTTGGTGTTCCCGATGTGTGTGTGGGCAAACATGAGCTTAGCACTGAAGAGCATTTCCAGAAGGGATTAAACTTCTGCCAGTGGAACAAACAAGTCAGGGAAAGACCACTGAGGTGATCACTTACACTTTCAGGGTCAGTGTCTGCGTTCACATGTAGGTTGTATGTAAAGCACATTCAGTGTCAGTATCACATTCAGTGGGTGGACACACACACACACACACACTGTATACACTTTCACTCAAGTCTTCTCACAGACAATAGACTGTGGGGCGGCGGTGGAGCCCTGGCAGAACCATCTGTTCCTGCAGAAAGCAGCACAGCAGGAGCCGACCAACATGCACTCACACACACAGTCATACTAACACACTTATACACACAAATAAACACACTTTTGCACAGCGTGTTTTAGTTTTGGCTGGCTGATGGTCTATTTATTCCACACACTGACGTAGGACAGTGCCCATGGTGTGTAGGGTTAGTGTGGGTTTGACTTTTCAGGTAAATGTGAGGTAAAGGGGAGATGAATATGAAAAAATAGCAGAAAACTTGCCTTATTTCATTTTTGGACATGTGGGTGTACAGCAAGGAGGCTTCTATTGACAATGGGATCTGATTGGGTATTGAGAGTAAAACAGAGACTTCTTGTGTGGTTACAAACAAAACACACATCAAGTTCATCCTCAGATTTAATTTCAGGGTGATAGTCTTGCCTGGATGAGTTAATATTAGATGAGCCTTTCCATGCCCAAAAAATTCTTCTATGATTGAGAACCGGTTTGTGTTAGGAATCGATGAGAAATGCTTTAATCCATCGATATCGTTAGCCTTAATTCTGCGTTACCTCCTCTGATCTGCCCCAGCTAGCTTAGCCTAGCAGCTAGTAACCAGTTTTTCATGAACTAAAAGACACTTTACATACAATAGAAGTGCTGTTTAAAAACAACAGTGTAGTATACGAAAATGAAATATGAAAAGTAGAGCCCAACCAATTAATCCGTTTAATCAGCCAGCTTACAGCGTGTGACTGATTAATCAACATCTGCCATTATAAAACTTTTTTTTGTCCGTGTGGAGATCGTGTCGTCCCTGCTCCTGTGTGTCTGTGTCAGGCTGCATGCTGCACTCTGACAATGATAAATGCTACTGTTAATTCACACGTCCACTATTACTTAATATAAGACTATAACATGGCGTTCTAACGTTGTGTAAGATGCTTTTTGCAAAATAAACAGAGTTAAATGCTCCTGTCAATACACACATCCACCCTTTTCTAATAAAAGACTATAACCCATGTCCTTATTTCATATATCAGCAGATATGTGGGATCGGCCCATATATTGGATATCGGCTTTCTTTTGCCCCCAGTTTCGGTTTCGGCATCAACCTCAGAAATCCCATGTCAGTCGGGCTCTAATGAAAATACAGTAACAGCATAGAAAAACAAAACAATACATTTAAAAAGTACATGTTAAAAGTTAAAGGGAAGTGATGGAAAGCGTTACAGAATAGTCATAAGTTGAAGGTGTGTTTTGTTTGTTCTTGAAGGTGGTGAGGTCAGCGGTGTCAAGGTGTCAAGGATATTTAGCTCTAACATGACAAATGCACAGACCTGGTTGCGTAAATGTTGTAGTACATGCACATGGTTGTTGAAAGAAGAACATGGAACTGAGTAGATGGGATCTAGGTACAGCCCTCAGGTCACAGAGATCCATGTAATTTTTTCGGTATCACATTGATACAGGATTCCATCAGTGCACCATTTACAGGTGGTTTTGATTAGATTTCTGTATCTGAGAAGAAAGAACCTCCTGTGTTTGCATCATCACGTTTATCTGTAGATCTCCTGACACCACTCACACACCAAAGTGGAAATGATCAGAGCCTCTGAAAAAGCAGGATCATGCACACAAAACTAAACTATTTCTACATAAAATATGTATATATATATTTATATATTGTGAGTACAAGTGGTAATCTTATTGGAACAAGCTTGTTATCTTCTACTCATGTTAATGACCTTGTGTGAACAGCTTGTGAACACACTTTATTATCTCGTGCTAACAGGATAATTATTTGCTTCCATGAGAAAGTTCATTATCAACAAAAGATAATGACTTACCGGATCTTTGTGTGAACAAGTAGTTATCTTTCACACACACAATAACTACTTGTTCACGAAAAAAGGCTGTTAAACTGAGCTCAGTCAGTACGTTTTAACGATACGTTCTCGATGCTTGCTAAAGCTTTTGCCTTGAAGTAAGTTTTGTTGTTTTTTCCTTAACTTTGTAAATAAAAGTAGACAAACAGATGGATAAATAGATGGCTGTTCTGATAAATGGATGGAAAGATTGGAGTGTCTTTCCTTGTTAATCCATTGCCTCGCGTCTCATCTATCTGACAGATCGCCTGCAGGAGCTGCACACACACACACACACACACACACACACACACACACACACACACACACTCAGAGCTCTTTCCTCCATTTTAATAATCGACCGATGGGAGTTACACTCCCCCTGTCAATGTTATCTATCTCCTTTGCAGAAGCAGTGTCAGCGTTTTTTCTCTGCTTCCTGCTGTCTCATCAATACTCAGAGCTCTAACCTCCTCTGGCCTCAGACTGGACCCTGTTGAGACTGAAGCACCAACAGCAGACAAACATTTCTCTACTCCATTTTTGGTTAAAGGATTCACCGACGAGCTCGTCTGGGGAAAGATAAAAATGAAAGCGGTTACTAGAGGAGGCTTGTTAGTGTTTTCAGAGATCGATTCACGGTTCATCAACACTTGACCTCACCCTGTCCTGCTGATGGATTAAAATACTTGTTTTAATCAATAAACCAAGACAGGGTGATTTCTCTTAATTTGTTTCCAAGGCATCTGCATTGGTGAACTGCATGTCTGCATCAGGAGTTTGTCTGACTGTTGTCTATAACAGGCTGAATGAGCTTTTCTTTGCAGGCCCTCAAAGAAGCAAACGTCTAATCAGAGGTAATAACCACTGGACTATTGAATTCTGTGTCTGTCAATTCTAATTGTAAGGGTTACATCGGGTTAATGGCTGTAAAATGACAGACTGAGAGTAAATTGCAGAGAAAATTACTTATTTTAAAAACTAAAAGGGCTTAAATCAGCATCCCAACAGAAATGTGAAAGCAAATATGAAGGTGACAAAAACAAATGATGTATTATAGGACACAGTGAATACTTCAGGCTAAATAAGTGAACAAAGGAAACAGAAACGACTCAGATAAATTGAAAGAGACCAGGTGTATAAGTTCGGATCAGCGGGGAAATCAGCCTGTGTGATTGTCAGAAAGGAATCTAATTACTTTTGTTCATGTGTGTCGACTGTGATACTGTGGAGCGACTTATTCACTTATTCATGAAGCAGATACATCCAGGTGTCTGACATTTCTAGAATATGTGCTTATGGAAATAGAGTTTTTCCATGAAAATATCAACATGTGAAACCAAACCTGTAAACAAGAAACAGCTTAGATGCAAACAGACATGTAGATCTGCACAGGACAATGTAAACGGCTGATCTCAGACATGGAGACATGAAACCTGATAGAAAGGTCTGATTGAAAACCAGGGCTTTAATCAAAAACTGTTGTTTCAGAATAAATATTAGTACGGACAATTTTCTGACAGAGTTTCAGGTATAATATACACAGTCTGCCTTTTTTCCAACCTATTAATAACTCTCTTTACCGGATCCCCAACATAAAGACAAAGGGAAAAAAAACAGACAATAGAAGGATCTGAGAGAAGCATTTAGGACAGGAGGAAAAGAAGACAGAGAATACAGCTGAAAGATAGAAGATCAAAAAAATATTCAGCAGTACACCTTTAAGAAAATGTAGTAGGCATCTGACAGGGTGTCACAGCCGTCCTCTGTTCTAATATTCTCTCTGCATGTGTCGAGGCTGCTGCATAGTCCTGCATTAATGAGACATAATGCAGGAAGTATCCTCTGCAAGTCACCTCCTCCTGGTCATGTTTCAGAGGGAGCGTGTTCAAAAGATAGGAGGAAAAATGTCAAAGCTTTGTCTTTTCGCTGTTTGACGTGTTTTTTTATGTTGTTTTTATGGAGGAAACTTATGGAATAAGTTAAAAGAAAGAAAGTTTGTGGGAAAAGAAACACACAAATACACAAATCTCATTTATTTAAAGATTCAAAGAAATTAATGCCCATCATTCAAAATGTTTTACTATATTTTTCGCACTAAAAGGCGCACCGGATTATAAGGAACAAAACAGTCAGATAAGTCAAACTTCATTCAACTCATAGAATAACTCAATATCTTCAATAACTCAACATTATTCAGTTGTGACACATGAACTACAAAACAATACACTCTGTTTTCATTCATTAATATTAATTATCTCACAGCTGCTCTATTCCCATGTTCTGCTGTGTGACTGATAGCCTTGAGCTTGAACTCTGCTTCGTACGCATGTCTCTTCACAGGTGCCATTTTGGGGTCCGTGTACACCAGGGGTGTCCAAACTATTCTCAAAATGAGCCACATTTGATTCTGTGAAAATGACCAAGGGCCTGTGGCTCTTGCGGACATCTTTATTAACAGTGAAAGTAACAAACGAGTGCTCTATTTGAGAACTGTTTCTTTTAAGTGGTTCCTCGAAAAAAACAACAAAAAAAAAGTCTCTAAGCTGAGTCAAAAATTCTTGTGCTATTATTATTGCAGACCTTTAAGATAAAATCTATCCTGGGAAGAAGATGTCATCATTTCTCATGGCAAGACAAGGAGCTGGACTTGATCATGATTTTTTAAAGACAATTACTAAAACATTTTAAAGCCCCAAATAGCTCTGATCCAGCAATCTGAACCACTTTTGTACATCAACTTTTGCCTTTTCTTCACTATTTCATAATTAGAAATCAGTCGTATCATCTTATGTGCTTTTTTTTTTAACGCTCAAGGACTCTAGAAGCACATTTTTGTATCATTCCAAACGCATTTACACAGGTTGTCAACTGTAAGAGTTGTTGAGATTTTGCAGATTACACAGAAATTTAGCTTAATAAATGCACAGTCCAACTCGTTGTGAGACGTTACCGGATATATTTAGGTTTTCTTCAAGCATCTGAAAGAAACTGTAAATGTAAACAATTAGAAGATGATCAATTCAAATGAAAAATTCAATGCAATGTAAGATGAGAGCTTGGGGTGGCATGAAAATAGACCATGGGCCACAATTGGCCCCCAGGCCTGACTTTGGACATCCCTGGTATACACAGATCATAACGTTACGGTACCCGTATGTCGAAGCACAGCATGTATTACTCCGCGAGGTGCCTAACTATGACAGTACTTGTAATGCTCCAACAATCCATCCAGCAGTGCAGCTTCGTAACTTAACGAAGTCTTAGCAAAACATTTTGACAGATTTTTGTGCGCCATGTACCACATAAAATCGGTTCGAGGTCAGTGAGCACAACCAGAATTGATACATAAGACGTGCCAAATTAAGCCAATTTTTGAGAAAATTAAAGGATTTTAAGTGCCCCATGTAGAGCGAAAAATACAGCATATCTTACCTCACAGAGATCAGACACACACACCCTGTACATTCAGTAAAGAGCATCAGTTAAAGTTAAAGACTGTTTGGCAGAAACATTGGTCGGGCATTCTTGACATATTTGTTTAGCTTTCCTATCATTTTTTCCAAGTTTTGAAATAGTCTCCCCTTCTATATGAGCAAATAGTTTTTCCATGCTCTTCTTTTTACCTGGAAGGCCTGTTGATTTCAGGTTCCCCTGAAATAACGTAAGGCCAAGCCTTTACATCATCTTCAAAACTGTAGAAATGCTCTTCATATTGACCTTAAACAGCCTCAGAACTGGAGGGTAAAAGTGTCCAAACACTGCCTCAGGCTATATGAGGAGGTGGAGAGGAAAGTGTATAACCAGCAGGTTCCATTGGGAGTTTGAGTTGAACGCAGTTTGTTTCTTAAATTTATCTCCTTGCACTCAGTTCTGTTTTAAATGTACACTAAATCCATCTCCTGGTCTTCAGTCCCACCTGACTGACATTTCCTTCCACTGCTTGCGTCATTTTAACTGTATTTACTTAAAGAAAACCTAAAACTAAGATGTAAGACTAACCATTGCTTCAGTGTAAGATTTGAGCTCAGGGTCAGAAACTGAAAGTGTTCTGTTGCTAATGTTACACAGGAATAAAAAAAAAAAAAACTAAGACATTTTCTTTACAAAGAAATGCATACAATTTTTGCTTCTTCCACAAACAAATAATCAAATGGAAATTAGACTAAACTGAAAATATATAGATGTTGTTTGTTGCCATCATAAAAATGTTTTTTTGTTTGTTTGTTTGTTTGGGATTTTTTTTGTGTTTTTAAACAGTGAAAAGGTCCTAAAGGTACTGAGAAGCTCAATAAGATTTGTAGATGATAACAATCTATGTTTTAAACCTGAAATTCAGCTCAGAATGAGAGATCAGGGACAGGAGGATAAAAAATGAGAATTTGCTGATTCAAAGAGGGGTATTCTGCTTTCCTTAGTTTTAAACATGGATATAAAGTATGTCACTGGATGTCTGAAAAATATCTATAAGGTGTAGACTTGAATGAATCTACATTTAAACTGTTCAAAATTATTTTTTTAATGCTTAAATATTTATTTTTTTAAAATCTTCCCAAGACTTGCTGAAATGATGAGGTCATCACATGAGGATCTTCTAACTGGTTTGTGAAATGATGGAGTAGTGGGCCTCAAACACTTAGGTCTGCCTAATAGGCCTCCAGAGAGCTGGCCAATCAGAGAGAAGGGGGTTTTGTGGAGCAGTGAGCCTTAAAGAGACAGCCCATTCACCCAAGTGCATCAAACAGAGGCTAAAAATGTTTGTTTTTCCTAAACACCATTGGGAGCAAAATAAGGATTTACAGCTCTGGAAAAAAATAAGAGACCACTGCAAAATGTTCAGAAATCAGCATCTCTACATATTTGAAAATTTTACTCGAACAAATACCTATAAATAGCAAAATCAGAGAAATCGAAAAATTTGCAGTGGTCTCCAATTTTTTTCCAGAGCTGTATAAATGTAGTAGTCATTGATGTAAAGCAACTACTGTGGTACCAAAGGGACAGTTTAAAAAAAAGAACAATACCCCCTCGTAAGGTTATGAAAAAGTTGCTTAAAGTGAATTTTTTAATGATCATAAAATTTCCATCTTTCATTAAAGAAGAATTCAATTCCACAAATTTTGTTCCCACACTTTTGACTAACTGTTGTCAATTTACATTTTATAACAGAAGATTTTTCCAAGTAACATCTTTTTAGTCCTTTTTTTGTGATACATTAAATATCTTTAATTAATGTTGCGACAACTGGATAAGATTTGAATTCACTCTTTGTCCTGAGAAGTAACAGAATATAAATGTTGTATTGAAATTGGTCTTCATTGTGACATTCAGAAGAGTTACTTTGATAGTTTATCAAGACACTTGATATTTGTCTTTTTCAGTTTTATCTTTCATTTTCTTGGCGTGAATGTAGTGCCCGGATTACAGGACGTACATCTGTTTATGAGGAGATACTGTCGCTAAACCTTTCAGCTGACAGACAGTCTATGTACAAATAAAAGAAACTCACCTGCTCACTATCACCGTATCCATCAACCAAGTTTCTCTCCACAGAGACTCTATCAGAAAGAAAAAGATCATTCTAACCCGCTTTGATCTGGCACAGATTACATTTAGGTTATTGCTCTTTCTGTTTTTTGACAGCCTGGTGCCGTCGTATCAGCTCAAGGCTCCTTTAGTGTATGTGGCTTCAAAAGTGCTCTGCTAAAGAAAAGAAGACAGAAAAAAGAAAGAGATGCTATATTATGAAGAAGGGATTAGATGTGTGATGGGAAGGAAATTATGTTAGCGCTTATGGAGAATCTTCATTTCCGCTTAAATTCAAACACATTTTTAACAGAGTCTGTCATTTCCAGCTGTTTTCCCCTCTGCATTTGTTTTTATTCCTCACCACCTCTTCTTTTTTCACTCCCTCCTCTAACACTGATTATCATTCTGACCACTTTTCTCTCCATCCATTCCTGTCTCTCCATCCTGCAGTCTCCCTCCAGTAGAGATCTATCCAGACAAACAGTCAGCTTTCACCCGTTTACACACCACATGCTCCTCCGCAACAGAGGTGGTTAAAGGGAGCTGTACGGGAGCGTGCTTCTGCATCCATCCTCTTTATTATGCACCACCTGGTGCTGCGAGTTTCATTATTTGTGTCCGCTGTGTGTGTGAAAGAGTTGGTGTGTGAGTATGTTTGCTCAAATCATTACCACACTTTTGCAGATGTTTTTCCCAGATGCAAACATTATGGCACCAATAACCCAGGAGCCACACGCAGGTTTGTGCTAATAAAATACAGCAGCTACGCATGCACCTATTTAAATTCTCAGGTGTATGTTTGTGTAATGAGACGGCTCAGGAATAGAAATGTTTGAGGGGAGCATTCATAAGACCTAAAATACCGTACCTTGGAATAGCTACGTGAAGAGAATCAACAGTCGAGCTTTAAAATAACTTCAGAATAACACGCTGCTTGAAGTGCCAGAAAAAATATTTACACCAGCTCAAAGATTAGCTTCATGCGAGGAGTCACTTGAGTGTAAAGAGATATCCGTACAGGTTGGTAGGGGAATAAAAAAAAGAAATGAAGTGTATGACATGTGACAGCAGGGAAGGAGCTGGAACCAATGCAGAGAGCTGTAAGTACACGATACATGGCAGAGCCAATCAGCTCATGAAGGCTCCTTTGGCACCTCCAATAGTTTCATCCAACAATAAAAATCTTATCTCCTCTCAAACATGTGGATTCTCCTTACACGCAAAAATCATGGTGTATATGTGGTAGAGTTTCAACCATATAATTCATAGGGACTTATGGGGAATTTGATTTTTTTTCTGCTCAAGTAATACGTATTATATTTTTGCTCACAGTGGCTCATGATCTCTGTGAGTCATGGATGGAGTTGGGGATGGGTCAAGATTTTAGAAGCTTAGAATATTCACTACTTTATTAACCCCTTACATCACACATAAATCTGGCCTATAAACTATGTGTCAAAACTTATAACTGAAGAGCCACAAGATTAAAAATCATCAGTGACACTTCATCTGAAAAGTTAAAATCTTCAGTTTCAGAAAATGTCATGTTTTGATGTGACCAAAGTCGACATCAGGATAAATGCAGCTGAAATACTTTTTGTTTCATGCCAGACATTAGACAATCACATCATAATTTCTACACATTCTCATCAACATCTGGGTGAAATTTTTTTTTTTCAGGCAAAACCTTGTAGGACTTAGAGAGTAGTAGAGTTATTAGTGTCAGGTGACCAAAGACCAGCAGAGTTGTTCTCACTGTCCACGCTCTTATCTGAAGACTCTGTGCAAACTAAACCAGCTTTGTCAGTGCTCAGTGTCCCCCTTTGTCAACTGTACTTCCTTTGTGAAAAAGTTTGTCAAAAATCAAGAAATTGTAGTTCTCAGTCATGGATTGCACCTCTTCTGTTGCACACATGAATGTGAATGAAGAGGCACTGCACTAAATAGGTCCCATTAATGATCTGAATGGCTACAGCTGGCTTCGTATGAAAGGTTAAATGATTGGCTTCAGCAAAAGTGATTGACAGAACTGTTAGCCAAGAAATGACCCTGTAACAGAGCTACCACTCAAGACCACTGAGTGCTATTGGCCACTCAAGCAGGGAGCACTTGTTTGTTATCACAAGCTGTCCTGGGATGAAAACTCAACAGAAAATGATTGGGTCATTTCTTTCTTTGAGGTAGAACCCTGAGGAGAACATATGCACTCAGTTTTGCCAGATTCATATTGAGGTAGAAATGCAATAAGGCTGCAAAACTGCGGTTATTTAAGAATATGGACATGACAAATGTTCACCAATTCTTTCCCTCATTACATTTTGCTGGTCAAGAAAGCTGTTTTAAAAAACTGTGACTCATTTGTAAAGAGTCTAAGCTTTCCAATGTGGTATAGTACTCCAATGTTAGACAAAGGTGTTACTGTTTACACTTTGACGTCATACGAATAGGGAAAAGGTCGCCCATGACTTGGTGGAACGTAAGAAGCTAAAAATCAAGTTTGTTGCAAATATTATTGCAATATGGTGTTTTTGCCACATTGGAAGGATTTGACCTGCTGTGAGCCGACATGAAACAGGAAAGAGAGAGACTGAACAGACGGGTGGAGAAGAGGTGGAGGCTGACAAGAGAATTATGGACAAGCTGTCACCTGTCGTGAACTTCTCTAATTCATTCATTCATTTCTGCTTTTACTTTCTAAGCACCACTCAGTGGCAGCTTGTTGCAGCAGCTCTTGTTGTTCTTTTTTTCAGTTGATTTTAGTTGATTATTATTCAATGTCGTGCATTGCTCCCGTGACTGTGAATTTCCCCTGGTGGGATGAATAAAGTATTTTATCTTATCTTATATTTTGCCAGACATTGGCTGTAGTGCAGCCTCAAACATCAGTGCATTACAGGACAAGGAAAAGCAGGACTGCATCAATTACCTGTGGACTGAAGTTTACATTAGTGATATGGATTAGGACTGATGGATATGAAAATTCCAATTCTCGATATTAATGCAATATATCTAGATATTGATACGATACAATATGACTCTGGGTTTAGTGAAAAACTAATAATTTTTCAGAAAAGTAAAGCATGATATTAAAATAGGATGTGGAAAGTGTGGTTAATTGATTAGAGTTCACTGTCAGTCATCAACATTAACAGAAAATCACCAATAATCATGTGACTGTCTGAGCTTTACATGCAGAGGGAGCTGGGAAAATCTACATCATTGATATCTTCAATATTGGGGTATTAATATCTTGAATTTTCATATCTTGATATCAATACGATGTAACTTTCGGCCCGAATATGGATGTGACAGTAATGAAGAAAAAGCAGTGACTGAGCATCGTCGTAAAATTTTAACAAATATGGCACATCCCTGTGTCACAGAAGCACCAGGAGCTACTCAACTTATTGCCAAATAGCAACCATTAAAAAACAGAGACTATTTAATCTTGTAATACCCAACCTTAGCTCAAATCCATTCCTAGAAAGAAGCTTTTTTTTGGCATTTCTTCAGCAAATCCTGCCTCCTCATATTAACTTGTGAAGTTAATTGGTGACTCCAAACTGCCTCTGGGTGTAAGTGAGTGTGAATGAGTGACCTTGTCGTAGACTAAACCTGTCCAGGGTTTAGACTGTACCCTGACTGTGGCTGATGGAAAAATTACATGAAAAACTAAACGTGCTACAATTAGTCTGCAACATCTGACGGATTTCATAAACAGAATGATTGACACAGATGAATTCAGCATGCATCAGATAAAAAGTTAAAAGAAGAGGGAATGCATTGTGGGAAACCCGCTCCCCTCGCACTAATTAACCGTCTCTCTCTGGCATTCGTCAATCCACCGCCTCCCTCTCCCTGTCTTTTCCCCTGCTCTTCTTATTTGATGCTTATCAGATGAGAAAGGTGTAAATTGCTGCACAGAGCTGGCTCAGCAAATTTCCCAGCTCTGCTATCTCGCCCCCATCTTTCAATCACCTCCCATCCTTTGCTTCCCATCCTCCGTCTGATTTCTTTCATCTCTGTCGGGAAAATAGGATGTAATCACCAAGTCCCAACACAGGAAGGACACAAAACAGATGTGTGTGTGTGTGCGCATCTGTGTGTGTCCTCACGCATAAACTTGTAGAAGAAATATCTTCCCAGACTATGGAACCAAATGAGATGATAGTGTGTATGTGTGTGTGTGTGCAGGAGGAAATCTATGCATGAGCCAGCACCGGCGTTAATGAGGCACATTTTCCATCCTTCCTCTCCTCCTCTTGAGAAAAACACACAATCACACATTAACGACCCACTAGAACAGCGTTAATAAGAAAACGAAGAGGAAAAATGGAAACTTGGGGGGAGTCTGGAAGTAGAGGAAAAAGAGATTAAGGGTGAATGCAGAGAGAGAAATGTAATAATTGGTCAGGTCATCCCGAGGCGGGGAAAGCCTCGAGAGGATTTAGTAACAAACAGGAAGACAGAGATTGTGCAGGCAACTCTCGGCCATGCATGTGTAAACATGGCTGCTGTCACACCCAGGGGAAGACTGAGGTGGTTACACTGGAGAGGCTGCCACTTCTGGGGCTGAGAAAACCAATGTGGGAGTGGAGGGAGCTGCAGTACCCCGGGTGGCCACTAGGGACTTGTCCCAAAAAGGAGTCAAACCCATTGACTGTATATAGAATGGACAGCGTGCTTCCGCCTGTCACCGTTCTACAATTTTGAAGCCAAAAAACCCAGTTTCTCTAGCCGCCATTGTGCAGCCAGAGTCTGCGCAGTAGAGAATTTCCGGTGGAGCCAAGTAAAAAAGAGAAATAAAAATATTTATTTCTTCTTCTTCAGAGGGTTTAGTCTCCTTTTGGCTCTCTTTCCTGAAGTTTCTTAAATCCCCGAAAAAACTACTCACAAACGGCAGCTGTCAACTATCGTAAAACGAAACTTATATTGCGGTTTTTAACGTCCAACAACTAATGAGAAACTAACTTCTCAGGAAAAAAAACACTTGAACACCATGCAGCCAGATGACATCGTCATACTACCTTAGCGTAAAGAAGAGAGAAACGTTTCTACGAGGCATCGTAATTTTTTTAAGTTTTCCCGGCTCATATCTGGAATACATGGGGAGGCGGGGCTTATGACCTATACTGCAGCCAGACACCAGGGGGCGGGGCATCTGCTGGAGGCTTCAGTTTGAGCCGAACGTTGTTACATCCACTCATTATACAGTCTATGGTCAAACTCTATCAGGTTTCATGTTAGAATAACTAAAAAAACATATCGTACCTTATTACTGATTCATTCAGTAGTGATGTTTTTATAACTCACTTATTAAACATTTTTTAAAGAGACAGTGAGAACTATCTAAGTGATCTTGAATATGTCTGATATCCTACTATATGCTTGCTCATAATCCACAACGTAAACTGACGTTATCAGTACTATAATGGGCTATTTCTAAATGCTAATTCCTAGCTTCCCGACTGAGTGAGACTGGAGCGTCTTGATTTATGACAAGCCAAAGTCTCCATGGCAACACATATCACCTCTATGACAAGTTTAGCAGTGAGAAGAGAGATCTATGTTTTTCTCTCCTAAAAACGATTTCTGATTTATTTTGTTATACAAGTGGAAACAGGCTGCTCTGTCTGACAGAAAAGGGGCAGAAGAAAGCTCAATGGGAGAGTGATAGAACACAGACTACAGGCTGAAACACAAACTAGAGTCTAAGACGTAATATTGTACGATCAAAGCTACAGCAAAGCAGCGTCTGATCACATTTTTCAGCATGTTTAGCTGCTTCATCATGATGTCTCTGTGTCAGAGTTTGGAACAACATTAACTGTCAACCATCCTCATCAGCTGATGCTCGCGTGAGCTAACACACTTAAGCTAATTAGCTCTGCTGTGTGAAGGTCTTTATTTTAACGGGTGGTTGATTGTTTTAAAGAATTCAGTTCAATTCTGAGGGTCTTAACAGCAGATATGATTTCACTGTTTGTCTTCAGAATGATTCACTGAGAGCTGTCAGTTGCTGCCTACACACACACATACAGTATTGGGAAGGGTGCGTTTGATTCGCTCACCCAGTCTGCCCTGTTTGTGGAACAAAGCTTTGGATGGGTGTCATTTTTCATTCGGAGTTCATTAATTTCACTGGTAAAACATATATCCTTATATTACCCCTAATTTTTATTTTACTTGAAACATTTTAGCTTGAAACGTTCAATATCAGCTCAGTGAAGCACTTTAAACAATAGCACTTTTTATTTTGAAATGTTTTATTTTACCCGAAATGTTAAATTTCAGCTCAATGTTAACAGTATTTTATCTTTTTACATGTGATTGTGCTTCAAATAAAGAGATTTTCTCTACACCTTATTCTTGTTTAAAAATCATTCATATTACATGAAAGTTGAGAGCAAAAAGGGTGCATCTAAATTTTGTGCGAGTGCACCTAAAAATAAAAGTTAGGCGCACCAGTGCAACCAATGCAAAAAGTTAGTCTGGAGCTCTGTGGCTTTTTTTGAGGTCCATGTTCAAAGTTAAATACAGTAGCCCAATAAAAGGATGTCATTAGGCATTTTGTAGTGATACGTTGGTCACAGTGATGAAAGAATGTTAGTGATTGAATTGTAAACTGAAACAGTATTAAAAGTACGTCATGTACACCAAACTTAACTGATGAACTTTGTCTTTGAAGCAACAACTAACGGGTGCTTGCGTCAGTTCCTCTCCTCTGTAAAATGTCTCATTGAGTCCCTCTTGAATATACTCTTTTTGGCGGCAGTACATGAGTTAAAGTTTGTTAACTTTTGATTAAAGCTAGATGAGAAGAAGGGTGCCATGGGCAGAGAGGAAATAAATGGCCCTGGTGTTGTTGATTTCTAATGCCCTGATAATGAGGCTGGAACAGAGGCTGGCACATTGTTATTAGGCTTTCCAGCAGGATGTCTGTTTGTGCTATAACCATGGGCACACAGTCTGAAGTAGCCGTCCCCGTGTTGGAAGAGAGCTGAGCCCCTCCTCGAGCACAGAGCGCTGGCTGTAAGGTAAGTGGCAAAGCATGAGAGCACACACACGCCGTCCCTGCCAGGTGTGTGGAGGAGGTAATTGTCAGTGTGGCCGGCCGGCTGCCAGGGAGAGCTGGAGAGAAAATGAGGAGCAGCCTCTGGTCGAGTCTCTTTGCCCGAGGGGGGCCGGCTCAATATCTGTGCTCGCTGTTTATCCGGTTCCCCTCTGCCCCCCTGCACCGCTCCGTACTCTCCTTTATAGTTCCCCTCTTTGCCTCATTTGCCCGCCGTCCTCGTCCTACTTCCTTGTGTTTGTGCTCATTGTCGATTCTCCCCCATCTCTCGCTGCCTTCTGTCCGACTGTTTCCTCTCTCCTCCTCCTCCCCCTCCTCTCCAGGTCCCACCGAGCATTCGCTAAGAGGCTGCTCTGCTCCGACAGAGAGCAACAATCACACGTGTGTTTATCCTTTCTGTCCCTTGACAGTATCCAGATAAAGGTGTTGCCTGTAGGTGATGATACCTTAACCATTGCAGAGATTGTTTTTGTATCAGGTGGAGAGTAAAAACCAAAGATATCTGCTGGGGAACTGATGATAGAGATGATGGATTTCAGACTAAAATGCTCTGAACAGACTCTTTCTCTGCTGGTTATCTGTCTGAGGCTATTTTCAAGGGCTGAAAAGATTTTCTGAAATCCATCTATTGCTTCAGCGACTAAAACTGATAATGCTGCTACCTCTGCAGGTTTTTGGATAACAAGTGAAACTTTTGTTCATTTTCAAGCACAAGATGCTGTTGTTTTCTGCTTCTTTTGCAGTTATTCTCATTGTTGTATCATAACTAATATCAGCAGAAAGTTGCATGACATTTAAAACCACACAGCTTTAGAATCTGGGATGCTAACGGCTATTTTCTCTAATTTCTGACCTTTAATAGACAGTGGGAATCATTCTGCAGGGTATACAGAACTTTTTTTTATTTGCAGCTTAACTTTTATTAGATTTATGATTCTTGTGATTAAGGTCACAGTTATATAGCTGATGTTCAAAGATTTTATTCAAGTCTTGTTAACGGAAATTTTCTCTGTCTTGCAAACAGTATCCAGATTTTATTTGTCACCTTAAGAGAACTACTTCCTGAAATAAATCCATCATTCTCTGATCAAATTACGAAAAGAAACAAAAGACAAAAACCAGTATTCTGTCATACCCTCGCACTGTCATCATGTGTTTTTATACTAGAAGTGGTTAAGGGTTTGGTTTTTTTTTTAGAAAGGGGTAACTTAGTAAGGAGACTTCTCTTATGCAGCACTTTTCTAATCGTCAGACAGCTCAGAATACTTTCACACGTCACATTCACTCATTCACTCGGCATTCATACACGTAAAAGCCCATCAGGATTAACTATGTCCACTCACATATTACCACATAGCCAGATACTGTTGCTGAGCAAAGGATATTTAAACCTGGACTACAGGAGGTGGGATTGAACTGCCAACCCTACAACAGAGAGGCGACCAGCTCCACCACCAAACTGCTCACACTGGTGTCTGGCTGTAGAATGGGTCAAAAAATCCACCGATTCAATTTATTCTAATGGGGCTGAGGTCAAACTTTAAAAAACAACTACACCTGGTAGAAATGTTTCTCACATCTGTTTGCTGTGAGGATCTAAAGATGTTGTTGGTCTGCATTGTGTTCAAGTCCTCTTTTTTCCATGTCTTGTTTCATAAACCAAGGTAACCAATGACTGTATATAGAATGGACAGTGTGCTTCCGCCTGTCACTGTTCTATGATTTTGAAGCCAAAAAACCCCGTTTCTCTAGCCGCCATTGTGCAGCCAGAGTCTGCGCAGTAGAGAATTTCCGGTGGAGCCAAGTAAAAAATAAAAATAAAAATAAAAATATTCATTTCTTCTTCTTCAGAAGGTTTAGTCTCCTTTTGGCTCTCTTTCCCGAAGTTTCTTATATCCCTGGTAAAAACTACTCATGAACGGCAGCTGTCAACTATCATACAACGAATCTTATATCACGGTTTTAACGTCCAATAACTAATGAGAAACCAACTTCTCAGAAAAAAAACCACCTGAACACCATGCAGCCAGATGGCATCGTCATACTACCTTAGCGTAAAGATGAGAGAAACGTTTTTACGAGGTATCGTAATTTTTTAAAGTTTTCCTGGCTCATATCTGGAATACATGGGGAGGCGGGGCTTATGACCTATACTGCAGCCAGACACCAGGGGGCGGGGCATCTGCTGGAGGCTTCAGTTTGAGCCGAACGTCGTTATGTCCACTCATTATACAGTCTATGGTTGTAACTGTATGAAAATTTACCTCACTGTTATTGTGACCAAAACTATCACGGTTTTCGGTATTATCACGATATTTTTTTTAAATGTGTTCAATATGTTGAGAAAGCACAAATAGTATAAACCAATGTAACAGTATTAATAATTATATTCTGAAAAAAGTCAAAATCTTATCAAAAGTGCAATTCTCAACATCAAAGGACCAAGGGTTCAGCATGTCAGCAGCTGATTTGTCAGGGACATTTCCAGTAATTTAAATTATACAAATCCAAAAATTCAAGCTGTTTTTGTGCATTTTTAAGATGCAGGTGCACAAGCAGACTGTTTTCTGTTTGTTTGCTCAAGTATCTACTCAAGATGGGAGCAGAGACTGAAAAGAGCGGAGGCTAAGTGCAGCGTAGGGCACGGTGCTGACGTTCAACAAAGCAGACGCTTTATGTGTGAAATGGGAGTTAGAGGGATGATAAAAGTCGTGGGTGGTGTCGTCTTCTCCTTACGTCCTGATTCAATTTTTAATCTCAATAAAGTTTAAACAGAAGTGTAGGCTACACAGTGCACCTGCGCGGCAAGTTCAGGGGATTAAAATCAAGCTGAACACACGGTTTTTGACATGAGTACGCTTATTGTTACCATCAGTGTTTTTACCAGGGTTTAACGTTACACTGGTAACAGTTACGTCCCTACATGTGTGTGCCTCAAATTTAAGCAGAGGTCAATCATGCTTGAGTGCGGTACGGTGCAGATGGCCGGTGTGACCGCACCCTTCCTCCCAGCGTCATTGAAGCTATCACTCAAAATCTGTTCATCATTAATTTAAATGTAGCTCATTTCCCCCACCATCTTGAATAGCAAACTCCCAAATTGTAAGACCTTTGTAAAAAGTCTTGTGTGCACACATGCAGACGTGCTCTGCTCTATAAATGTCATCGCTCTGGTCTGACTGGGACCAGATGCTTCTGTGTACTGTCAGTGGTTATACTGTTGACATTTCATGTTGTGAATAGGAACACTGTGTATCTCTTCACCTCTGCTTACTCTGCTCTGATAAAACTGGACTGCAGTGTTTTCATAGCAACACCAGATGCATGGTTTACTTTCCAATGCGCCAAGACGAGCTGGAGGTAGAAGACGAATGTAAGTGTCATTATAAAGGCATGAAAAAGCAAAAGGTTCAATAAGTTAACCAGCGTTGAATTTATCACAGTGTCCCCCCTCTGTATTCATGGTTTATATGGAGCTTTAACACCCTGCTCTCTGTATTACTGTAAACTCACCTGTGCTTTTTCTTCCCTGAAAGGAATAAAAGCCAGGAAGAGATAAGGTTAGAACCATTACCGTCTCACTTTGTATTGGAAGGAGCACTCTGGAGCTCAATGATCCAGCTCTCGCCGGGCACTAAACACTGTAATTTTAAATCCTGCTCGGATATTTGTGCTCTCAATTTGTTCCCTGGCGCTCTCTCTGGTTTTCATCTCAGGGTGAGTCAGAAGTGCTCTATAGTAAAACACAATGATTTAGAGTAAAGCACAAATCCCATTATTATTATTTCACACAGTTGTCATCACTTTGTGCATAGAGGGAAGAAAAAGTCATGACACATACATGATCACCAGTGTGAGGATTGTCCATTATATTGATAATGCATTCACAGTCTATTTAGCCTAATATATGTGCACTGTGCTCACTTTATGCCTCTATTTAAATCCCTGAAAGGCCCGTTTATGACCCCCTCCCTGCTTTGTTTTCATAGGAACACAACAAAACCCAGTTTATGTGTAGCCCATCAGCCACTTCGCCTGTGTGTGTGTGTGTGTGTGTGAACGGAGGTGGGTGTGTTGGGCCTGAAGTGTGTAACCCACTGTATGAGAACAAGTGTGTGTTTGTATTACTCCCCCTTCCCTCCCCCCCTGGATCGCTGCAAGCTCATGAAAAATGAATGAAATGCGTGCTCACATGTGCAGCGTGTGCAGCGCGTGTGTGTTCACATATCTTTCTCCACATGGGTCAGTCTGTAATTTTGGTCCTACTTGACACCAGGGCACAGACTGAAAGCAATGTTTCAGCGTGTGTAAGACAGGAAGAGAGCTGAGCGTTGGTGTGGGTGGATTTGGATGCTGCTTTGTCGGACAGTGGTAGGTGGAACACGACAGGATTGATGCTGATTGGACGAGCATGCTTCCCTCTCTGGTTTTGGCTCCTTCTTTTCAAGTCGAATGGTTTCTTTTTCTTGAATAAGTTTGATTTATTCTGTTTCTAAGAGTCAGGTCAAGCTTTTAACCCCTTCTTTACTCGTGTCTGGTTTCAGAAGTACTACCTCTCGTTCCGTGGTGGCCAGAGTGACAGAGGAGCACATGAGGAGCAGAAACGGCTTGACAGCAACTTCCTGACCGATAACCTTACTTCTGCCCCCCCCTCACCTAACGCCCAGCAACTCCAGAAGCGGGCGTCAGAAGGAAGGAAACCTGTGACCACTCCTCCTGCAGGCATGGTAATACACCCTCCCTCTACTTTTTTTCACTGTGTGTGTGTTTATATGTGTGTGTGTGAGAGTTTCAATGCTGGATTATCTACAGCTGAGTCGGGAAACTCTTCAGACAAGAGGCCAAAGAGTTCAATCTGATAACTGCTCCTAGACATGACAACAGTGAGTGTCAAAGAGAGATACCTGATGAAGGTGATAGTGTGGACAGGAGGGAGGGGGACTTTTAGAGGGGGGGACACGTGTACAGTCTAAATGTTATCAAGACGAGAAGGAGAAGACAGAAGCGTGAAAGAGAGAGAGGAGGTGAAGAGGGTGATGAACAATGGCAGGAAATGGGAGAACACAGACAGAGAGTTTGTGAAAAGAAGGAGAGTAATTAAGAGAGAGGGAAACATTTGGGTTAATTACTGTGAGTAATTAGTTTTCTGGATGCTTCCACTCGAAAAACCATTGAGAATACTCCCGTTGCTGATTGCTTGTCGTTATGTTTACTGTTTAAAAATACTAAATTCACCACATTATTGTTTTTGCTTTTCCTAATGTAAAGCTGAGTCCAGCAGAAATCTGCTATCTGCTGTTTTTAAGAACAGGTCAAGCTTTAAATATCTTAATTAACAAAGCAGAAATATAATTATTTTGTTATTAGTAAAACTTTTGCAATTTTTTTTTCCAAATTGGGGCTTCAAACCAGGGATGTATATAAGGACCCAGTTGCTTTTAAGAACCAATTAGAAATAGTTTGATCCATTGACATCATTAGCTTTTATTCTTACTCATTCCTCATTATGCCGAGGGAACGGACCATATGTCCACTCTTCTGCTCCAGCTAGCTTAGCTTAGCAGATAAATGACAGTATCCCAAGAAAACTCTGATTCATGGTTTTTATTCAATACATTTAATATGCAATTTCTCCCCTAATGTACCTAAAACCATATGGAAAACATGGTGCTAGCTCGATGCTAACATATATGAGAAATTGCATTGATGTGCTAACGGTATCAATATAATTTTGGCTTTAAGACAAAATGTTAACTTTCATCAGAGAATCACATCACAACTACTCTTTGTAAACAATACTGGAAACCCTAAATGTCAAAATACTGACAGGCAATTATCTTGGCTCCAAACAACTCAAAACATTGCTAAATACTCTGACACACTACAGTCAGTACCATACAAGAAAATATCAATATCACACAAAATGTAATGTATTTATTTATTTACAGCCAGAGGTCTGAGACCCAGAAATATTGCTGATGCAGAAAACCTGTAAAGCTACTTTTTGTACACAAATAATTCATAAGAGGAATTGATAAGGGAATCGATTAAGAATCTCATCAATAAGCAGAATATACATTGGTATCCAGGGGTGTTACAATCTGATATTGGTATTGGATATCAGTGAATATCAGCAGAAAAATGAATATCGGATTGTATAGGCATGTATTTAAAATCTGCTATACAAGCACTCAGATACAAACAGTCCAGACTCAGCTCCAGTTCTTCTATGCAGTAGTTCCAAATCTAGCAGCAGAGTCCACGTGATCATAACAACAGCATGTGCTAAGGTGCTAAGGTGCTAACAAAGCAGCGAGGAGTAGGAGTAATGTTAGCCTTGTGGTAGGCTTTTTTTTCTTTAAAGTCAAAAAATGTTGCAGTTGAGTCCAAACACTCATGGGGGGTTGTTCAGGGATAACTTTAGAAAAAGAGAGGGGGGTGTAAACATAAAATGTTATCCAATACAGTTGTGCCTTGGCTTACAAGTTTAATTTGTTGTGTCACGAAGCGGGATACTCAAGTAACTCATAGGTCAAATCAATTTTCCCATGTCAGATTAATCATAATGCCATTAATCTGTTACCAACTGCATATAAACAAGCATTTAAAACAGGAAAGTATACTCATAAAGTAGGAACATAAAAAACAATACAGATGAATGTGCTGCAGTAAACTTTTTTTATTCAGTGTGATATTCAGGATTTACCTTGGAGCTGAGTTGATGATGCAGACGGAGGTTTTCTCCACACTTTCCTCATTTTCATCTGCAGCTGTTTTCATAAAAATCTGTCAATTAAGCCCCGTTCCCTCCTCCCTTTCAGGACAGTTCTTAATCACGCCAAGCTGCAACTTTTTCTGGGTGTTTCTTTTGAATTAAGTCTGAAAGTTTTACAAATGAAGCACTTGCAGCGAATGAGTGAAAAACAAGATGATGGATGGATGTTGTGCCAATCATAGATATATCTATGATCTATCTATATAAATATATCTTGGAACAGGGGACTGCTCTGGTGCTCTGTACTGTAGTCAATGGAAAGATTGATGATTTACTCACGAAAACACTCGTAACTCGCTGAATTCTTGACGGATTTACAAACAGATTGGTTTATTACAAACCTTATTCACGTGGCTATGATTCAGGCTGCATTTTTAAATCACCAAAAAAAATTGAAGGTTTGCAAGTTAATTAGCAAAAGTTATGACGCTTGTAACAAACCAAGCCACTTGAAAATCGGTCGAAAATTGAGCGATCGACAGTTGTTTCAAAGTCCAGGCTCCATTGACTGTAATGTAATGAGTGATGGAGCAGCCCTGTTCCAAGATGGCCGCAATGTGACGACGTTACTGCCCATTGGCTTACAGCGCGCACGAGGCATCTAGCCTTCTTTTATATATCTATGGTGCCAATGGTTTTGTATCTAAAACTGGCTTATAACCTGAATTTTAGCTCACAACTCAGAACATAAAAGTCATCTGGGAAACCGCTCGTGTCTTGAAAAACTCTCAAGTTCTGACACTCACAAGTCAGTATACCACTGTAGTTCATTTTTCACTGTGACTGTAATCTCTGTTTACAAAGTGTTTAATTTCACTTTGGAAAAAAAATGTTGTTACTGTAACTGTTATATATTATTTAGATGATCAGGTGGACCATGGTTACTTCACAATAGCATAACCAGAAATAGATATAACTACTTATTGTTCTGATATTCTCATTTTAAATCAGATATTATGAAAAAGCAAATCAATAAAAGTAAACTGTTACAAGATCAATCATTAATTCTTTACAAGGCCTAAAAATGTATTAGACAGTTAACAATGAATAAAGATAAACTGAACATCGTGTTTAATACTTGGCTGCAAGTGGTTAGTGCTGTTGTCTAAAAGGTGTTTGCTTTCAAATCCAAATGTTACAGTCGTAGTGGATTATTCTGGTGATATCAAATGAATATGACTTAGTTTTTCCTCCCCAAACATCATCCACACTGAAGGAGTTTAGAGTGAGATTTGTATGTTTTTCTCTATTAATAACACATGAGGTGCACAGCCAGAGGATGGAGGTGAATGGGAGGAAGTACAGAGTTGTAAAGAAGGAGGAGGAGGAGAGGGTTGGCTGAACAGATCAAAGAGCGGGGGGAGGGAGGGGGGTGACGAGTGGGAGCAGATAAAACCATAAAACCACAAATGATGGGCAGATACTTGACAGATATAACGCGCTACGGATGTGGACGGCAGGAGGGGAAGGGGAGAGTGAAGGAATACGGTAAAGAAAGGAGGTGAAGAACAGAGAGAGAGAGAGAGAGAGAGAGAGAGGCGATTGATTAATGGTCTCAGCCTGTGACAGTGGGAGCCTTTTCCCTGAGGAGGGGAGCAGAGCAGAAGATGAATTATTGAAAACCAGAACAAGAGGGGGAAGGAGGAGAAATTAGCGCAAAAAGGAGAAGAGTGGTACGGTGGTAAGGAGGGAACAGGAAACGACAAAGAGGAAGGAAAGAAAAGGGGGAAGGGGGAAGAAAAATGAATGAGTGAAAGAAAAGTGCATGTGGCTAAAGATGCTGAGGTGGGACGCTGCAGAAGAGGGCACACACTCCAGCTCATAAATAACCAATGGTAATGAGGCTCGTGTGTGTGCGTGTGTGTGTGTGTGTGTGTGTGTGTGATTAGTCTTGAGTTATGGTGATGCAGCAAATACTGTTGGTGACCTTGACAAGCTTGTCATTGCAAACACCAAAACAACCACTTCCAGCTGATTGTTTCACATTTAACAAAAACACGTGCTCTGTATTTGACAGACTCTTCATCCCCATTCATGTTTTCTTCTTTTATTTGCATAAAGACACATGTGCACATAGCTTGTATCATGTATCCGTAGTTCAGTGGTTCTCAACCTTTTTGAGTCGTGACCCTCAATTTAACAAATTTAACATGCACTGGTGTCTCGAACCCACAGGATTTATTTACTCACTTTTCTTTTTCATTCAAGAAAACAAAAATCAACACATACTAATTAAAACCTTGACTTAACAGTGGGAACTAGAAAAAGAACAAGTCATTGGAAGAGCATTGTTGTCTTTCCATTTTTGTGTGAGGATTTTTTGGGGTCGTTATAAAACTTACACTGTCAATCAGGGGAGTAACAGTATGTTCAGTTCACGTTCGCCCAATATATGAATGATTTCATGAACACTCGCTCAATGAACTCTTTCAGGCACAATACAGCAGTTCAGACCAGACAAACTTAGGCGATACAATGAGTTTTGAGAAAATAATGAAACAGAAAACAACAAAAGAAAAATCGCATATTTGTAATTTAGTAGTAACTAAATTTATCCCAAATGATTTGGCGACCCCCAGAACTCATCTTGCGACCCCCAACAGGGTCAGGACCCCAAGGTTGAGAATGGCTGCTCTAGTTCATGGTTACCACTATGCTGTGCTACCAGTTTTCAACACAGCACAGATGGCAGATAGCGTCTTGTAGCATGATGCAGTTTGGCAATATTTTGTTCCAGAAGCTCAAGATTTAAGTTGCATGATTAAATTGGAATTTCCTTTCAGCAAATGCAGGATGTTGAAATGCTGAGCATCGCATTTCAACACTCTTGCTTTCCTTGCTGGAAAAGCTCAGTCTTGAAATGCTAAGCATTATTTCAACATTGAGCACTTTCTTCCAGCAAATACTCAATGTTAAAATGCTGAGCCACAACCCTTACCTTAAAATCTCCATTGCTTCAGTGCTGATGCTCAGCATTTCAACACAATAACATAAAACAAAATTAAAGTCTGAATACTCATGATGGCTGCAGCGTACTGATAAAGGAGCCGACCCCTGATGTAGACGATTTAGAGGTTTGGATAAAAACACCTTTTTAGGTTCAGTTACACCTTTCGCTGCAATAGAGCAAATAAATTACTCTAAAAGGTAAAAAAAAAACGTATACCACTCTAAAAGCTTGCATTAAATGAATTTCTCAGTCTTCTTTACGACATCATTTTATGGCTGTTTTATTGTGTTCTGGTATTCCCCCTCATTTGCAGACTCAGTCCTGTAATAGTATGTCTGAAAATGGTGGAAAGCTTTTAGGGGTCATAACATTTAATGGGCTATAAACCTTTTAAACAATGCAAACACTTTGAAGGTGGCAAAGAGTACAAAAAAAAACTGCTAAAGTGCAAAGTTGCAAACTTTACGACTACTGAGCAGATTTGAGAATAGTTTATACGCTGATGACTTGTGCTGATTTTCAGGTATAAGAGTGTCTTTCTATATCCTCACACTCAAGTTTGCCTATTTGTTGATTTTTTTTGTGTTGGATCATGCTGCCATAAATGTGACGTTCTATAAATATTTTGATGCATGTGTGTCCTGCAAAGAGTGAGTGTGTGACTGCACAATAAAAGAGGATAGTGGAGTGTGGCGGGCTGGCCTGCCAAGCTGGGTGCAGATAAATCACTGAATGAATTTTTAATGCAATCTCCCCCAGGCTGCTGGATGTTACAGAGACGGCTCTGAGGTTTTCTATCTTAGTGTGTGTGTTGCCTGTCCTGTCACTCGCAGCCTATTCTGTGACGGGTGTTTGAAGTTTTTGAAGTGTCTGTTCGGCTTCAGTTTCACTTGGTTTCATGTTGGACTAAAGAGGTGTGACATCTTCTCACAAACCACTTCTGAAACTGTTTTGCTTGGTATTTATTGGGATGTTTTTGTTTCTTTTCACTCTGGATATGTTTTTTACTGTGTTGTCAGCTTCATTACAAACAAATATTGTTTACACATCTGGCAGAAATATTAAAAACCAGTTTGTCTTTATCCCCTGTGCATCACCTTCAGGCATTCTCTATTTCTCTCGACCTTGTTTGTTTACTTTTTTTGTGGCTCTTTTCCATCATCCTCTTCTTCCTGTCACCTTTCATTCTCTTTTCACAACACCTCCCAGTGAGTGCTGTCATCTCAGCTCCTATTGCATGCAATTTAACAAAATAAAAGCACACAAACATCCCCTGCCTGAGCACACACACACACACATATATAGAGATCACTGTTCCCAAACTGTGATGTATAAATAACAGGCCATAGGTTGATTTTTATAAAGAAACAATAACAAGGGAAGAGAAGGTCCCTGCAATCGCTGCTGATATTGTTGGAGTGAGTCTTGTCCTTGGCGTTGGGTCATGTAATTTATAACAGATGGCCACAGAGAGACAGAATGAGACAGGAAGAGACAGGCAGCGATGGAGAGGAAAGTCATTGGATTCTGCTGCAGCCTCTAAAGCCAAATGGCCTCTGCTGACAGGGTGCATGTCTAACCACAACACCTTGGACCGAAATGGCTTTACCGCAGGGCGTTAAAGCAGAATGGAGGGTGATGGATGGAAGTAATCGGTGTGTGTATGTGTGTGAGACACATCATGTCACATGCGATTTCATGTTTACTGTGTCAGAAACAGATTTATTGCATTGGTTCTGTGATGTGTTTGAGGTCCTCTTGTGTTGGTGTGTGTGCACATTAGTTTGGGACACAGTGAGTTGTAAATGCTGTGTAATGTGGTTATGTAACATGCGCCTGCAAGCTGGTGGGCCTCACTGGAGCATGAAATGGAGTGTAATTGGTAAGTGTGCCATCTAAAAGCACTATGCAACAATGCAATATGAAGGTATATCTACAAACACACACACACACACACACACACAGATGTACACATACAGAGCAGGGTGTGTGCTGGTGGCGCTGACAGCTGGGATTAAACGGTTGCATCTGTGTACGTCTGCTTGGATCCCCAATTAGACAGGCAACAGCCTTCTTTTTGTCCTCACACTTTATTATTGGTGCTGTTTGATTCATGTCAGGCTCTTTACAAAGGTATGAGCTGTTTTTGCATCGCTCATTTGCTTTCAAAGTAGAAACATTTGCTCATTTTTGAACATGAACCTTGTTTAATTACTGCTTCAAACCTGTTACTAACTCAACAGTTGTGGGACAAAGTAGGGCTGGGTAAAAAAATAGCTATAGTGATAGATACATGATTAATATCAACAGAAAATATGTTAAATAGTATGTTCAGTAATTTCACTGAACTCTGTCAGAAAACAATGATCCTCTTTTAAGGAGTTTGCTTTGGATTTTTTTATTTTCAAGATTCAAGACTCATTTATTCGCTGCCTTTGCACATGTTTCAATACAAAAGATTTTACCTTTCAGTTACATCCTGTCCAAGAAACATGAAAAAGACAGAGACATACGACACGGGGAGGACAGGAGCGGGAGAACTAGTAGTTCACTTTTCTTCAGCTCCCTGTTTCATTAGATGGAATTGTAGGAGCCAAATTGGAGTTTTTATTTATACTAATTTTATCCTTTGTTGACTTTTGATTTTTGTCTGCGCCCTCCGCAGGTGGTGAGGGCGCTCACTAATAAGTAGGAGCTGCTGACGCAAAGCGGATGACGGCTCACAGCTCAAGTCGTTTTTTGACCGCAGGCTTCAAGCTGTGATTTATTGTTTTAAAACTTGGTTGATCTTTCGTTTACTAATTTTTCTTTTAACAATAAAATTCATGGAACCTTCATCTATGTCCAAGAATTTGTTTTTTTTGTTTTCTTGAAGTCTCCGCGTGTGATGACGGGAGCCAAGCCGATCCCACAAACAAAGAGAGGTTAAAAAAGGCAGAAACCTTTTTTGAGGCATTGGGCCTCTACAGGAATTATGGATAACACTGGGAGAGGACAGGGAGAAAAAAAAAACATAATGCCGGACTAGGCCCGGGGTTTGGGGCACAGTTTTGGATTAGGAAAAATTGTAATGTTTCTTGAAACATTCACAATTTTGGTTCCCCATAAGATTATTAATGGTGCGATTGACATGTGCGTAAAACCTGCTTTTTGGTGTTTTTGATGGATCAGGAATCATGATTGTGAATATTATCTGGGGGAGGGAAACAGTTGCTGAGTGGCGATCTACATTCATTTAGAGGTAGAGTATGCAGAATCTTCATAAAAATTAAAAGTTTAGTTTTACAGGAATAATCCTGCTCAATTGTCGTCTTTGGGTCGTTTTACTTGTGTGACAGTGTCTGTGCCCCCCCCCCATAGACCCCCTCCTTGCCTGTTTTTGTTGATATTACGCTGGACTCATGACGCTTCTGGGTGGAGAGCAGGAGTTTTTACGGGTGATGATCAGCCAATCACAGCGCGCCCAGAGTGCAGGTGGCTTTGTGTTTTGTTGATAGCAAGTAGGAGAAGCTAACCTGAGCAGCTACGATTGCAGCCGTTACACAGAGAAGGAATGATTCTATATCCGTAGTGTATCTTATTAACCTGCAGGAAGTCAGGTGACTCTTGAGTTTCTCTCACGTGATGCTGCAGGTGCTAACAGGGCTTTTTTTTACTGTCTGTGGTGTGTTTATGAAGCTATGACTGTTTGCCATGCTATTAGCTACAGCCGGGGGCAGTGGGCATGCGCTGCAGCTGACGCTGAGCCACGAAGAAGGAGATGAGTTTGGATGCTGTTTGTAAACAGAGAAACGAAGCCCATCAAAAATTTCTGCATCCTTCAACTTCCAGCTGGAGAGAGAGCGGCGCAAGAGAGCGACTGTTGGATATAAATGCTTGAGAAGTTGTTTGACTTTTATCCAAAGAAAAGTTGAGTCCTGTCTTTCACTGCAACACTGTTTGTTCCACCGACTAAATCCTCATGTGTTTGTACTTAGTGGAAATAATAAATGCTTTTTTTTTCAGGTGAGCCTCTGAAGTCAGCGTCCTGTCAGACGAGTCGGACTCTGCTCTGACTGTCGTGTAATAACAATGAACTCTTGAGGTTAATCGCTGATATTAGAGAAGATTGCAGTGAGACGATCAGATAGGTTTAAACTAAATCCCTAGATTAGCCAATTAAGAAGAGTATTTTTGACATGTTGTGTGAGCTCACACTCTTTTAGCTCCAACTAAAGCCATTTAGATAATGTGGATAAACGCTGTCCTTACTAAGAGCCTCTCAGGTTAGTTTGACTGCTTGTTTGTCGTACCCAAGCCAGCTCACTTGTTTTGAAATTTCAGTTTCCCTCTGTATTAAACTGCTGCGCAAACACACACACACTAGTGTAACCTTGACACTATGAGATAGCTTAACTGAATTATCTCAGTGCAGGTTGATCTGTAGGTCAAATGCTGAAATTGGACACAGTCTAAATTTGTTAAAGTGCCTGTGGGGGTTGATGCAGGCATCTGGACAGACGTCCTTTGGGACTGAACCATCATTTATGATTCATTTTGCTCTTACACATGCAACCCTGGGCAGGGGAACATATTGTGTGATTGACCCTGAGGTTACGAGCCGGTCAGGGTGGATTCAAGGACGACCAGTGTGTTGTCTCCAGGAGATTGAGTGTGCGTCTTTTTTAAGGTCCATCTGTCAGCGAGGTGTGAAGAGGGCTTCACGACAGCTTCAAACGTGTCAACATGACTGACTGCAGCATTAAGTGGGCAACACTTACAGACAGATATTAGCGCTGCAGTGGACACATCACATTTTCATTATTATCACATTAAGAGCACTCATACAAACACATCCCAAAAGTCTTATTGTGTCACAGAACAAGAGAGAGGCTTTATGTAAATGACTGCCTCACATTTAATCTATTGGATGGAGTAGAGCAGCCATGTTTTTACACTATTTCAAGTCCAAGCTTGTATTCAACTCAGCTGATTTATCAAAACTAATTTAAAAGTAACTATAGTTGTTATTTTGGATTGTTTAGGATTCGGCAGTATCATGCTGCAACGAGAGGTAAATGTAAGAACTGTAAGGTAATGTACACATGATTGTATTTTTTTTCACATAAACTTTAGCCATACTTCAATATGTTATCCATAGAGTGCTGGCTAATTTATTTATTTAATTTTTAGCTGGTTCTCATCAACGTGTGAAATTATAATGCAGGGTTATAGTGTCATATTATGTTACAACACTGCATCATGTAATTATTTAACAGGTTTTTTAACTTCAATTTGTAACAATGCCGCATTTTGTAATAGGAATCTTGAATGAAATTTGGAGTAAACTTTGCTGCATTATGTAATAAGTTCTTACACATTGCATCATAATGCACCAAATTCTTATATTTTCCTGAAAAAGTGCAACACCCACATTTTGTAATTATTGACAGTATATGTAAGAACTTATTATATAATGCAGCAGAGTTTATTACATATTGCGTTCAAGAAATGTATTACAAAATCTGGCATGTTATTATAAAATGTGGCGTTATTATATAATAATGTGAAATTACATTATGATGTAATTTGGGGCATAATGTTACATAATGTTTTTAAAAATGACCAATGGCCAGCAGCTATCACCAGCATATTTACTAACGCATAAGACACATACAAATGCTACATTTTTAAACTATTCCTTTAAGTGATTTCAGTAAAAATCAGTCTCTGCATGTGCTCAAACTCGTTTCATCATCACAGACTGAGGAAATTTAACCTCAGCTGTCTCTCATGTGTCTCTTGATTTCAGATGATAATTGGTCAGTTTTCTGCAGTGCTACAAAAGTAAACACCAGTAAACTCTGCCTCTGTCCAAGGAAAATGTTCTCCTATAGGGGGCGATATGGGCAAAATGTGTCAGGATGTTTTTTATGGCAGGATCAGGATCTGGATATTGTCAAGATTGTTTTCAATTTCGACTAATTTGACCTCAAACAACATTTAAAGTCCCAAATATTTCATGCCCTGTATTCTGAATCATGTTTATTCACTATTTTCACACATCATGATAAAAACATGTCTCTGAAGATGTCAGCTGTAAGAGTTGTTGAGTTTTTGCAGAATGTACAGAGCTTTAGTGTCATGAAAGTAGCTAATGCACAGTCCAAATATAGATATTCTTGGTTTTGTTTGGGACCTTGATAGAAAATATTGATATGCAAAGAATTTTGAACATGATTCATTCCAGTGCCATAATTAATTTATTGAAAGATAAAAGTTGGGGGCTGTATGAAAATGGACCTCAAGTGTAACTGCAGACATGCCTGGTATAAAGTGTAAACATCTTAAACACTATATAATATTAATTACATATGAAGAAAATTAACCCAGGATTAATCGTGATGTTCTACCTCAGCCTTTCTCTCAAATTAGTATGTCAGTGCAAAATCCTGCAATCAATCCCCCACTTGGCAACATTAGCTGACTTATAGCGTCACTTGTCTAAATGTCTGCAACATTATCTGGGCACTCGCTGATCCAGGAGGTCGATTCCTGTCAGTGAGTCCTCCTTAACTGCTTTGATTTACATGGTGATCAGAGCGGCCGGGTAGCAACTCCCCCACAGTGGAGTAGTACCTACACACACACACTCACACACACACAAACAGAGAAACTCTCTTGGCCGTGTGGTTTATAGCTGCAGAAGCTCCCATTAGTGACGGCTCATAAAATCTGCGACTGTTGGTCTGTTAAACACTGCTCTGACAAGGCACACACAGTTTAATACACGTGCACAACGGGGCACACACTCACAGCTTCACCACTTCCCTCTCTCTCTTTTTTTTTGAACAGGATTTTGTGCTCAGGTCATAATATTTAGAGAAGAAGAATAACTCAGAGACAGTAAAGATTACTCATAGAATCACACAACACTTAGCTCTGACTGAGCCGTGTAGTTCAACCAAAGAGTCGATGATGAGGACAACATTTCTGAGACCCTTCACTTTGTGTCTCTTAATACAATTATTGGACGCTGCAGCAGCAGGAGAGTGATTCTATAATTGAGAGTACATTTCACATCCATGGGATAAACTTATCAATGTTACAAAATATTGTTTTCAAGAAATGACCAATTCTATATTGGGTCATTTGAGTGATATTTTACTTTCATTTAACACAGAAAGTTGATACCTCCCATAATTTATTTAGCCAAAAATACAACATGTGTATTTGAGTTTGCAGTTTTGGGGCTTTCCAATTTCTTAAAATTAATACTAGAATACCTGTTTTTTCTATTATTATTCTCAGCATTATTTGTTCAAAGTTATCATTAAAATATGACAGAGCTGTTATAAAAAAAAAAAACGTTTAAAATATCCAGTACTCATAAAATTTTTCACTTTGTATGTCAGAGAAATCTGTGTCAAATGTGTTACCCACTTAAAAAAATCCGATAAATCAGCAACAGTTTGCTTTAAAGTCACATGACTCAAATCATATGAGGTCACAGTCTTTTTGGTGGGAAGAGAAAGTTTGATGTTTTTCAACTCTTCATCATCAATCTTTCATTCAAATGTTTGTCTGTAAATGATGAGAATGAATTGTTCGTCAACTGTGTTATTGACATTTTCTTGTGTAATTACTGTTAAAATGTTAAAATGACCAAAATGTAAAGAACATACACAGAAATATGAGCTGGTGGAGGTCAGGTGGTGACAAATAAAATGTTTATAAATTAACACAAGGGACATAAATAGAGAAAATGTCAACTGTGTTACTGTGTGTTTTTGTGCCATAATTCTCTTAAATGTTGACTAAACTGTGTTTTAAATGATGAGGGACATTTCTAGAGAGCTTAGTCTAATGTAATAGTGTTGAGTTTCTCTGAATTCAGTGTAAAATGAATTTATATTGAAAAAATAGTCAGAACTTTTGTCCGTAACACAGTTGACAAAAAAATGAACCATTACATTTTTTTTTTTACCATTTGAATGTTTGAGAATTCATTATATTTTAAGCATGCTAATTGATGAATCTAGTACATTCCAGGCATAATATTCAAACAGATTTAGTATAAATCAAAAATGCCACATGATCTTTTCACTTTTTAGCACACCTGAAGTGTACCCTTAGCTGTAGAATCACTCAGGAAGCAGTGGTCTGAAAAACTTAGATCTGGTACCTCTGAACCACAAACAGGTGTCTCTGTCTATCATGAAACTTTGATAGTTCTCTGATAGTTTTTCATTCATAAGTGAATCTCAGACCTGCTTCTGTCTTATTTCCTCACCTGTATTGTAAAGAAAAATACAGGAACTTGCTCTCACAATCTTCTATTCCTGTCTGCTCTGAGGGTCAGAACTGAACTTGGAGACAAATCTGTCAAGTTTGCTGCTCCCTCTATCTGGAACAACCTACAGAAATACTTGAAACTTTTTAAATTGTGCTCCCTGGATGTTTTTAAAGAGCTCCAGAATGATTTGGAGGCAGATACATCTGTGTGCAGACTGTTTGTCTTGTGAACAAAGTTTTGATTCCTGGAGGTTGTTGTTGTTCTCTACACCTCTTGTTGTTCTGTGAGTATTATGTATATTTGTGTCTGTTGTAATTTTGTAACTGTGCTGCTGCCTGTCTTGGCCAGGACTCTACAGGAAAGGAGATTTTTAATCTAAAGGAGTCTCTTCCTTGATAGAAAAAAATATATGTATATAAATAGACTAGTCTTACTCTGCCTGTTAAAGAGCTCCTGGCATCTATTTGGTGATTAGTCGACCTCTGTTCCTCCCACACAAACAAGCACAGATAAGGGCAGTTTATTCTAACTGTATACATTCATTTTCTATCCATAAATAAGAAGTGTCCACTGGAGCTTACTGTAGTGGGGTTTTTTTTATGTGCATCAATTGTAAGTTCAGTCCTTCAATTCAAAAGGTAATGATCTGGGGTCTTTCAGTCTGGTTTTGTTGGTCTGGCTCTCTGACAGCAGGTTTGAAAGGTGCAGGAGCGGTGACTCATATATCCCTTTTCAACCTAGTGCTAGTTCAGGTGGAACTAGTGCTGCTAGCTCTAAGCCAGTACCAGACTTAGCACCTCTTCTTTGTGTTTCCGCTGTCAAAGCGCCTGCTCCAGATGTTAAAACCTGGTACTTAGCAAGCACCAACTCTTTGCTGGACCAGAGAGAAGCACCAACTATGTCAGTGGCTGGAGACCAGGTAACTGTGACCAACAATCAGCTTTGGAGAAAAGCCATTTTTAAAAAGAAGCTCCTGTGCGGGTCATCCATTGTTTTGTTGGAGTTTCCTCTTACAAAACTTGAAATGTTGGTGAACTAAAGCAGCACTGCATCACCTCATAGGTCAGGTCTATACCTTGTTCTTCTATTAAACTGACTAAGAAGGTTCATGCTTTTTATCTTAATTACAAGATAGGATCATTGAGTCTTGCATGGAAGAGTTCTGCCCCGATGCACAGACACATGAGAGCACACACATACATGAGCAGACTCTATGTAGCAAATAGCAGGAAAAAAAATGCCACAATCACAGCAAGAAGTGCAAAAAATCACTTCATTTTAAAAGCGTACAGAACCATCTATGTGAAGATAAATACGCTGTAAACAGGGTTTCCTCTGCCCCCAACAGCCACAACCTCCTCAAAGGCTGGAAATGGCCACATGTGCTGTCACGCTTTGACATTTTATGGTGACGCAGTGATGTGGCTCCAACTCGGCTCCTTGCAAACAGAGAACCAAACCAGAAAAATAGAAAAAAAAAGAAAATAAAACACTGGCACAGAATGAGAACTGGTAGAAAAGGGGCAAAGGTGTGTACTGTGGATAGTTTGTTGAATATATTTTGAAAGTCTGATTCTGCTTATGAAAAAAGTGCTGTTGGAGTCAGTTAAAGATGGCAGCAAACATGCAGTTAAAGTAGGTCTGAAGCTGCTGAAAAGAGTGTTTGCACATTTGTGTGTAATGTAGTCAGGTTTGTTACCAATATCCACATGGTTTTTGCATCGACATTAAATAAAAATATAACAATATTACTTAAAAGGTGGCTTGTAGCAGAAACTGAAAGCTTGTACGTTTTATCTTTTACAGCCATGAGCAGTCGCTGCTATTTCTCCATTTTTCATTCCCATAACATTACTCCTGTATTTCCTGCAAGTGTTCCTCATGCAAATAAATCTTAATTTTCTCAAATAAGAGAACGTACAAGTTTCTTTTCATGTTTTTTCTATCTACTTTCTTCATTAGCCCACGGAAAAACTAGCACTTGTACGACTGAAGCAGACATTTTTATTTTCCCAGATACCTGCAATGTTCCTCACACTCACCAGCACGTTAAAAAAATCTTCATCTAGCATTTAATGTTACATAACTGTGTCAGTCACTCTCGAAATGTCCAAAAAAAGAGGTTTTGCACTTCATTAACGTCAGAAAATTAAGACATGATGCTACAAAGCTTAATCCATACATATTTAATTCCTGCATTTTCTTTTAAGGTATCTGAATTCACTCAGTGTCACTCTAACGGGCCCTGCCAAAGTGTCGGAGAATCTCGGCCAGGGCCCGCTGGGATTGCAGTGCGTCATCCTGCCAAATGTTTGTAGCACACACTGCATACTGAGCTTACACAGCCTGTCAGCCTGCAGTCATTGTGCAGGGCTTGTCCTCCATCCTGTTAATGGCTTTATCTCACTCACTCTGCTGAACGAGAATGTCACGGTTCAATTAGAAATGGGTTGAAGTGTGTGTCTGTGTGTGTGTGTGTGTGTGTGAATGCGTGTACCCATGTCTTTGTATGTGTTTTTGTATGTGGGTCTGCATAGGTGCAATGCTCAGCGCTCCTTAGACTTCAAGTAGGTCTAAAGTGCTCAAACTACACTATCTTTACTCCAATGGAAAGGTCATCTCCACTCTGTGTTTGTGTGTGTGCCTCAGTGTGTGTGACACAGCAGGCCTACTGTGGGGTTCTCTTTGACTCTGCGTGTAGTGAGAAAAAGGAAATGTGGCTCTTGGAGATAAGCAGCTTGTTGAGAGCAGCCTCCTCATGTTGAACTGAGTTATGCACCTGAGGCTCCCCGGCACACTGCGATAAGGTCTAATGATAAAAAAATGAACCTTTTCCTTTCAGATTCAGGTCGACAAGTCCTGATGTAAACCATTCTGGGTCATCTGAGTGGTTATGATTATATTTCTGAATAAAATAAAGAGGGCTTATCAAAAGAACGCTGTTACTCTGCTTGTATCGTAAAGACATTAAGGCTCTGTGAGGGCTGTAGAAGTGATCTTGAAATAGTCACTTTTAATGTTTAAAATAATTTTATCAGTGCCAACTTTGATAACTTTTAAACCCTGTTTCTCAGTATTTGTGGTTGGACTTCCCTGGTAGAAAATAAATCCATTTAGGGCACATAGACCAGAAATCCCTTTGATGAAACTGCACACACTATCTAACTAAGATGTTTTGTGTTACTTAAGCTTAGTAGGTACATAGTGTCTGCAGTGTATTTAATGTGCGTACTTACAGAAATGTCCATGTTGAGATACAGGCAGTGAAATCACTGCAATTAGAGTCAAAAACTGTCGTCACAGAGACTTAAGAGTACGATAATTATGTCATCACCAGTGTCGGCTTTTCATGGACGTCAAGGGAAACCTGGCTCCCTCAATAAAATATTGTATGAAAGACAAAATATGAATAAGGTTCACCACTACGTATTTTTTAATGTATTTGTGATTTCCTAGTCAAAACACTACACAACGTACTTTTGCTTTGGCGTGTCTTATGCCCTCTGCCCTGTCTGTCAGCTCAGGCCAGCTTCACCTCGCCTCCCCCTGAGAAAAACAGCTCATATTAGGTTCTGTTTGCATTAAGTTTCACCTGAAAATGCAAAAAAATGCAATGAAAAATATCTGCGTTTACATGGAAACACAGGGGGACTGACAGTGCTGGAGTATAAATGCCAGGACTGTAGTTGGCAATACAACTGTAGGTGTTGCATCCAGACAACGGTTTAGAGGCCCAAGTTGAGATGAACTGATCACCTGGTGGATATATTGAATGCTTTTCTGCTGATTGCAGAAATGGTGCAATACATGTACATTTTGTTGGAAGACAGTTAGTAGATTCAGCAGCACAAGCACAACACAGTAGTCCACTGTTGTTACTTTTGTTGTGGTCTGTTTTAGGCATCGCTGCGCTACAGTGGAGGTGTAGTGTGTAAGCCAAAGCAGAGTGTATCATCAGTGTTTCCAATAGGAACGCTGAAAATATTCCACTCCAGAGATAGTTATCAAAAGTTTCCATCCTAGGTCTGCTAAAACACCATTTCCATGTAAACCAGAGGCTGAAACGCAACATTTTTGCTTTTCACCCTAAAACCATTCTCATGTTCCCTTAGCCAATCAGATTGAGGCAGGCTCATTGTTTATTGGTCAATCCGTCATTGAAAAGACTGGAAGGAGGCTAGATCAAACCTGGCATCCAACCAATCACAAACTTTTACACAAAACACCAACAGTCTATGCAACTGGCCCACCTACACAGCAAGATAGCTAACAAGTCAGAGAATAAACAGAAACAGAGACTTTGAGTTTCTAGTAAATAATGAAACCTCACCAATGGATGAAAAAAAATAATAACATCTAGATGTTGCCATAATTGCCTTATGATTTCCATTATGTGTTTAACATTCTGCTGTGATTAAGTTTATCAGCTTTCCATGGGATTTCTCTGCCGTCTCTATAAGCACACACCCAGCTCTCCCTTGTGCTTTTGCCTAGTCATTGCACAGCATCACGCACAAGGGTGTCTAGATCTGATATTGATACAGGATATCTGTCTGATATCGGCAAAAAAATGAATATCGGATTATAGCTGCCTGCATCTGTCACCAGTATAAACATTGTGGTACAAGTAGCCTATTCCAAACCCTGCTCCAGCAGCAGAGCCCACGCGATCACAACAGCAGCATGTGCTAAGGTACTAACAAGGAGAACTAGTGATGTTGTCCAGTAGTGGCAGGTGTATATGTTAAAATCAGAAAAAGACGTTGCGGCTGAGAGCAGAATTTGTCATGCACAACTTTCCCGCGATGGCACAGACCTGAGGACGTTCGATACATTTACACTAAACACATTCCCTGAAAGTTTATCAAAGTCTTGAAGACCTACAAATGTCACACCATTTGTGCTGATATTGTATCAAACTAAAATTGGTATCTACCAATACTCAAGACTGCAATATCAGTATCATATCACAAGTGAAAATGTTGTATCTGAACACCCCTGATCCCACATACATTCACCATATTGACTCCTGATGTGACTCTCAAGTTCACTGCCTTTCACAAACACAGCCTTCTTTTTAACACATACACTGAAATTAGTAACAAGTCAGTGAAATGAGGGTAGCGTAACAGTTTTTTGTCTGCATGACAACACTGAATCAAATTCCTTGTTTACTCTGGGTTACTCAGTAATTTGCGTCACGTGCTGCCACTGCTCATCACCACTTATGGCTTAGAAAACCTCTCATCAGATATGGAGTTCCACGTTTCTGTATCAGGGATGTTTGGTGTTCAGTTGTTCCTCAGGCTTTCACAACTGTGCCCACTTACTGCATTTCCACACCCTGAAGACCAACCTGACATGAAACTCTTTTGACACAGTGTGAACATGCAGGGGTGAAATGTGCTGGACTTCTGTGAGCAGATTGATCAGATGTGACCTGAGTGATCAGCTTGGTGTTGCTGTCATTTTGTTAACCAATCAGAATTAAGCATTTCACGTAGCTGGGTAATAAAAAAAATTAGCCTTTTAGTCATAAAGAGCAACTTAATGTGAAATGACTGGTCATGACAAACCATGTAATAAATGAGTCATCTGTTCTAATAGATATTTCTGTATGAATTGTATAGTTCCCCAGATCATTTACATTATGTGTAATTCTGCAGATGCACAGTAAAGCACTTTGATGTAATTAAGCTTGTGTTTGGATTATCCAATCATCTGTTTCATGCATTAACTCACACCACGAGTCCCTATGGGATCACTTCATTCAAACTCTATTAGTTCATATGAGCGGTCAGATGCTTTAATCATATCAAAGCGCTTTCAATTAAACATTTAGCTGCATTAACAGCCACCCACTGCAGTTCTGTGACACTCGAGAGGAGCAGCTGATGTACAAATTACAAGGGTTTGTTTATGAGTGTGCATTAGGAAAGGGACCCATCTGGGTGGTATTAGTTTCTGTGTGTGAGTCACTAAAGCCTCAGTTACACCTGGTGCTCTCTGTTACTGTTCCACCCTTCGAAATTTATTTTATACTTCAACTTCATCTTCCTTTTCCTTTCTGAAGATTCAGTGTCCGTCCTCTTTTTTTCTGTCATTGCCCCCACCCAGTTTCCTTCCTCTGAGGTTGGATTGCTATAAAATGCCTCATAGAGACAGATTTAGAGTCCAGGAGCTGAAAGAAGATCTGCTGGAGTTGGAACAGGAGGAGAAAATGATGATTAGGGAAATTCCTCAAAGTTGTGCGCATACAAGTGTATCAAGGTCACTGAGCTGAGAACGAATTTCTTTAAGACCATTCGGCAAAAAAGCAAACACACAAAAAGCTAATTGTGCCCACTCATGATGTTTGTCTTTAATTAGCTTTCCTCTGTGCAAACGTTTGTCTTGATGTGTTGTTCTTACTTTCTGTGTATAAAGGAGAGCCTTTCGTCTCCAACAGGGGAAGCAGAGCTTGATTTGATGGATTAAAACTCAATCTGCTGTTGAAAGCCCATCACTGATGCTCAAAAATGGAAGAAAGTTTTCAAACTCTCTTTAATTCCTTCATCTCCTTTTCCCTTCCAGAGGTCCTTCCGTTCCTTCAGCAACGATGACCGCCACGTCATGGCGAAACACTCCACCATCTACCCCTCCTCTCAGGAGCTGGAGGCCGTGCAGACGCTGGTGTCCACTGTTGAGTGCGCCCTCAAACACGTCTCTGATTGGCTGGATCAGAGCAGCAGCGACGCACACAGCCAGGCTGACGGCCAAAAAGCAGACAGCACAGAGGAGGACGATCCTGGAGATGAACCTGCTGACGAAACTGAGGAGTTAACTGACAGCTACAGGTGAGGTTCCCGTTTGTCACAGTGGAGCTGTGACTCAGACATTGTGTTTCGCCTGCAGACATTTATCTTGTTGGCAAGAAGTCAGAAACATCATCATGCAGGAAGAGCTTATTTTATTGTCTGTATGCTAAGTCAGCGTTCCCCAACCTGTTTCATACCACGGACTAGTTTCATGGTAGGTTTAAAACAGAACTATACATCGAGCAAAATAAACACAAAGTGCATAAAAATACCACTCACTCTTAATGAAGAATCAGGAGAGATCTGATCTTGTTTTCTGAAATGGGACGTTCTCAGCTCAATGTAATAGACGACACAACTGTTTGTTACCTCCAGTTTGCTGTATAACTTAGCTTCACTTCAGCAAACAGGTAGGCTTAAGTTTTTTTGTATCAGGTGAACAGTAAGTACATACAAATATTAATAGGGGGCATCCAGTTTTTGAAAATAACGAAATCTTTCAGCGTAGAGCAGAAAAAATGACACATGGTCTGGTACTGGTACATGGTGGGGGACCACTGTGCTAAGTAGTGTTTCTTTATAAACATCAAATATGTCAGTTTCTGAGAATCAGTGGGGAATGTCAAAAATACGAAGTTTCAAACATCAAGGAAAAAAAAAAGGACACCTGTTGCGTCTTGTTAACAGCACTTCTTTGTGCAGCAGATGGAGGCACCTATGACCATTCAATCTATAGAACTTCATCACGTTTATGAAGGTTCTATCTTCCAGTCTTAATTCTTGCTTGTGTTGTGAGCTGCTTTGGACAAAAGCGTCTGTTAAATGAAATTGTAAAATTGTAGAAGAAACAACAATTATTTGTTTTGTTGTTTTTTTTTTGTCTTTTGGTGAGAGAACCTGGCTTATTAGCTTATTAAACAGGTTTTAACTGATGCTCAGGTGCAAGACTGATTGAGACAAAAACTACATGTAGATATATGCTGAGATAAGATTATACTAACCTGACACGACAGACGATCAGTTTCATACATCCACCACAGAAATATTTCACTAGTCCATCTGGGTCAGGGGCTCTACCGAGTGTTTTCAGAGGTGTATGAAAAATACAGCAGCTGGTGATTGGACAACTGTTCTGCCTGACGTACTCATCACAGACCAATCTACATCAAGCCATGGTGACGTGGGGGATGTGACGTTTCCTGTCAGAAAGGCTTTAAGTGACGTTCTCTGTTCTTCTTTTAACGAAGAAACTGAGTCTATTTCTGATAAAACTGCAGATATTGCTGCATCCACGGAGACTGCTTCACATGCCGCCATTGTTTTCAAACATTCAGACACTTCCCGCTGTCGTCACGTCTGCAGCTCCCACAGCTCCTGTAGCTCCTGCCTCTCTTCTGTGAAATGGGTTGTGATTGGATCTTAGCAAGATGAATCTGCAGAATTTTAGAAATGAATCAGGCAGCTCCATCTGCTCTGCAAGGTTAAGATTATACAGTAAACTCAAAGATTGGAACAAGTGAAATACTTTTAAAACAATGTTGAATATCCAACATGATTATATCTATATTTATCTAAATATTGGCAGGTGTCAAATAATTGATAACAAAGTGAACCTCTTTTAAATCCCAGTCTCCATGTTTGGCCGTGTGACCATGAATCCTTTCCTCAAGATTCACTTCATCCCATTTAAGTCAGTTATTGCCTTGTCAGGTCTTATTTTGCTGTCTTGACAGGCACCTTGTATTTCAATCTGCTAATTGCAGGCATTTTCCAAAAGTTACATTAATTATTGATAAATATCGAGAAAAGTGTTTGGCACAGATTTTCTGAGAGGCAAGAAAATTTCACCTCAGAGGGGGAGGAAACGCTTCAATCTGTCTGCTGTGCATCCAAACATTCTGGGTGGAGACATTACATAACCTCTCAAATGGTTGACTTTTCTCCTAAAAACAGAGAGTCCAGCTGTGGCGGCGTGCTGTGTGGCGTGATGAGGATCGGCCTGGTGGCTAAAGGCCTGCTGATCAAAGGCGACATGGACCTGGAGCTCGTGCTGATGTGCAGAGACAAACCTACACAGACACTGCTGGACACTGTCTGTCACAATTTACCCACACAGATAGAGGTAAGACCTGGACACACACACACACACATCTCATACACACACACGTCTCTATTTCTTTTTTACACACACACACACACCCAAACATGCCGCAGACTCTGCAGTTTTATAACAGCATCATTGACAAACACGTCTGCAGAATTTAATCGAACATTTGATATCTGATGTCAAAAATGAAGCCTCCTGGAAGAAGTTGCACATTTTCTGAGTGGTCATACTTGACTTTTCTGGCTATGAGTGTGTGTTGAAGTTGTGTGTAGGTGTGCAGAGGAGCATGGTGACAGTTGTCAACAAGTAGGCAAGAGACAGCAATTTCAAGTGAGAAGCAGAGAGGTGATTCAGTCATGTGACAAGTGATCTTATCACTTCCTCAGTGTCATGTTTCTCATCAATAAGTTATGAGTTCAGCATTAAATTAAGCTCTTGATATTAACTGGACACAAAATACACTGATACCTATGCTACACACAGAACAAAGACAAAGTTGATACACATACACACACATCAGTTTTCATTTTGGCTAGTTTGATAAATAATCCCTGTTATAATACATTCGATGTGGACTGTGACAGCCAACGAAACTTTTGCTTTGGCTAAAAACCTCTGAGAAGAAGGGAAATATCTAACGTGAGTCTCCCCGCCTGACCTGCTCGAGCTGAAATCATTCAATGAATAAATTCTGCTCCTCTGCCTCCTCTCTGCTTGTTCTCTTTAACTGTTAAGTGGTGTGAGAGGGGGAACGACAGGGGAGGAGAACGTGTGTGTATGTGAGTATGGATCAGGAGATAACCTCATGTGTCGGCCCAGTGATTCTACTCATCCTGGTTTTTACAGCAGAGCCAGATGAGATGTAGAACTGTTGTGTCTCACACACACACCTGCACATGTAGATGTCACTTAGGAAGACATTACATTACTTTGTGGATGTTGGATTTATTTTATTATAATAATGTTCAACTGAACTGTTTATGCAATATTTACTTAGGTAACTTATCTTGTCCTAACTTCAACCGAATCCAGTAAAACAAGCCTCAACTTTGCTGACGCGTCATGGTGTGAATGTGACTGAGAAGTTTCAGGCCCAACAACAAGAAAACTGTGGCTCTGAGAGAGTCCTCATCTCTCAATCTATTGTTTGGTCAGAGCTTTAATCTCAGCTCCTGTACTCATGCCTGAGTGTCCATAAGCAAGACATTAGCCCCGTTTCTATGGGGTGAGATTTGTGCCACTAGAAACTGAATTTGAATTTTTGGATTGAATTTGAAAAGAATGATCTGAAATTGAAATGATCTGTTTTGAAATTGTATCTTACCGTCTTGAAAATTCAACTCTCTTCATAAATGTAACTAAAAAACGACATTCAATTTTGATTTGTAAAATTCCGATCCAGTTTTACAAATCAATTTCAGTACACAACGCTGCTACAGCTACAGTCAGCGAGGGAGAGTCCACGGACGTAACTGAAGAAACCTTTTGTGGATCTGTGCTCGATTAGTCTTCCCTATGGGCTCAGACTATGTTACAGGCGGGCCTATGAGGATTTCCAGTTTACATGAGCTGTAAATCCTTGGGTTTGCTTCCTACTTTGTTTTTTCTAATGTTATTAGTGTGAAAATTTCCACATTAGATATGTGTTCAAGATAATTTAGAGAAGGAAACATTCAGCAAAAAGTCATCAATCATCAGGGGTCTTTTTGAGTCAGAAGCGTCATCAATTTCTGCTGTCCTTGTGCTGTAGAAGGCAGAGTTGTTTTCTGTTTCACCCTTCACAGGTTTTAAGGGCTTTTTGAATCAGCTTCAACTAGTGACAGCTTTATCACCAGGGATTGTCTCCTCTGAAGTTTCAACAACTCCGCCTGGAGTGTAATAAATCTTGTAATAAATCAAGATCAAAACCTACGGAGGCTGAACATCCATGCTAACAGGCTAACAGTAGTACTGCATGTGAGGATGCAGCCTGTCTTCCATTGTGTTACTTTTGCTGAATGGCCTTCATCATGGTCTCACCATCCTCTGCTGGTCTGGTGGTTTTCTGCAATTACCTTAATTTTGTTTCTCTGTCCTTCACTGTCCTTATTAATTTAATCTGCCAGGTGTAACAGGTTAAAATATTCCCCCAGCCCAGATGGGTTAAAGCAGACCAGGCTTAACTAAACCCTGAATATACTTTGCCGTTTACCAGTTTAAACCTCCAGGTGTATTTTGACCTGGACCCCTTCATACCCCCAAGGCCAGGTTATACCCTCTATTGTGTCAGTATAATGAGAGATCCACACAATAAATATCCTTCAACATTTTATGGGGTGTGTAAAACAGCAAAATGTACAAACATAAAAATTCAACCTTGGCAGGATTAAACTCTGGAACAACACTGAAATGATCGCTCTGTGGAGGTGCAGAACATCAGAAATCAATGGGACAGTTGGTCTTCAATATGTTACAGAGTACTTATAGTTAAATGGAACAATAAAACATGTGTTTTGTGAACTGTTTGTATTCACAGTGATAATTATTTCTCCAATCAAACACTTTGTAAACATCAAACCCCCCTGCCCAAGAGGAGTATACTCTAGCCTGGAGGGGTTTAGTCTGGCCTGGTCTGTTGTGTACCTTAGGTATATTTTGGACCAGGTCACTGTATACCCCAGGGTATAATCAGGCCTGAGTCAAAATATGTTTGGGTATAGTCTGGACAGGGGGTTGATTTAGCCTGTTACACCCATAGACTGTATAATCAGTGGACGCCATGACAGCGCTAAATGAGGTTTTCACAAACACCACGCCCCCTGGTGACTGGCTGCAGTATAGGTCATGAACCCTGCCTCCCCATGTATTCCAGATGAGAGGTGGTAAAACTTAAAGGTGAAGAATGCAGAAATTTTCAACAGGTTTTGCTTCTCTGTTTACAAACAACATCCAAATTGGTCTCCTCCTCTTTGGCTCAGTGTCAGCTGCAGCGCATGCTCACTGCCTCCGACTACAGCTAATAGCTTGGCTAACAGTCATAGCTTTGTAAACACACCATAAATGGTAACCAGCACCTGAAGACAGAAACTAAATAGCCGTACACCTGACTCCCTGCAGGTAAATGAGATACACTGCAGATATAGAATCATTCTGTTTCTGTGCTATGGCCGCTATCGTAGCCGCGCAGGATAGCATCTTACACTCTCTCTCATCAACACAAAGTCACATGCACACTGGGGGCCCTGTGATTGGATGGTCATCACCCATTAAAAACTCCTGCTCTCCGCCCAGGAGCTTCCTGAGTCCAGTATAACATTAACAAAACAGGGGAGGAGGGGGTCTGGGAGGGGGTGAAGCACACACAGACACTGTCACACAAGTACAGAGGCCCATAGATTTCCTCTAAAAACTGAATTTTTAAGAAAATTCTGCGTACTCTACCTTTAAAAAAAATTGTTACACCTCGAAACTTTACACTGGTGGTATGAAAATGTTGTCTGGCTGCATGTGAACAAGTCTTCTTTTTTCAGTGGAGTTAGTTTTCCATTAGTTGTTTGACGTAAAAAACTGGGTTGTTTTACGATGATTGACAGCTGCTGTTCGTGAGTAGTTTTTATCGGGGTTTTAAGAAACTTCAGGAAAGAGAACCAAGGAGAGATAGGACCTTTGAAAGAAAAATAATAACCCAGCATCATCCAAATTCTCTACTGTGCAGACTCTGGCTGCACAATGGCGGCCAATGCCGGCCCCAGTAGGGGGGTCTTTTGGCTTCAAAATCGTACAATGGAAAAAGGCGGCGCCACACTGTGGATTCTATACACAGTCTATGGTGTAAATGCAGACAATCACAGGAACCATGCAGCGCTTGGAAATCTTTGGACTTAAACATTCCTGGATCTTTTTAGAGGAAATCGACTGACCCGTAAATGCTCTTAGATAATTTCACAGTTTCCTTTAATGACCTCCTTTTGACTCATGCTATTGTAACTCCTCTGTTTGTTTGGCATTTACCATGAATGACTTAATAGGCCTGAAGAGTCAGTGTCTGCCGCCTCCTTCCTGTTCTGTTAATGCGAGGGCTTATTTAAATGTCTCAGTGGGCGATGCTGCAGGCTGTTGTTGCAGAACCTTTTTTTGCTGTTGTAGCATGTCTGTTGTGGTTACCACGTTTGTTTTTGACAGTAAGCACACCACTGTTTCAACATATGTGTATGTGTATGGAGTAACAAATGTGGCTGCTCGGTGTGCTGACACGAATTCATTATCATCAGTAATCATTAGTCCTGACGTCAGAGGTCAGCAGTAATTGATTCTCTCAGAGTGGGGGCTGAATGAAGAAGCACAGCACATACAGATGGGAAGTTTCACACATGGATATGTGACGCTGAGAAACAACACATACACAACAAAGAATTCATTTAAAAACAGACAGCTCATAGCTCATCATTGTACCACATTCAGATTATCTTGCACATGTTTTTCTACTGCTTTCCAAAAGTTGTTATCCTTTTTTTGACTGGTATCACACTGTCTGAGTTGTAATTGTGTTGTAGCACCCAGCTGTCTGTTTAAAATTGTGCTTCAGTTCAGGTCCATTCAAGGATAGAGACTTTCTGTGGTTTCCATTATTGGGAGGTTTTTAATTATCTTTCATTATTTTCTTCCCTTGATTCTTTCAATTCATGTTATTTATTTATCTATTTGACAGGTAGGAATGCATGAATTGCTTCATAAAGTATGAAAAGTAGATTCCATACACACAGGTGACTTGTCATAGTTAATAAGTCCTTGGTTAGGCTTCTATAAAAAAATGATTTTACATTGTTAGGCTTAGGATGACAAACCCACAACTGTTTTATTTGATTAGTATGTCATTTTAAATTGTGTTGGAACTGTAACTTTTTGCTGCCTCTTGGCCAGGACTCCTTTGAAAAAGAGGTTCTTAATCTCAGTGGGACATTCCTGCTTGAATAAAGCTTAATAAATATAACAAACTACAAAAAGATCCAAGTACACAATAAAATCTAGGACTTCAACACACATGAAGATCAGCATAGATACTTGTGGTTGTCAAATGTTGATGCATAATTGGAGTTTTTCATGTACTTTTATATGATGACCTGCCACCATTTGTTTTGTTCCAACAAAAAAGTGAAGCCAAAGCTGCTTATTGTGGGCTAAAGCTGATGGACTAATGTTACTCCTCTTTCAGCCACAGCACACTTTAACAAGCCAATAAAACAACAAAGAGCTCTCAGGCCAGTAAATTACAAAGCAGAACGGATTTTTTTGTTTGCTGGTTTACTGTATAGACTCAGTTATGGAGCGTTCAGTGATGTTTTCTGACATATCCCCTCTTTAATATTGAATACCTAATTAGAAACTGAACTTTTTCCGAGGAAATAAACTCATTCACATAAATTTACATGTAAGAACTGAATATCCCAACAAAAAAGCATGTTTTAGAAAATCATAGAGCTGTGTTTTTGCTTCACTTTTGGGGAGCTGCTGCGTGCTCCATAGTATATGCAAAGTTATAATGTGTTGGCAAGTTAAAGATATTTTCTTGTGTTTTTCATCAGCTTAATGTTAAATAATGTTATGTTGAAACTGCATTCATAAAAGTAAGTTTCCTTCTCACCACTCAGCCAATACTCCTCCTGTCATACCTGGTGATGTTGCTGCAGCTGGAGGCTGTGATTTATTTTACCTCTATGTCATGTTGTGACCTCAGCCTCTGACCAGCCACTTATGTCTGTTTGACACATGACAGAAGCTGGCGGTGGAGAAATACGAGGTCACGAGCTCCTTGCCTGAAGCAGCTATCTTGGTAAGAACTACGACGGAGCCCAAACTCACACTGAAAATTACCCTCACCTCGCCAGCCATGAGGGAAGATGGTGAGGAGGAAGAGGAAGAGGAGGAGGTGGAAGAGGAGGAGGAGGAGGAAGAGGAGGAGCAGTTAGAGAATGGGGAGGTAGCAGAAGAAGAGGAGGAGGAGCAGGTGGAGGAGGAAGAGGAGGAACAGGAGAAGAAGAACGGGCAAGGTAGGAACATCCATGATGGGAAACAGGTTTTTCTGGAAACACATTCTGTTATTTGTACATGTTTAAAATGAAGATTTCTTTACACAAGAGAGAGAGACAAAATCAGAGCTAAAACACACAAGATCCACAAACTTAACTGGAGTCAACAACAATCTTCGCCACCCATCCCCCCGTTTTCATTGGTAGCAGGAACTGGTTATAATTGGTTGTGGGAGGAAGGACAGGAGAGCAAGGCCAGCAGGGCAGAGAAATCAATAACCAAGCTGTAGCAAGCTGCCCATCCATCCTGTGGCTCCCATCCAACCAGGCACTCAGGTCTCAGAGAGGGATGAGAGATAGCATGAAGGTTAGCCGTACATCACACCAGACCACTCGTATTTTTTTCTGTCACTCCAGGAAGAGCGCAGAGTCAGACGCACACCGTCGTATTTTTCCCTCCTCCTAGAAATAAAGCCACCTGCCATTCTGGGTGTCTAATTGCTCTGATTTTATCTGGCAGTGACGGAGGTGGAGGGATGTGGGCCATATTGTCTAATGGGGTCACATCTTAAAAGGCAGGCTCTGGCAGTTTTATACATTATCAGCTGCTACAAATTGCAGTGGTGTCGGCTTCTGTCAGCACCTCCTCTCGCTCTTTCTCGCTGACAACATCCACATGGCAGCCATCGTTTCTTTGAGGATGTACACTTAGGAAGTTCACCTGCTGTGGATGTTTACTCTGAAAAATAACAAGCAGACAACCTCCCCAAGAGAAAACATTACAATTAACCGATAAGATTATAAATATCATTTATCAAGCAACAGCTGAAGCATTTAGCCACTCATTAGCCAGCTTTGTACCAGTTTCATGGTGCTATGCAGTATAACTGAACGATTTAAATGTTAGCTTACAGCTAACAGCTGGCTAACAACTGACCAAAAAAGATGGTGATACATGCTAATAATTTGACAAGTGAGTGCTAGTTTCCTGGATTAGAAATAATTAATAACCTGTTAGCCACCCTTAAAAAACAGTTAATTTAAGTTTAATATCTTATGAAACAACCTAGCTAGCCACTATGTTCACTGGAAACAGCTGCATTTTACTATCTAAAAGTTTTACAGTGCTCCAAAAAAAAAAATTAAGATAAGATTATTTTTTACCAAAGTCCTTGCTAATAAAAGTGTGAGCTAACTGTGGTTTCGCATAGAAATTTTCGAACGCTATCATTGGCTGTTATTTGCGGCCCAAGCGCAAGTATATGTCATTTTATTTTGAAATTTGATCAGTTGTCCCTCTAGAATTTAACTCCTACTGTCAGAATATATTATATATATTTTCAGTTGCCTGTAAATGAGTCAGCAGTTAAATAATTAGCTTCTGTACTCAACAGTGTTGGAAGTAGTTCAAACAAAACAGTCAATAAAAAACTTGATAGGTGAAGACACCTGTCAGGTTAGTATTTGAAGTGTATAACTCTTTTTTTGCTATGTCGTCAGCAAAATACTGCAACTAATGTAAGCTTATATTAGCTAGCCATCTAATTACACCATTTGAAAGAATAAAGCTGAACTCTATGGTTTGTGTCAGGAACAGAACAGTCAATTATTGTCATCTTTGTAAAAGAAATTTGACGGTAATTAACTCACAGATGACAACAATGATCCTGGTCAGTTAGCTTATTAGCCATGATCAGTTAACAGGTCTTGTAAGCATTCAGCCTCAAGCTAGCCAGCTAATACTGCAACCTGAAAGAGAACAGCTAAATCCTGCCTTTTGGGGGCTTGCTAAGGATAGGCTGCATGATTAAAAAGGGTAAAAATGTTCTTGCTAATAGAGGTGTTAGCTAACTGTTACATTAACAGCAAGAAAGTGGTTGGGGTAGCATTAGCTGTTGTTTGCAAAAGATAATTTGATTTATTAAATATACCAAGGCAAGGGGAGTTTATTTATAAAGCACCCTTTGTAAAAAAAAAAAAAAGAGCAATTCAAAGAGTTTTACAGAGTGAAAAACAAAACTTGAAAGTAAATAGCCTAAAACACGAGAGAACAATAACAAGAGTAGGAAGGAAAGAGAAAGTTAAGTTTTTTTAAATGTTTGATAAAACTCAATTTGTTACAAGAAGAAAAAAATCCTACCAAGGTGGAAGTTTTGGTTAAAACAAAAAAAAAAACTGTACTGACACCTGTACAGAAAAGAGGTCCCACTTTGTCCACAAGGGGCACTAAACCCAACAAGAACAAGAAATTGCTTTGGTACTTTTGAATTTGATCCAGTCTGCCTCAGTGTTTTTCTGTCCATTGTGTTGAATTGTTGATTTTCAAATATTAGTTATTGCAGAGTAACATCAATGCTTGTCGGATTTCCTGCACTTATAGGGTATCAGTTAACACAACAGTGCAAAATTAGCCATGTGACTATCATGACATGCCTCCACCTGCTCTGAACTTCAATTGCACTGTATTTCAGAGAGATTCCCCAGTTTTTCACAAATTAAAACATGGCATTAAAACACCTCACTGCTTTGTGGTCCCACAGGCTGAGAAGCCGTTGTGACAGGAAATTAGAAAACAGAATAGCTTTTAATTTTAGACTGATGGAGAAGACGGCATCAATAACACAGAAGGAGATGGTGATTCAAAAGAGGGTTGAGAGAAGGAGAGGGGAACAGACAGCAGTGAGGGGACACGTGAAAGAGGAGGAACTGTAATGATCTGCCAGCAGCAGAGTGGTGCCACATGCAGCTGGGATCACTCAGATGGACCCAACATCACACTGACTCAGGAACACACACCACTGTAGTCATCAGTCAGGGGGAGAACAGAAAGAGAACAACATGCAATATTTATTTGACATTTCAGCTTAAGACCTCTTGAGGGGAGGAGTTTCTTTTAACAGGGGAGTCATGTAGTTGTATTTTCACAGTAACTTACGCACCTCTAAAGTGTGTTTTATCTCACACTTATACAGTTAACCCTTTGTAGAAACCCTACGTAGCTACACTCATTCACATACAGCTGTGTTTGATTCAGCTCGCCCTCCATACCATAGATAGAAAAGAGTAAAACAACCCCCCCCCCTGGCCTGGATTTGGGCGGCATGAATCAAACGCTCACCTGAAAAGCTTCAGAATGCTCCTCTTTTACCAACCATGATGCTCTGACTAAACCCTGCCTTGATCCCTCTTGTGTTGTGTTTGTCCGAGAATGGGTCAAACTATCTTAGAGTCCTTCTTTCTTTTTCTTTTTTAGTTCTACTTTAGGAGCGCTTGATTCTGTGTTGGCCCCAGGCAGAAAATGCTTTCCCTGCACCCTTTCTCAATGAAATCAAGTGCACCTTAAGTAAATAAAAAAATGACCAATCAGAGCCTATTTTGACTCCTGCCTGGTGCAGACTGGATCAAAATATAGGAAATCCTCAAATACATGAAGGAGAGATTGATTTATCTCACTGGGCACAGAGAAATGTGTGTGTCCGGACTGCACCCACACATTAAATCAAACACTCCTTAAGTATTTGTTGTGAGTATGTTTGTGGGGGGGCTTTCCATCCCACAAAGTTGCTTCTTCTGTTGTGACTTGAATACTTTCCCTCTCACTGTGCCATCAGTGACTGGATGGATGTTAGCTACACGACCAGCATTAAAGAGTGTCTGATTTTCAACACAAGTGTGTACGTGGAACAAGGCATCCTGGGTATTCAAAGATGCCAACATGTGATGCATTAACACATGTTAGTGTTGAAAATGGCACTGTTTGAGATCAACACAGGAGGGGAGCAACTTTTTAGCATGTAAAGCGCCTTGTATGTAACCAAAATATTCATGCATGTGTGTGTATGTGTGCATTCACTCACTGTTAAAGTGTGTGTCTGCGTACATTCACGCGCACAGAAGAGAAAAAAAAAAGACCAACAAATCAAACACACACACTCAGACCTGACGTGTGTGTGTTTCACCTTCTCTATATTGGGTTGTTATTGTTTTGTGGCAGTGTTGGGTGCTGCTGCGCACAGAGTGGAGGCTGAGGAGGAGGAGGAGGAGGAGGAAGAGGGGGAGGTGCTGGATAGACACAGATGTCTGTTGGCCCTGGCAGCGCTGCGACACGCCAAGTGGTTCCAGGTCGGCACCCACTCACTTCCTGTCTTCCTGCCTGATGCTTATTGTAGCCTGACGATTTTCACCCTGAGGAGAAACACTCAACTCAGTGCTTAGTCCACCCACTCAGTTACACCGACCAGGAGCAGATACAGAAATAGAAAGTGCTTCTTATTTTTGGAGCTAGAGTTATCCCAAATTATGTCAGAGTTAAAGACAATTTGGCTCATGTAGATGTTTCTGACAACACACAATACTTCACCTTAGTCTGTAACACTTTCTTTTACAGTCCCCTACGTACCAGGTATTTACCCAGTAAATACATTGTGATTATAATTTGTTACTAGTTAATAACCATTGGTATCAAAAAAACGAAGAGGTAAGTGCATAGAAACTACCACTGAAAATTGAGGTGTATGTATATATATGCTAAATTATATTGTTATTATATTGTTATTAGGTACTTGCCACTGGTAATGAGGAGGTAATTATAGAGAAATACAAGAAGAAACGCAAGGTATTTATCCAGAGAATGTGTTGTGAATCAAACTGTCATTGGGTAATTACCACATGTGATTAAAAATGAAAGACAGGGAAACTATGATAGAAATACAGGGAATTTGCCTGGTAAATGTGGTTATTGGGGGTGAAATAATCATTCCGTATCAATTTTTGTAAGAACATGGGTTTTACATGGTAATAATTTGCAAACAAGCTACGCTTCCTTTTACAGTACAGTTGTACTATACTTACTGAGTAAATTGTCATGTTTTACATTGTGATTTATCAGAACCTACATTGTACAAGTTCCTGTTCATTGATAAGAGGTGAATAAATCATTCCAAATTATTCATGTTAAGAACATGGTTATTACATGGTAATAACGTGCAAACACGCCATGCTCCCTTTTATAGTCAAGTTTTACTTTACTTACTGAGTAAATTGTCATATATTTCATGGTAACATATCAACTCCTACATGGTTGAAGTTTGTGTTTATTGATTAGAGAGGCATTTTTATGTAGCTGTAATTACCGAATGACAAAGTATAATATACAATATAATTAATAGAGGAAAAACCTAGCGCTTCAGCTGTAGTTTCTCTGCACTTGTATATTTATTACCAGTGGTTAATGAACCAATTAAATTAAAGAAATATTACTCACCATATATATTTACCAGGAAAATGCCTTGTATTTCTATCATAGTTTCTTTGTATCTCCCTCCTTATCACATGTGGTAATTACTCAATAAAGCAGTTTAATTCACCATATTTTCACCAGGTTATTACCTCGTATGTCTGTTGTTGTTTCTCTATATTTATCTCCTTATTACTGGTGGTAATAACCCAAAAACGCAGTATAGTTTACTGTATATTTACTAGGTAAATACTTTTTTTTTTAAGTGGTAGCTTTTATGCACGTACCTATCTGTTACCAGTGGTGATTACCTAGCAACAAATTATTATACCATGTATTCACTGGGTAAATTCACTGCATACTCAGGGGACTGTAAAAGAAAGTGTGACCCATTAGTCTCAGTTCTTGTAAATTCTGTGAATGGGGTGAGTCCTTTATTCAGGTGAATCCAATGAAATCTTGAACTTAAGCACATTTTACTCTACAGATACATTCAAATTGTGACAAGAAGTACAAATTTTCTTTATGTATTAATGGGACTCTGAAGTATTGTGAGGCTACAAAAGCAATGGTTTATACTTGTTTCATTTTTTTGCTATTATGTGAACCTGCCTGCTCTGTACAGTATGTCACTGCTTCCCTTTGATTCCCCTCCCATACCCTTCCCCATCTATCTCCCGCTCATCTGCCTTACTGACAGAAACTTACAGAAAGAAGTTCAGAATGTAGACGTGTTCTAGAGACAGACAAACATTTTAGTGAAAATGTTTTGTAAACTAAATCTGAAATGTGTTTCTGATTATATTCATTCTCTGTTGGGAGCTCATAAATACAGAATCACCTCATTTAGCGGTTTTGTGGTATAATTTCAGTTTGAATCTGCATGTGTTTGCACAAAATCACTCCACCTGTGCTCAATTTGTTCCCTTCCTCCCTCTTTCCTTCCAATCTCCCGTGCTGCATCCGTCCATTCCTCCTCTCTCCATCCCTCTGCATCTCTCAGGCTCGAGTGAACGGGCTCAAGTCCTGCGTTATCGTTCTCAGGATACTTAGAGACATGTGCAATAGACACCTGGTATGGGAGCCTCTCAAGGGATGGGTGAGTCTTCTGCTCTAATATATGTGAAATAATGAGAAAGTGTTCCACCCTCTTGAGCTTAAACATAATTTATAATGTCATATGCATTTGTGTATCATTACAAAATACGCTCCATATCCCTGCTGTAATTTGAAGAATTGTGCTCAAATGTCATGCATTAATGAACTGTGTTTTGCATAATGTGTCTAAGCTGGAGAATGTGATGAACAGACTATGCAGCCTCATTAAAATCTGATTGACGTACATTCTGGTTTTCTTGTTAGCCAGGATTTGGTTGTACATTTGCATGTTCATATGTGTGTGACTGTGTGTGTGTTCTCACAGCCCTTAGAGCTGATCTGCGAGAAGGCGATTGCCACCTGTAACAGACCTCTGGGAGCTGGAGAAGCCCTGCGCCGAGTCATGGAGTGTCTGGCCTCAGGCATACTTCTACCAGGTACAGAGCCCTGCTGAATGAGCGCATGAATATTTAAACACTTCATGAGGATTTCTGTTGAATGGCACAAGGGGACATGCTAAATTTGGACAGAGGGGCAGAAGCGTTGGAGGACGGGGCTTTATCAGTGACCCAGGAGAGCACAGCTGTCATCATTGTAGCAGAATCTTAATTAGAATCATCAGGAGAATAATCTGAAATGTGAATGTACCTAAAAAAATGTTTGACTTCACTTATTTGGAAAGATTAGAAGTAAAGCCTCAAAACTAACAGCAACCAAAGACATTTTGTGTGAGGAAAGTCTGTAACAGAACAGGAGAATATTTTTCCACCACCTTTTTTTACTTGATGTCACACTGGGATGATGAAATGACCCAAACACAGTCAAACTCAACTGCAAGCAAGTTTTCATGTCTTGTTTTCAATAAAATTGCCTTATCAGACTTAACATGAGTCACAGCAACTAAGGAGTCTTATTTCAAGATATTAAAAGAGACAAGTGAAGCCTTAAGAGGAATGAATGATCGACTGAAATACAGTTAACTAAAGAAGTGACATTTTTTAACTTCTCTTTTTTATTTTTTTTTCCGTTAAGTTGTCACTTTGTGCCATCTTATCTCTTAAAATAAGGCATTTTTCTGTTTTTGTCCGCTGAACATGGCTCATATTAAGTCTAAAAATAAGACAAAAACACTTCCTTGATCTCAGTTTTGCAGTACCATCCTTGCACAAGGTGAGAAATACTTTATAAATAAAGAAGTCATACCAACACTATCTCAGGGAAACACTGATAGATAAATAAGGAGGGAGAACAAGAGGTCGGCTAAAAGTGTTTTATTCAAGATGGCAAAAGGAGAGCAGAATAAAATGGGAAAAAACTGTCAAATTTATAAGAGTACCTCTTATGAAATCAAAACACCATTTAGTTTCATTAGATTCTCTTTCTTTCTCAGTGACTTCTCTGTGCTTCACCATTTCCAGTAAGAGTGAGGAGTTTCAAACTGAATTCATGTTTTTATTACACTAAATTTAATCCACAGCACACAAATTCTCAGCGAAGTTAGAAATTAATCAAGACTCACAAATAAACACGAATACAAAATTTCCTCTTCAAGAATTCTAGTAAATTACTTATAGTCAGGAAGTCAGGAATAGGGATGGTTATTAAAAAGATGTTATTGATACCAATGCCGTTAGTATTTACACTTATTGTTTTGACCATTTTGATAGTTATCAATTTCTGTATCAAAATGCTCCTGTCAATTTTCCGTGTACAAAAAGTAGCTTCACAGGTTTTCTGTGTCAACAACATTTAATTGAGTTTAGAAGTAACTAAATACTATGACCAAATAAATATGGTCAAGGAGCCTGGATATCTCTGAATGTAAATAAGTAAAACAAAACTAAAAAAAAAAGGTAGCATGTCAGGTGTTATTGTTATTATATGTATTTGACTGAAGTAGGCCACCGAGCAATGCTTTGAGTTGTTTGGAACCTTGAGCTTGCCGTGGTTATGCTAAAGTCAGCCATGAGCCTGCAGTGACTTTTCGTTTTAACATTTGCCTGTTAGAATTTTTACATTTAGAGTTTTTATTGTTGCTCTCAAAGAGTCATTATGAATTCTGTTCTAAAATCAAAGTTATATGTATGCTAACGGCTAGCATATCCGTGCAATTTTCTATCTACATTAGCATCGAGCTAGCACTATGTTTTCTGTATGGGTTTTTGGTACATTAGATGTATAACATGTTGAATGTATTGAATATGAATCTCTTGTGTGAGAGTAATGTACATTTTTTTTGTGTTCAGTTTTTACAGCTTCTTAAGTAAAACAGAGCAGAAAATCCTGAATCAGCGTTTTCTTGGGAAACCGTTATCTATCTGCACTTAGCACTAAGCTAAGATAGCTGTAACAAAATAGTCGATGACAAAGGCTAATGATGTCAATAGATTGAACCATTTCTTCATTCTTGATAGGAACTTTCTCAATACCCATCCCTGGTTGAGACACAACAATGACTTTAAATTTTTCTCTCTTTTGACAAACATCCCATTTGAAAACTTAAGAAAAACAACAACAATCATATTTTAACATTACAGATATCATTTTGATGAAAAAGCTTATATTTTTTTGTGGATTAAACATCACAGAAATATATAAACACAATTTGGTAAACAGAAATTCACAGTTAATAAAGGGCAGTGGTGACAATAAAGACGAAACAGTAAATTAATTAAAGAACTTGAGATAAAAATAAATAACAGCGAAATGCCACACTAATAAGATAGCCCCATGGTAGTCAGATAAAGCATTTGTTTTAATTAGATGATCACAGACGCATAACTTTCTGTATACAGAATTAAACACATTAATTTCTTTTAGTCCACAGCTGCTAAGTGAGTAAAAACACATCCTACAAATGCAAGTGGCTAAATATTCTGGTAAATCTCTAAATGCCTACTTTCTAATATCCCTCTGTCTGAAAGAACAACCACCACCTACAAGTGATCAAACATTTGTCGCACTTTCATTTCCTCTCCTTTCTTACCTGCTGTAAGGAAGGTCAACACACACACACACACACACATCCACCAACATGTAATGTAATGATCAAAGAGGCACCACAGGTTCACACAGCGCTGCTTCTGCATCTGTTTGAAGTGTGTTCAAAGTTTTTGTGTCACCTTTCTTGGATCATTTTTAAATACTTCACTTAATTATAATGTGGAGGTTAGATGTAGCTGTGTAATTTATTACATAATGACAAGTTATTTACCAAGGTGTTCAATTATTCTCCTATTACTGCTCATCTCTTTTTCTTTTTTGTTAGTCAGTATTGAGTTAAACTAGAATTTATTGGAAGATAATGTCCTGAGATGTCTCTCATTTGACAATGTGCTTATCCTCTGTCAGTGAAGCTTAATTAGATGCTGCTGAGCGTCTCCGTCAGCACAAAAAAGCCAAAACAACTGACTTTGTCTTTGTGTGTGTGTGTGTCATCTTCTCTCGCTCCCCAGGTGGTCCAGGTTTACACGACCCATGTGAGAAAGAGCCAACTGACACATTATCAAACATGACCAACCAGCAGGCCGAGGCCATTACTTACAGCGCACAGGTACACACACACACACACACACACACACACACACACACACACACACACACACACACACACACACACGTCGGCTTAAGGTTATCACGTAGCTGCAGTGGCCTTATACTGTCAGTGTGTTGAAATCAGTTAGAACACGCATGCTACTGTATAGAAAGACTCCTTTACACAGTCTGTGCACACACACACACACACACACAAACACACACAGGTGCATGTGTGTGTCTCCTGAAATAGCCGTGCGTTCCTGCATTTTAATGATCAGTGTGGGAAACTATTGCCACCTCCAGCCATAAATCCATCGCTAACACCCCAGAGGACAGTAAGCATGTGTGTGTGTGTGTGTGAGTGTGCGTTCGTGCCGCCCTGTCCTCCCTCACACACACTCTTGACTGAGCAAGGCAGCCCCTGAGCCTCACGGCTTAGCGAATCCTGCCGACCATTTCCTTTGAAGGCAGCCTGAACGAGGCTGGAATGTCAATGGGGATAATTGTATCGGAGCAGATACAAGAGCAGATAGCAGAGAGGGAGCTGTTCTGTCAATGAGCTACACCGAGCCTCATGAATATCCAAGACACTCCTCCACCTCCCTAATGACTTTATATTAGCAGAGGAGCCCCCCTGTGCCATCCAGGTTATCTCTCTGATTGTTTGTGTATCTGGAGCGAGGAATGATGAATTAACACTCCCACTTCCTGGTCAGCCTCATGTTCTTCATATTAAGGAGCGTAAATAAGAAGCATGTTTACTCTATTAATCTTTGGGACAAGTCTGGAGCTGTGTGTTGAAAAATATGTGCAAACATTCATCCATGCGTAGACGTGGGCTTCCTTCGCCCTCATACATCAGACTCAGTACCTGCAGAGATTCTACCAGTTCAAACATGCGCTTTTATGATTAAATGGTCTCCTCATGTTTGTGAAGAGAGGCTTCATTTCACATCAGCCTGAGCACTTAACCTCTTGGCTCCACTGTTTTCAACCAGACTTCCTTTTTGGTCTGCATTAGCTCAGCAGCTTCAGTTCAAATTCATGCCTGAGTAGAAATCAATGACTGACTTTTAGTAAAACTGGAAATCAGAGCTGCACTGTAAAATCACATAGCAGCAAATTTAACTTTACAGATGAGGTTCATTTGTTAAGATGCAGATTTAATTTGAGAAATTTACTCCAAAAATGCCACCAACTTTATTGGCTGAATGTTTTTTTTTTGTGGTTTTATTTATTGAAGTCCTTATTTTTGGATCTTAACCTTGTCAGGTCAGTTTGGCTCAATTTAACTGAAATAAGATGAGAAGACCAGAAATGAGACTGTTGTCTCTGTTTATAGTTTAATGTTAAACTTGAGAAACTGGAATTGAGGTTAGAGGTGAGATATTATCATGGAAATTTTGGTAGTTTATCAAATTTCAAACACATTGGCGAAACTCTGCGGCATGCATGTCCAATCTGAGGCCCAGGGACCAAAAGTGGCCCCGAGATCCATTTTCATGCGGCCCCAGCTTTCACCTTCCAATGTACTGAAATGAATCCTGTCTCTTTTGATGTGTACTAGGGGGTGAAGAATTTGCAAAACTTATCAAATTGCAATTGCAATGATATATTGCCCTGTTATTTTTGGGTCCCCCGACTTATGTCAGTGATATCAGTTGCTACATTTGAAGAGGTGATATTTTTTTTTCAGTCTCGCTTTGAATAAGACAAACACATGAGGGAGAAAAGTAGGATTTCTGTGAAAAAATACAATTAAAGAAAAGGAAAAGACAGATACACAAGAAGTTCTGTTTGCATAAACACGTACATTTAAAAAAATGAGAATATCATAAAAAAGTTCAATGTTTTTTGTCACTTATTTCAGAAAGAGAAACCCAGATATGATACAGACTCATGATACATAGAGTGAAGATTTTGAGCCTTTGTTTCTTGAGATGTTGATGTTTATGGCTCACATATAATGAAAACTCAAAATTCAGTGTCTCCGAAAATTTGGATCCTACATAAGATCATTAAAAAATGATATTTTGATAAGAAATGTCAGGCCTTTGAAAAGTTTTGCTCCATTTTCAAAGTTGTCTCCCAATTTTTGCCTCTTTTCACCCATTTTTGCTTCCTTGCACTCATTTTTTTTTTGCTCCTTCAAACCATTTTGCCACTTTCTACCACTTAGATTGTTTTTCTTGCAAAGGTAGTTTTCAACAATTTTGTTCTTTGGTTGAGCAGGGTTCGCTGGTGTAGAAATATTAACAACCTACTGAAAAAAATTTTTACCTGATATTTTGACACCTTTGAGGTTAAAGAAATATTGTTCTATCTGTCATTAGAATATCACAGCTGGTTATGGTGGAATTAGATCTAATTTGCAGTCAGCCTTAGTGTGTACATAAACAATTTCTGTTAGGTGCACAAACAAATCCAAAGTATATCAAGTAAAATCTCACTAAACTTCATTTTGACTCAGAGTTCAAACAGTAAAGGACCGTAACTGTGAAATGGTGCAGGAAAGGAAAAAAATGGTGCATAAAAACCGTTCTTAGTGCAGGTCAGAAATCTTTGCACAGATCAGAAATATTTGCAGCGAAAGACGTTGTTGGCATGTCAAAACAGTCTGAATATGAAAAGCAATCCTGATCCTGATCATGCCAAAAAAACAAAAACAAAACATCTTTGCACATTTCTCCATACCCCTCCCTAATGGAGAACATTTTCCTTAGTCAGAATCAGAGTTTGCTGATGTTTACGCAGCACGTAACACTGCAGAAAACTGACCACTCATCATCTGGTATTAAGAGACACCTGAGGGACAGGTGGAGGTCGATTTCATCAGTCTGTGGTGATGGTTCAAGGACGTTTGAACACTAAGAGACTGATATTAAAAGTTAACAGATAGATCTTTCACTTTATTACTTTTGCAGTTAATAAATATGTCAGTAAGAGCTGCACGCCCTTGGCTATTTTCAAAGATTCACAAATAAAAAAGAGCAGGAGTAGAGAGTTTTCAGCTCTCTTTACAACGATAAAAGTGAAGATTTGGGAAAAAACAGTGTGTTTACAGTCATATATAAAGAATAAATTGGGAGTAGAGTTGGCTGTAAAAAAATAATTTCTATCTCAGACTAGGTGTTGGTCAGTGTGGGCTTGTTTTACAACATCAGAGAGATTTTTCCAGGTCTTTGCTGCATAATAACAAAGTACTTCTGCAGAGTGGTTTTAAGCTGCATGAAGTTATCTGCTTTATTTAAATCTATCAAAACTAACTTGTCTTTAAATCACAGTCCATGACTTCTGGCTGCACTTGAGTAGATTAGACGCCGCCTCATTTGTTCTTCACTCAATCAACACACCAGAGCCCCTCGAAAAAGGATTCTGCATTTTTAACTGGATTAATTTTTAAAAATATGATGAATCTTTACAAACTGAAGGTCAGAAAAACAGGTTTTGGGAGCTTCTCTTCATTATTGTTATTATCGCTGTGTGGCTGTCTTAATTCATGTTCCCGTGCTAAACTGCAGGGCATTCTCCCTCACTACTCATCAGAGTTAAAGATTGCACTTGGCCCTTTTCTGACTTTAATTTTTAAGTGAGTCAGCTCACGAGCGAACTGCTTCAGGACAACGTTGTAAATTAATTTCCAGAGTTGAGGCTTGAGATTAAATTTTTCAAAGAGGTTTTTTTCCCCTTTTTTTTTGAAACAGAAAGTTTAAGGGTTTAAAGACGTGAGCATTTATGAGGCATTGAAGGTCCTAGAAATGCAATAAAGGAATGTAAGATCCTCATGCACTTTAGTTAAATATTTAAATGCTGGAGCATCAGTTTAAAAGTACCGTCACGGAGCAGATCAGAGACTCATGGGCAGAACAATAGAGAGGCACAGCAGACACACAAATATAGGGTTTGATCCTCAATTATAGATTATGATCATTTAATATTACACAAGCTGGACTGAAGACTATAACCCAGAGGTCTCCAACAGGGGGTTCCATAGGGGGTCTATGGAGGTACTGTTGGGGGTCTGTGACATTTTTGGTTTATTGGGCAATCTTTTTTAATATAATTTCCAATAATTGATAACAAGTTTGTTTATGCATGGCAGTGGCTCTAACAAGACCTTGCTTTTGTTGAAAATGTTTTTGTTTATAATAAAAATGCCAATCTGAATAGCTTGATGCTTGATGCCTGATAGTAATGCTTTGATAAGATAAGATATACTTTATTCATCCCATCACAGGAAATTCATAGTAGCAGCTGCAATGCAATGCTGCTGCAACAAGCTGCCATGAGTGGCGCTTAGAACAGTAGAAGTAGAAATGAATAAATTAATTAGAGAGGTCCATCGGAGACGACAGCTTGTCCATAATTCTTTTCTTCAAGGTAACTCCACAGGGTCCAGGACTGACAGGTGGGAGGAGAGAATGGCATGATTGAAATCTCCTGAGATTATTATGAGTGCCTCAGGATGTTGAGCCTGTATCCTGACAACAGATTCATGAATGACCAATTATAAGAGCCAATTATTTGATGAGTCAAAATATTGTAAAAAAGTCTTGATATTGGGATTAAAAGGAAAAAAATTAAATAAATAGTCAAACTAATGAGATAGAAAGTCAAAATTTGAGAAAAAGCCAACATGTTTGATAAAAATTTAGATTTAATGCTAAAAAATTTTAGATAAAAGTCAAAATTTTGAAATAAGAATTCAAACTTTTGACATTAAAAGTCCAACTTTTAGATAATGGTCAACATTACTTTGACTTATCATCTCAAAATTTTGACTTCATGTGGGCGAAAATGAGAATCCTGACAAAGCTAGTTTTTCATTTTTATATTTTAAACTGTTTGAGAGGGATGGAAACATTATTCATCTTTATAATACAGAGGAGTTTCACTTCAAACAGAAAAGTATCATTTTAGATAAACGCATGGGTTCTGATGCTACTTTATGCCTTTGAGTATCTTTGGGTATGTTTGGGGAAGGGGCTCCTCTTTTTGGGTTTTTAAGTTGATGGTCACCTTCGTTTTACATACTGAAGTCGACCCTGAGCTGTGGTTGCACTCAGGCTTTTATGGCACAGATAGATAAGTTACAGGTGGATCTCTGCGCTGATAATCCACACACACACACACACACACACACACACACACACACACACACACACACACACACACACACACCCACCTGGAACAAAAAAGAAAAAGGGAAATGAGGGAGGGGAGAGGCAGAGTTGGGGGTGGGGGAAATGGCAAGTTCAACCTCTGTAAGTCCTTAATATTCTCAGCACAGCTGTAATGAATCTCTCATCTTTCTTTTCTTTCCCTTTCATGTTTGTGTTTTCAACAGCACTCCCTCAGACTCATGGCGTTCGGACAAATGTACAAGGTGCTGGAGATGGATCCTCTACCTTCAAACAAACCCTCACAGAAATACCCCTGGTCAGATAAAGAAGGTGTGTGTACCTGTGTGTACCTGTGTGTACCAGTGTGTACCTGTGTGTACCTCTGTGTACCTGTGTGTACCTGTGTGTACCTGTGTGTCTCCTCCTCTGTCACTGTCTCCTGTCTGGTCAGATTTCTGTCCAGATGCAACAGTTTCTCACTGTGAATCTCTCTGTGGAGCTTTTTGTTGGTTGTTCTGCCCTTTTCTAACATTTTACACATGTTGTGACCTTTCTGCATGCTTTTGCCTTTTTGAACTGTCAGTGTTTCTGACATATGATCAGAAATATACTTGAGATGTGGTTCACCAGCACAAAACGCAGCAGTCTGGGGTAAAATGTTCAAAGCTTTACACGGTGATTTGTCTGCTGTTGTTCGCGAGAGAAAGTTGGCAAGGTTTCAAAGCCACTTTCGTGGGAAATCGACTTTTCACGCCCCATGATGCCCGCATGGAAAGTTGCCAGAGCGTTTGCAGATTAAGGTACATGTAGGAAAGAAGCTTAGGGTGAATGTCTTCCTCGTGATTTGAGTGTTTGCTCGTCTGCTCTGCTGTGAGGTGATCCATCTTAATGCTCGTGTTCACAAATCACTCCTTTTGTTTCTGACACTCATGAGTGTCTGTGAGTGTTCATACACACACCTTTTGTTGTAAGTGATTTATAAGTGCCTCTCTTTATGTCGTCCTCATCTTTTTTATCTCCAGGCCTGGGTCTGAAGAGGCCGTATGAAGACGGAACAATGGACGACAAGGACCTCATCAAGAAAATGAAGAGGAATCTGAGGAAAGGTACAAGGAGATGAAGAAGAACAGCATTTTCTCCCTCGTATTTTCTGTTAATCTAATCGAAACTTTTAAAAAGAATTAGAAAAATTACATGGCATATTTTTTAAAAGCATAGAAAAAGTCTGTTCAGATCTCAGAAATCCATTAGCCCGGACTCTCCTCCATTTGTCTCTATTTTTTCCATCGTTTCCCTTCCACCTTCCCTCTGTCCCGTGGAGGCGGATCAATAGTATTGATCGCTAACATTTTAGCAGGCCGCCCAACCATCCCCAGCTCTTTCTTCATACAAGCAGAAGATGAACCACGACTAATGGAGACAGAGAGGCGTCTCTTAGTTATCGGCAAACCAGGAAAGTGATCGAAGGAGAAAGAAAATTGAGAGGCAGCCTTATTCATCATGAAAACAACTACGAAGCGCTAAAACTCAGAAATCAGACAGTTTCTTTAAGTTGATCCAGATCTGGCTTGATCCTTGTTTAACTACCCTGGAGTGACCGAATGTCCTCTTTTTCCCGGACATATTCTCCTTTTTGGTTGAAGAATCGTGGCCTGGGATTTAATATAAAAATTCCCCAAATGTCCAGGATTTCTACGGTGGCGTATTGCTTTTACCCAAAAATAAAATAAAAATCATTCTGTTTTTAAGAAAACCTTGTAAAAACAGGGCTTTTATTTATTTTTAGTATTCCTGTTTTTATGAGATAGTATCTCAAAAAAAAAGGAATCTGAAAAGTAAAGGCATTCCTGAAAAGCTTTAATCATCATCTTTATGGAGAAACATGTCTCGCCTGTTAAATCTTATTCAGCTTTATTTTTCTCTTGGTTTGAAACAGTGGGAGATACTTGTGTCTTTAAGGAGTAAAGACAGTATTGTTATTAGTTCGTCCTCTTTGAGACACCTGAAGAATTTGTGGTTGTTTTGGCGTAAAGCCCAGTCAGACGTAGCAGCTAAAAACATTCAGCGACAAGTCAGGCTGCTGAGCATCTTGGGAAGTACGGTTTTAACGCGATGGTATCTCATAGAAACAGTAAAATCAAAAATAGATAATTATCCTGTTTTCATGAGACACTATCTCTTAAAAACAGATTTTATTTTTTTATTTTTTCTCGGGTGAATGCAATACACCACCGGATATTTCTCATTTCCACCAGTTATAATAATAAAAAATGAACACTTGACTCTGTTGAGAGATTCTTGGTCTCATATGAAGTTAACATTTTGACTTTGACTGATGCGGTTGAACCAGATCCAAAACGATAACTTAAAAAGTTGTAATTTTGAAAGAAAAAAGTCAAAATTTGAGATAAAAAGTTGAACATGTGAAATAATAAAAGTCAAAATGTTGACATGATAGAGTCAAAATTATGAGAAAACAATTTGAAACTTTTAGATTTGTCCAAAGTTTTAGATCAAAAGTCAAAAAATTTGAGATTAAGTCAAAATTATGAGAAAAAAGTACAAAATTTAAGATTGAATTGTCGAAATTTAGACTTTGTAGCACAAATTTTGACTCAATATGGACCAAAAAAATTCAGTCAGTCAGTTTTTAATTTTATATTTTTAACATGCAGAATTAGGCTCTTTTATGTTTACACCATAGAAAATGCTCACTTCAAACAGAAAAAGAATGCTTTAAATAAATGTATGAGTTATGAAGCTACTTTGTTGTCTTTGAGTATTTCTGCAGTATCCACTAGAGGCAGAGTAGGGGGTCCTCTTTTGGGGTTTTTTAGAATATGGTCACCCTAAATTACCCATAATCCTTTATTAAATGTATCCCAATCTGCTCCACTCTTCCCGTTTGTTTGCACCAGTTCTGGACAGTAAAGCCATAGACTCCAACCAGCCAATGAACGCCCTGATGCGGTTGAACCAGATCCGGCCGGGGCTGCAGTACCGCCTGCTGTCCCAGTCGGGCCCGGTTCACGCGCCTGTCTTCACCATGTCCGTGGATCTAGATGGAACCATTTATGAAGCGTCTGGATCGTCTAAGAAAACCGCCAAGCTCCACGTCGCCGTTAAGGTGAGAAAACGAACGAGGTCTCTGAGAAATAAAAGAAAGAGGGATGACTCTTCTTTCTGAGCTCCATATGCAGCCAAACCTGTTTCTATAAATACGTCCACACCTGTGTTTCTTGGTGCGTGTGTGTGCATGTGTGTGTGTGTCTGTGTGTGTGAGGAGGGATGGATGGAGGTGGGCAAATCCATGTAATCCTAAAGTGGTTGTGAACAAAGAGGCTCTCCAGAGCACAGAGCTGGGATAATCTGCCATCGGCTCTATCCCCATAAAGGGCTCTTTCTCCTTCTCTCACCTGTTTTTTTTTCTCTTCCCCTCATCACTCACTTTTTTCTCTCACCTTTTAAACTTCACTTCCATCTTTCTCTCCGACCTCCTTGCTGTTCATTGCCTGTTGTTGTGAATCAGACGTGTATGGATGATGAATTCCTGTGAGTTGTGACTGAGCAGCCACTCTCTCTCTCTCTCTCTCTCTCTCTCTCTCTCTCTCTCTCTCTCTTTCTCAGTAAAGGCGTCATTGTAGCTTCAGTGGGAGTTGGATTAACTTGGTCATGTTTCTGCATGCTGCAGGAAGGCTGTTGTTTCTTTCTTAAGATAATGTGGTTTTAATGTTGTGGAGGGTGGTTGTGTTTTTCTGTTTTTAATGTGTTTCAAATGGATACATTAGGCACAAAGAAGCATTAACATCTATTTTTGTCTCATCTTGTTGATTAATCACTTCGTTAAGATGTTGTCTGGTTGAATAAGGAAACTCTCTAACCAGCCAGCTGTATAACATGTGAACCTCAAAGTTGAAAAAGTGTTTTGTTCCCTGTTTTTTCATCCTCAATATCATGCTTTTATTTGGTAGTTTTGGAATTCAGATCAATCAATCATGTTTTATTTATAAAATACATTTCATAAAACACAGGGTGTAACACAAAGGGCTGATGTTAAACAAAAAATAATGCAAATGGATCAAATTTGATGCTAACACAGTTGAAGAACTTTAAAAACAAAAGATCCAATAAAGACAAGAGCTGAGCTGAGGAAAGAAAATCAACTATTTATATTATTACTATTGTTAAATTTCTACTCACAACACCTCATCATGTCAACTAGAGCGAGATTAAATCTCAATATGGCCTGCTGCAATATTCTAATCCTAAGCAGTACAATGTTTCTTTAACCTCAGTTTTTTTAACCTACAATTTTTTGCAGTGGTTGTTTTATGCTCTACACCAGTGTTACTCAACCCTGCGCAACCAAAGATCCACATTGTTGAAAACAACCTTTGCAAGAGCAACAATCCAATTGGTAGAAAGTAGCAAAACACAGCAAGGAATAGCAATAAACATAAGTTCATGGTGTCCAAAGTTGACAAAAAGTAGCAAAAATATGGGCAAAACGTAAGTAAAATGGACAAATAGCAGTTCTTTAAAAGTTATTTTTTCCTAGTTGTGTTAATCTAAAATGGTGCTCTTTTAAAAGAGCAGTGATTTATTGTTTGGTTTCTTAACAACAAAAAATAGAGATCCTAAAAATAATTTCACGATACATAGCAGTTGCAAAATAGGAAAAAATAATCACAATAAGATTAATTTTGCAAATCGTACCTTGCACCTTGGGCAGAAATTACAGCCTCAAGTCTTTTTTAACATGACTCATCTTGGCAAACCTTTCTTTGAGCAGTTTGGTCCATTTCTCTTTGTAATCCTGACTGTTCTCCCAGTTCCTGCTGCTGAAAAACACCCCCACAGCCTGATGCTGCACCACCATGTTTCACTGTAGAGATGAGATTGTTCAGGTGATGAGCGCTGCCTGGTTTCCTCCAAACATGACACCTGGTGTTCACACCAAAGAGTTCAGTCTTTGTCTCATTTGTCTCAGAGCAGAGAGCTTTCTTTCTCATGGTCTGAGAGTCCTTCAAGAGCCTTTTGTCAAACTCCAGGTGAGCTGACATGAGCCTTTCACTGAGGAGTGGCTTCAGTCTGGACACTGTAACACAGAGACCCGATTGGTGGATTGCTGCAGAGATGATTGTCCTTCTAGAAGGTTCTCCTCTCTCCACAGAGGGCAGCTGAAGCTCTGACAGTCATAGAGGAGACCAAAAACCTGATGATAATTCTGAGGCCCATCTGATGGCTCAGCTTAGACAGTGTCCAGCTCTAGAGGAATCCTGATGGTTCTGAACTTGTTCCATTCACAGATGATGGAGGTCACTGAGCTCAGTGGGACCTTCAAAGCAGCAGAAATGTTTCTGGATTTGTGCCTGGAGACAACCCTGTCTCTGAGGTCTACAGACTTTTTTTTACTTCATGTTTGGTTTGCGCTCTGACCTGCACTGTCACCTGTGGGACCTTATAGACAGGTGTGTGTGTTTCTAAATCCTGTCCAATCAGCTGAATTTACCACAGGTGGACTCCAGTGAAGCTGGAACATCTCAAGGATGACGAGTGGAAACAGAATGAACTTGAGCTCAGTTTAGAGCTTTGTGGCAAAGGCTGTGATTACTCATGTGCATGTGAGGTCGTTGTTCTTATTTTGAACTAATTTGCAAAAATCTTAAAAAAAAAAACTATTTTGGGTTGTCATAAGCTACACACTGTTATGCGTAGAATTTGAGGAAAAAATGAACGTGGAAAAAGTGAAGTGGTGTGAATTCTGTCTGGATGTGCTGTAGTTCAAACAAATAGAAAAAGTAAAATAAATGATAAATAATAAGAGAAGCTCCAAAAAAGAAAGTTAAAGTAATTTAAGTAGAGTGTGTTGTTCCAATGGACTAAAATTTAAATGTGATTAATAAGTGAATAAATGAATGAAGTCCCATCGGCTATAGAATAAATCTCAGTCAAAATTTAATCCTGAAAATATTCAAACCCTGTGCAGCGACGTGAAAAGTCCACAACCTGAAGACCTGAGGGCTCAGACTTTAAAAACATCTCATACATAAGAAGAAGCAAGATCATTAACAGATCTTAAAAACCGATGCAATAACTTATTAAAATCAGTTCTTAAGATTTCAGCTGCCAGAGCAGAGACTTTGAAATGGCTGTGATTTGGACTCTCTTTCTTGTCCCTGTCAGTGATCTGAGCTGATCGAAATTTTGAAGCAGCTGAAGCTAAAACACCTTGTGATAAAAGCATAAACCAGCGTCTCTGCATGTGGATTATTGCTTTATTGAAACAGTATTCATCCATAAGTTGGTACATGTGATCTGAATGTGGGTTCACTTTCAACTTCTGATCTTCTGACCTTCTGACCCACATCTTCTCTCCAGGTTCTCCAGGCCATGGGCTACCCAACAGGTTTTGACTCAGACCTGGACCCCATGAGTTCAGATGAGAAGTCGGACGGCGAGGGGAAGAGCGAGACGTCATCACACCACAGCAATAACCCAACACACTCCACAGACAGTTCCAACACACTGGAGGTGAAACATAAAGTCACACTCTGTCTGATCATTTGAAGTTTGAATTCAAGACATTTTAATCCCAACTAGAGGGGGGGGGGCTGTATTTCCTTTCAGCAAATGCATGATGTTAAAATGCTGAGCCCCAGTTCAACATTAAGCGCTTTCTTGCAGGGAAGGCTTAATGTTGAAATGCTAAGCCACAACTCTTACCTTAACATCTCCATTGCTCTATTGGAGTTGATGCTTAGTATTTCAACATAATTAAAGAAAATGTCTGAAGTTAAGGGTGCTGTTTTGGCATAGTCTTTCAAAATAAAAGCATAAAATAAAATGGGAGCAGTGAGTGTATTCTTGCAGTTCCAGCTCCTGTTCAGTGTGTTAAACTAATGTGCATGTTTTTTATGTCCCAGGTGCGAACTCAGGGTCCCATACTGACGGCGAGTGGGAAGAATCCCGTCATGGAGCTGAACGAGAAGAGACGAGGCCTCAAATATGAGCTCATATCTGAAAGCGGCGGCAGCCACGACAAACGTTTTGTCATGGAGGTGAGATCTTTGTGCACATTCGAGGTCATGCAGTACGTCAGAGCTCACAGGTGAAGATATAATTAGAAAGAAATAGAGCAAACATTCTCAGTACTCGCTCATTTACAGAGGGAGACAGTGCAGAGAGAAAGTCAGACAACCTCACATTTAGAAACAGCCTGATCTCTGGTACAGTCAATCAGTCAACTTGGTTCCTGGAGCAGGCCGCTTCTCTGTGGGGAGTGTTGTTTTCCGACACGCCTGGCTGCTCCATCGCTCTGCTGATTGATTAGCAGGCCTGCCTGACAGCGGGGCCTCGCTAAACAAGTCGTCCTGTTCAGCCAGACTCGCCGGCTGAGTTACTGATGACTGATAAATGTATTTCTGCCTCTGTGTGTGTGTGTGCATGTCAGGTGGAGGTCGATGGGCAGAAGTTTCGCGGGGCAGGCCCCAACAAAAAAGTAGCAAAGGCCAGCGCTGCTCTGGCAGCTCTGGAAAAACTCTTCTCTGGTCCCAACGCTGCTGCTAACAAGAAGAAGAAGATTTTGCCTCAAGTAAGGACACACACACACACACTACCGAACACAGAGCACATGGCTTTACACACAGACAGAATTAACACATAGGCTGTTTTCCAAACCACCTACTTCTTCACCGGTACCTACTGCTTTGGCTGAAATTCAGTATGTAGTAGTCAGTATGCAGAAACTTGCGAGATCTGCAGTTTACTATGAGTTCCTGGATGTCGTACTGATCTGGGAAAATTTCTCCAGTCTACCTGACATACCATTGCCCACAATGCACGCTGCTAATGCTGTTTGTCTGTGCGGGAGCACTCAGGTTTAGGTGAATAACCGACAACTATAGCAGCAGATTATCCCATAATAAATCATCACAACTAAAACACAACAACACTAATCTTAGACGGTCTATGAGATGGAAGTGAAGTGACACAGAAGAAACATCTGGGGATCTTCTCACTTCATAACATGAAGGAGGCGTTTACTTCTATGAAATTCATACACTTCTTATTCACTCTTTTTTCTTCAACTGACAGCCTATGTTAGTAACATGGACGCAGTTTTTTCCCTTGGTTGTGAAAAAAAAGTCATTTGGTTCCGGATTTATTTTAAATACACAATAACTTTTGGTGTAAGATGACAAATCAAATATGGCAATTTTGCTGTAATAAACTTCTATAACTTTACAGATTTCATAAAACCAGACCCTGAAATCTCTCCTTGAATTTGTTTTTTTAATTTTAAATAAAACCAAAGTGTCCTTGAACCACTGAAAATAATGAAAAGACCAAAAAAAATGTGTATCTTATTAATGTCTAATTTGACTCATCTAATTTTTTACTGTAACTTCACCTCTGATTGATATATTGAATGAATGATTGCAATATCAAATATACCCATGTTTTATTTTCTATATTTATGACATTTGAAAAAAAAAAGAATTTGCTCCACTTTCTGAAACAGAAATCCAGAGTAGTATACTACTAAACAGGTCCAACAAAACAGTCATGCTACAAACTACATGTGAAAGTAGTAGGTAGTGGGCAGTGCCAACCACCTACTACTTTCACATGTAGTATGTAGTAGGCGGTTCAGAAAACAGCCATAGTCAAAGCTTTCTCCCTCAAAAGCAGGTTTCTTATGGCAGTTTACACGTCCATGCTGATCAGTATCACCATAGTAGAGCAGTGAGACCATTTACGCACCTTGTTCAAGTAACTGTAATCGATAAGACTTCATTTAACAAGTGTCTGAACGGATCAGTACTCAACACTAATCAGACCAACTCTCTGTTTCTGCATCTGTCAATGAAGTGGATTGACGGCCTGTTTCTGCACACACACACACACACACACACACACACACACACACACACACACACACACACATCTGTTTACCTGTGTGTCTGAATTTGTACATGTATATTTCTGCATCACTCCCATGTCCTCTATGTGACTGTGTTCAGACTAAAGGAGCCCTGGCAGCAGCTGCAGCAGCCTCAGCAGTAGCAGCTCAGGTGGCCAGAGGAAGAGGAAGAGCCGCCCTGGCAAGAGGAGCCTTCGTCAGCGCAGCTGCACCAGGATACGTCACACCAGGTAAAGAGAGAGAGAGAGGACAGAGTTAAATATTTATCGGATTATTTATGAACTTCTCTCCACAGAAAAGATCATTCTCACACGGTCTTAATTTTAAAGGGGTTCATCTTTCATCATGTCTGCAATCATGTGATCACAGTTCAGCAAATATTCAGTGATCAGTGCAACTGTTTTACATCTGTAAAGTACATCCAGTCATTCCAATGTTTTGATTATAGATGTAGCTTCTTTTCACATATCAGTATCCTCAGGATAATTTTTGGAGTCAGTGATATGAAAATGAACACGTAATGTAAATATAAGACTCAAAATAATGATGATAAAATTAGATAACGTATAATTTAGTTGTTATTCTTTCTTTTCTGACAACCTCTGGCATTTATCCAATGACGCTTATAGCTTTTTAACACTAAATTGCGCAATGTAAGCATTTTATTTTGCTCCCACTTTTGGTTGTTTGCTTAAAATTTTATTCAAACAGTTGTCCGCTTTTACCCTCAAGTTATATTGCAAATTTAAAATTACGCTTCAATCATATCTGTGAAGAGTGTTTGTGTCACACAAAGAAAGTATGCACTCCTTAACAACATTTTAAGACCAGTTAAAAATAACACTAGTTTACATTTTGCACTGTTGGATCTTAGAAAGGTTGTAAGCAGAGTTTAAAAATGAAAGAAGAAGAAATGGGAGTGAGACAAATATACAGCTCAAAATGAAAGAAACAAACTCTAAAATAGTTTCAAAAATCAGTTTGTTTATGCTAGATGTGAGTGTTTCCAGGAGGTTAGAGTGAACGGTGCTCCAAGTGGTGAAGATGTTTCCTTCTCCGTCCATCCCATAATGTTCTCAATGTGATTTAGATCAGGGGAACCAAAGGATGTTCCAAAAGAGTGAGATTATTCCTCTGGAAGAAGAAGAAGTCCTTAGTCAGCAGATATTGTGAACTGCAGCTGTTGTCCTGTTAAAAACCCAGTCATTAGCACAGAGCAGGGCCCTCAGTCATGAAGGACGCTCCCTGTAACATCTCCACATAGCCAGCTGTCGTTTGACCCCCCCTGCCTCAAACGTGCTGCCTAGAAAACATCTCAGTGGGATCTCCTTGTCATGACAGTAAAGTTGGACGCCATCAGGACCATCAATGATCCCATGATGCTCTCTGTCAAAGTCCAAATGGGCAATTTAGTGGAAGAAGACAAGGTTTTTGACAAAGCTCTTCTCTCTCTCAGACATTGTCTGATGGTTATTGTGCTGCAGTCGACTCCAGTATCAGCCTTAATTTGAGTCGAGGATCATCCTGTGTCTCGACAAACAGCCAATCAGATCCTTTGGCTCGGAGCTGGTGAACTGTTTTTGGGTCTACGACTTGTCTTTTTTGTTCCATAACCCCCAGGAGCGTTGAAGAAATTCTAAATGTCTGTCTTACTGCGTCCAAACTCAGCAGTGATGGCGTTGTGTTATGAGTGTGTGTGTGTTTATGCAGCTCAACAATCCACGTTCAAAGAGAAAGATTTTTAGTCTTTGTCATGAGGAGGTCATGACAGTGTGACTACCTGACAGAAAGTGAAAGTGACAGAAATTGCTTACTCAATTTTTGTCTCACTCCCATATCTTTTTTTTTTTTCATTTTTAAATTCTACTTCGAACCTTTTTTAAGATCCAGCAGTGCAACATGTAAATTAGTGCAATTTTTAACTGGTCTTCAGATGTTGATCAGGAGTTTTTTTATCCTTTTGATCAAACACGTCAGATTTCTTGTTTTGAACCATCTTCTTAAAGCACACTTTCNGTATGGATGATGAATTCCTGTGAGTTGTGACTGAGCAGCAACTCTCTCTCTCTCTCTCTCTCTCTCTCTCTCTCTCTCTCTCTCTCTCTCTCTCTGTAAAGGCGTCATTGTAGCTTCAGTGGGAGTTGGATTAACTTGGTCATGTTTCTGCATGCTGCAGGATAGCTGTTGTTTCTTTCTTAAGATAATGTGGTTTTAATGTTGTGGAGGGTGGTTGTGTTTTGCTGTTTTTAATGTGTTTCAAATGGATACATTAGGCACAAAGAAGCATTAACATCTATTTTTGTCTCATTTTGTTGATTAATCACTTAGTTAAGATGTTGTCTGGTTGAATAAGGAAACTCTCTAACCAGCCAGCTGTATACCATGTGAACCTCAAAGTTGAAAAAGTGTTTTGTTCCCTGTTTTTTCATCCTCAATATCATGCTTTTATTTGGTAGTTTTGGAATTCAGATCAATCAATCATATTTTATTTATAAAAAATACATTTCATAAAACACAGGGTGTAACACAAAGGGCTGATGTTAAACAAAAAATAATGCAAATGGATCAAATTTGATGCTAACACAGTTGAAGAACTTTAAAAACAAAAGATCCAATAAAGACAAGAGCTGAGCTGAGGAAAGAAAATCAACTCTTTAGATTATTACGATTATTAAATCTCTACTCACAACACCTCATCATGTCAACTAGAGCGAGATTAAATCTCAATATGGCCTGCTGCAATATTCTAATCCTAAGCAGTACAATGTTTTTTTAACCTACAATTTTTTGCAGTGGTTGTTTTGTGCTCTACACCAGTGTTACTCATCCCTGCGCAACCAAAGATCCACATTGTTGAAAACAACCTTTGCAAGAACAACAATCCAATTGGTAGAAAGTGGCAAAAACAGCAAGAAATAGCAATAAACATAAGTTCATGGTGTCAAAAGTGGACAAAAAGTAGCAAAAATATGGGCAAAACGTAACTAAAATGGACAAATAACAGTTCTTTAAAAGTTATTTTTTCCTAGTTGTGTTAATCTAAAATGGTGCTCTTTTAAAAGAGTAGTGATTTATTGTTTGGTTTCTTAACAACAAAAAATAGAGATCCTAAAAATAATTTCACGATACATAGCAGTTGCAAAATAGGAAAAAATAATCACAATCAGATTATTTTTGCAAATCATTCGGCCCTAATGACAACGCGAAACAAGTTCTTTGAATTTTTCGCAAATTTACTGGAAATTAAAATCTAAGAAATCACATGTCCATAAGTATTCACAATCTTTGCTCAGTACTTTGTTGATGCACCTTGGGCAGAAATTACAGACTCAAGTCTTTTTGAAGCACACCTTTCTTTGAGCAGTTTGGTCCATTTCTCTTTGTAATCCTGACTGTTCTCCCAGTTCCTGCTGCTGAAAAACACCCCCACAGCCTGATGCTGCACCACCATGTTTCACTGTAGAGATGAGATTGTTCAGGTGATGAGCGCTGCTTTGTTTTCTCCAAACATGACGCCTGACATTCACATCAAAGAGTTCAGTCTTCATCTCATTTGTCTCAGAGCAGAGAGCTTTCTTTCTCATGGTCTGAGAGTCCTTCAGGAGCCTTTTGGTTAACTCCAGGTGAGCTGACATGAGCCTTTTACTGAGGAGTGGCTTCAGTCTGGACACTCTAACACAGAGACCTGATTGGTGGATTGCTGCAGAGATGGTTGTCCTTCTAGAAGGTTCTCCTCTCTCCACAGAGGGCAGCTGAAGCTCTGACAGAGTTATCATCAGGTTTTTGGTCTCCTCCATGACTGAGGCCCATCTGATGGCTCAGCTTAGACAGTGTCCAGCTCTAGAGGAGTCCTGATGGTTCTGAACTTGTTCCATTCACAGATGATGGAGGTCACTGAGCTCAGTGGGACCTTCAAAGCAGCAGAAATGTTTCTGGATTTTTGCCTGGAGACAACCCTGTCTCTGAGGTCTACAGACTTTTTTTTACTTCATGTTTGGTGTGTGCTCTGACCTGCACTGTCACCTGTGGGACCTTATAGACAGGTGTGTGTGTTTCTAAATCCTGTCCAATCAGCTGAATTTACCACAGGTGGACTCCAGTGAAGCTGGAACATCTCAAGGGTGACGAGTGGAAACAGAATGAACTTGAGCTCAGTTTGGAGCTTTGTGGCAAAGGCTGTGATTACTCATGTGCATGTGAGGTCGTTGCTCTTATTTTGAACTAATTTGCAAAAATCTTAAAAAAAAAAAACTATTTTGGGTTGTCATAAGCTACACACTGTTATGCATAGAATTTGAGGAAAAAATGAACGTGGAAAAAGAAAAGTGGTGTGAATTCTGTCTGGATGTGCTGTAGTTCAAACAAATAGAAAAAGTAAAATAAATGATAAATAATAAGAGAAGCTCCAAAAAAGAAAGTTAAAGTAATTTAAGTAGAGTGTGTTGTTCCAACAGACTAAAATTTAAATGTGATTAATAAGTGAATAAATGAATGAAGTCCCATCGGCTATAGAATAAAACTCAGTCAAAATTTAATCCTGAAAATATTCAAACCCTGTGCAGCGACGTGAAAAGTCCACAACCTGAAGACCTGAGGGCTCAGACTTTAAAAACATCTCATACATAAGAAGAAGCAAGATCATTAACAGATCTTAAAAACTTATAACTTATTAAAATCAGTTCTTAAGATTTCAGCTGCCAGAGCAGAGACTTTGAAATGGGTGTGATTTGGACTCTCTCTCTTGTCCCTGTCAGTGATCTGAGCTGATCGAAATTTTGAAGCAGCTGAAGCTAAAACACCTTGTGATAGAAGCATAAACCAGCGTCTCTGCATGTGGATCATTGCTTTATTGAAACAGTACTGATCCATATATTGGTGCATGTGATCTGAATGTGGGTTCACTTTCAACTTCTGATCTTCTGACCTTCATCATCACATCTTCTCTCCAGGTTCTCCAGGCCATGGGCTACCCAACAGGTTTTGACTCAGACCTGGACCCCATGAGTTCAGATGAGAAGTCGGACGGCGAGGGGAAGAGTGAGACGTCATCACACCACAGCAATAACCCAACACACTCCACAGACAGTTCCAACACACTGGAGGTGAAACATAAAGTCACACTCTGTCTGATCATTTGAAGTTTGAATTCAAGACATTTTAATCCAAACTAGAGGGGGCGGGCTGTATTTCCTTTCAGCAAATGCATGATGTTAAAATGCTGAGCCCCAGCTCAACATGAAGTGCTTTCTTGCAGGGAAGGCTTAATGTTGAAATGCTAAGCCACAACTCTTACCTTAATATCGCCATTGCTCTGTTGGAGTTGATGCTCAGTATTTCAACATAATTAAAGAAAATGTCTGAAGTTAAGGGTGCTGTTTTGGCATAGTCTTTCAAAATAAAAGCATAAAATAAGGGTAAAAAATGGAAGCAGTAACTGTACTCTTGCAGTTCCAGCTCCTGTTCAGTGTGTTAAACTACTTAATATGCATGTTTTTTACATCCCAGGTGCGAACTCAGGGTCCCATACTGACGGCGAGTGGGAAGAATCCCGTCATGGAGCTGAACGAGAAGAGACGAGGCCTCAAATATGAGCTCATATCTGAAAGCGGTGGCAGCCACGACAAACGTTTTGTCATGGAGGTGAGATCTTTGTGCACATTCGAGGTCATGCAGTACGTCAGAGCTCACAGGTGAAGATATAATTAGAAAGAAATAGAGCAAACATTCTCAGTACTCGCTCATGTACAGAGGGAGACAGTGCAGAGAGAAAGTTGGACAACCTCACATTTAGAAACAGGCTGATCTCTGGTACAGTCAATCAGTCAACTTGGTTCCTGGAGCAGGCCGCTTCTCTGTGGGGAGTGTTGTTTTCCGACACGCCTGGCTGCTCCATCGCTCTGCTGATTGATTAGCAGGCCTGCCTGACAGCGGGGCCTCGCTAAACAAGTCGTCCTGTTCAGCCAGACTCGCCGGCTGAGTTACTGATGACTGATAAATGTATTTCTGCCTCTGTGTGTGTGTGTGCATGTCAGGTGGAGGTCGATGGGCAGAAGTTTCGCGGGGCAGGCCCCAACAAAAAAGTAGCAAAGGCCAGCGCTGCTCTGGCAGCTCTGGAAAAACTCTTCTCTGGTCCCAACGCTGCTGCTAACAAGAAGAAGAAGATTTTGCCTCAAGTAAGGACACACACACACACACACACTACCGAACACAGAGCACATGGCTTTGCACACAGACAGAATTAACACATAGGCTGTTTTCCAAACCACCTACTTCTTTACCGGTACCTACTGCTTTGGCTGAAATTCAGTATGTAGTAGTCAGTATGCAGAAACTTGCGAGATCTGCAGTTTACTATGAGTCCCTAGATGTCGTACTGATCTGGGAAAATTTCTCCAGTCTACCTGACATACCATTGCCCACAATGCACGCTGCTAATGCTTGTTTGTCTGTGCGGGAGCACTCAGGTTTAGGTGAATAACCGACACCTATAGCAGCAGATTATCCCATAATAAATCATCACAACTAAAACACAACAACACTAATCTTAGACGGTCTGTGAGATGGAAGTGAAGTGACACAGAAGAAACACCTGTGGATCTTCTCACTTCATAACATGAAGGAGGCGTTTACTTCTATGAAATTCATACACTTCTTATTCACTCTTTTTTCTTCAACTGACAGCCTATGTTAGTAACATGGATGCAGTTTTTTCCCTTGGTTGTGAAAAAAAAGTCATTTGGTTCCGGATTTATTTTAAATACACAATAACTTTTGGTGTAAGATGACAAATCAAATATGGCAATTTTGCTGTAATAAACTTCTATACCTTTACAGATTTCATAAAACCAGACCCTGAAATCTCTCCTTGAATTTGTTTTTTTAATTTTAAATAAAACCAAAGTATCCTTGAACCACTGAAAATAATGAAAAGACCAAAACAAATGTGTATCTTATTAATGTCTAATTTGACTCATCTAATTTTTTTTACTGTAACTTAACCTCTGATTGATATATTGAATGAATGATTGCAATATCAAATATACCCATGTTTTATTTTCTATATTTATGACATTTGAAAAAAAAAAGAATTTACTCCACTTTCTGAAACAGAAATCCAGAGTAGTATACTTCTAAACAGGTCCAACAAAACAGTCATGCTACAAACTACATGTGAAAGTAGTAGGTAGTGGGCAGTGCCAACCACCTACTACTTTCACATGTAGTATGTAGTAGGCGGTTCAGAAAAGAGCCATAGTCAAAGCTTTCTCCCTCAAAAGCAGGTTTCTTATGGCAGTTTACACATCCATGCTGATCAGTATCACCATAGTAGAGCAGTGAGACCATTTACGCACCTTGTTCAAGTAACTGTAATCGATAAGACTTCATTTAACAAGTGTCTGAACAGATCAGTCCTCAACACTAATCAGGCCAACTCTCTGTTTCTGCATCTGTCAATGAAGTGGATTGACGGCCTGTTTCTGCACACACACACACACACACACACACACACACACACGCACACACACACACACACACACACACATCTGTTTACCTGTGTGTCTGAATTTGTACATGTATGTTTCTGCATCACTCTCATGTCCTCTATGTGACTGTGTTCAGACTAAAGGAGCCCTGGCAGCAGCTGCAGCAGCCTCAGCAGTAGCAGCTCAGGTGGCCAGAGGAAGAGGAAGAGCCGCCCTGGCAAGAGGAGCCTTCGTCAGTGCAGCCGCACCAGGATACGTCACACCAGGTAAAGAGAGAGAGAGAGGACAAAGTTAAATATTAATTGGAATAATTATGCATTTCTCTCCACAGAAAAGATTGTTCTCACACGATCTTAATTTTAAATATGTTCATCTTTCATCATGTCTGCAATCATGTGATCACAGTTCAGCAAATATTCAGTGATCAGTGCAACTTTTTTACATCTGTAAAGTACATCCAGTCATTCCAATGTTCTGTTTATAGATGTAGCTTCTTTTCACATATCAGTATCCTCAGGATAATTTTTGGAGTCAGTGATATGAAAATGAACACGTAATGTAAATATAAGACTCAAAATAATAAAGATAAAATTAGATAACATATAATTTAGTTGTTATTCTTTCTTTTCTGACAACCTCTGGCATTTATCCAATGACGCTTATAGCTTTTTAACGCTAAATTGTGCAATGTAAGCATTTTATTTTGCTCCCACTTTTGGTTGTTTGCTTAAAATTTTATTCAAACAGTTGTCCGCTTTACCCTCAAGTTATATTGCAAATTTAAAATTACGCTTCAATCATATCTGTGAAGAGTGTTTGTGTCACACAAAGAAAGTATGCACTCCTTAACAAAATTTTAAGACCAGTTAAAAATTACACTAGTTTACATTTTGCACTGTTGGATCTTAGAAAGGTTGTAAGCAGAGTTTGAAAATGAAAGAAGAAGAAATGGGAGTGAGACAAAAATACAGCTCAAAATGAAAGAAAAAAACTCTAAAATAGTTTCAAAAATCAGTTTGTTTATACTAGATGTGAGTGTTTCCAGGAGGTTAGAGTGAACGGTGCTCCAAGTGGTGAAGATATTTCCCTCTCCATCTACCCCATAATGTTCTCAATGTGATTTAGATCAGGGGAACCAAAGGATGTTCCAAAAGAGTGAGACTATTCCTCTGGAAGAAGAAGAAGTCCTTTGTCAGGTGGACATTGTGAACTGCAGCGTTGTCCTGTTAAAAACCCAGTCATTAGCACAGAGCAGGGCCCTCAGTCATGAAGGACGCTCCCTGTAACATCTCTACATAGCCAGCTGTCGTTTGACCCACCTGCCCCAAACGTGCTGCCTAGAAAACATCTCAGTGGGATCTCCTTGTCATGACAGTTAAGTTGGACGCCATCAGGACCATCAATGATCCCATGATGCTCTCTGTCAAAGTCCAAATGGGCAATTTAGTGGAAGGAGACAAGGTTTTTGACAAAGCTCTTCTCTCTCTCAGACATTGTCTGATGGTTATTGTGCTGCAGTCGACTCCAGTATCAGCCTTAATTTGAGTCGAGGATCATCCTGTGTCTCGACAAACAGCCAATCAGATCCTTTGGCTCAGAGCTGGTGAACTGTTTTTGGGTCTACGACTTGTCTTTTTTGTTCTATAACCCCCAGGAGCTTTGAAGAAATTCTAAATGTCTGTCTTACTGCATCCAAACTCAGCAGTGATGGCGTTGTATTATGAGTGTGTGTTTATGCAGCTCAACAATCCACGTTCAAAGAGAGAAAGATTTTTAGTCTTTGTCATGAGGAGGTCATGACAGTGTGAATTCCTGACAGAAGGTGAAAGTGACAGAAATTGCTTACTCAATTTTTGTCTCACTCCCATATCTTTTTTTTTTTTCATTTTTAAATTCTACTTCGAACCTTTTTTAAGATCCAGCAGTGCAACATGTAAATTAGTGCAATTTTTAACTGGTCTTCAGATGTTGATCAGGAGTTTTTTTATCCTTTTGATCAAACACGTCAGATTTCTTGTTTTGAACCATCTTCTTAAAGCACACTTTCTAAATGAGTATGTTTGTGTTTGAAGTTCTTTCTTTAGGTGTGTAGCTCCATCTCCTCTCCCTCAGCTCTCTACTCACTCAGCCAAACTTTGTAAAGTTGTTAAATAAGTGCAGTGGGGAATTTCAGTATTGCTGGATTAAATTGGATGTAACCTCTTCTCTGACAGGCTTTGGGACACCGTATGGCTACAGCCCCGCTGCAGCAGCTGCTCCTGCATACGGTACGTGCTGCCTGTTTGTTTTGCTTCTGACCTTCTTCCACCTTCCCTCCTCTCTTTACACACTTCACCCCCCTAACATAACATACCAGAACTGCTACTGTCTGTGAGTTATTTTATTATTCTCCAGCAGGTTTGTGTTAAATCTGACCCTTCCTGTCCACTTCCTTTTTTCAATTTTCACCTTTCTTAAAAGCTACTGCAAAATCTAACCCTGTCCCAAACTTTGGAGAATCCACACAGCTCTACACTCACACCTCAACGAATTGAAACTTTATTGTGGTTTGCTTGAAGCGATGCTGTCTACGCTTCTTTTGACACATTCTATAATCAGCTGATCCCTTATCTTTCCTATTTTTTGCTGAAGTCTCTGAAAATCATACACCTGCACTTGCAGTCCTGACTCTTCCACCTTTAAAAGCCTTTCCTGGACTTTTATTAACCCTGACATCGATCTCTTACGCCGTCATCTTCATCTCTGTTCAGATTAGTGGAGTGCATAGTGTGAATTCTTCCTTTCCTCACTGGCAGTGCTCCTGTCGTTTAACTGCTGCAGCTCTCGCTCCTCACTCACAAACACACACATATACAGCAGTAACAGACATGTATAAGCTAAAAGCCATACTGGTCATGAAATGTACCCACATATGTACCTATATGCCCCATCGTCACCTCCACAGACTCAGCTTTGTGCTGGTGCACAGTGTTAGGAGGCCTCTCTCTGCATCCTGCTGCTCTGACTTTGAATGCGTCTTATGTGCAGGAAGAAACTGGTCTGGGGCCCCGTGCAGATGATTAGTGGCCCCCTGAGATCCAGCAGCTCTGTATATGAAACACTTCTTAGTTTTCCTGTTTGTGGTGGAGCTTGAACTCGTATGGGGGGTTTCTCTGAGTTACTCCACACACGATACCTTTAAACATACTCAGAATTTAACAGAAGTTTCTGCAAACTTCAGAGACTGATTTCAGATTTTAACATTATTCTTCATGAGTAGGGCTGCACAATAAATCACAAATTGGATTAAATTGCAATATGTCCTGCTGCAACACTCTAATCTCAGATTGCAATTTTTCCTTAAGCTGAAATATGTCAGAGTACTAGATATTTTTTTTGCTGTAGATATGTTCTGCTCTACATCAGTGTTACTCAACCCTGCTCAACCAAAGAGACAAACTGTTGAAAAGTACCTTTGCAAGAGAAACAATTATAAGTGGTGAAACGTGTCAAAAAGAGCAAGAAGTAGCAATAAAAATAAGTTTGAGAAGACAAAAAATGGTCCGAAAACAGCAAGAATTAGCAACAAGGGTTGATAATTGAGAGATAACTTGGAAAATGGTCAGAAAATAGCAAAAAATATAGAGATAGAAAAGTGACCAAAATGGACTAAAGCAGTCACAAGTAGCAAAAAAATTGATATTGAGTGTAGAGAAATGAACATACTGTTCAGATGCCTGACATTGCTTCTTAGAAATAGAATTCTCAATTTACGTAAAAGTAACTCTTCTTTTTTAAAACTATTCCTAGTTTTATTTAATAAATGTGCTGGTTTTTTTTATGAAGAGTGATTAATTGCTTGTTTGTGTGACAACAGATAAGATGGGGAACCTGAAAAAAAATTGCAAAATAAATTGCAATTGTAATGTCTGGAAAAATAATTGCAATTTGATTATTTTTGCAAATCATTCAGCCCTATTCATGAGCTTCTGTTGCACATGAAGTTTGGCATGAAAATAGCCCAGCATGTGGCTTCATGCTCACCCAGTAAAAGTAAATAAAATCGGAATTGCAGCTCATCCTATGCACATCTGTTCATGGCGCATAAAGCTTTAAGCTAAAATTAGGTTCTCCCTGAAGTGTCACCTCCCACGTTAGTTGTTTTAAAGAGAGATAAGACAAATATACAGCAGATACATCCTTGCAGTAATGTCTCTGTTCTGAAGCCTCACAGAGCTGCAGATAAATAATAGAAGTAAAGTATGATCTGTAAATATCATATGTGGTTTCATTTACCAGGAAAATTTGAATCATGTCCAAACTGGTGGAGGAAAATCTCCTGCTTGGCTCCACTGTGGCTTTCATTGAACTCACAATAACACTGAGAGCTTCCTCTTTGTCTCTGGAAACAAAGCTTTCATCCTCATCCCCTCTTTTTCTCTTCGCTCTGGCGTCTTTTGCTGCTTTTGGCTTCAAATGCATTTTCTCATGCTGCTGGGTTCACTAGAAGCCAGGACATGTAGTGGAACACCCAAATTACTCCATAAAACACTTAAATAAACCATAGAAAGTTATATTTCAGGAGATATTATATTACAGAACACAAATCTCAATACTCCAGAACAAAGTATATGTAGCATATCATTAAACATGGCTCACCAAAAGTGAATAAAAACCTCTATACCCTAAAACAGCACATTAACACACAGACTTAAAACCAGAGAACATATGAGGAACATAAACTCACTGGTGTGATAACATAGAATACCATGCAACATTGAACATTCATTTATAGAACATGAAAGAGAGAACGTGATCTCAGAGGAGCAGAAACATAAACCTCAGAACACAACACCAACACCAAACACATGATCAGCAAGAATAAGGAAGAGAATATAGGATAAGACTGTCACAGTTAATGTTATATATTGTGTCATCAGCCACTTAAAGCTACTAAGGTGCAGTTCTTCAAGTGTCCACTTGAGGCTGGTTGCAGGGACACTACTCTTAATGCACACCAAGCCAAAACACTTGAACAGCAAATAATATATTTCATATATTTTATTGTAGTTAACATCACAAATTTCCTCGTCTCTTTTGAAATGCCCTTAACACATCAGAGGGAGTGAACAGTAAAGTTAACCCTATGCTGCCAACCGTATCAAAATTGATACATGAGATCTACATGATACTACAGATCTCTTTTTTTATCAACTTGATAAATAGTTTCCTTGAAAAACTTTTTTATAGAAAAACAAAAGTGTTCTGTCCTGTCAGAACCTAATTTGTATCAACAACCTGAAATGTAATGAAAAAATGTAGCAAACCCATCATGTCATCACTGACCCAGAATGTAACAAATTGTTCAATGTTGGGCAAAAAATTATTAAGCTTTGGGGTTATGACATTTTTAATTACATTTCGGACACAGCACTTTTGTAATGATCAAGCAATACTATTAAGGCGATATTACATTTTATCATCACATTTATAATTTTTACTTTTTGGGCCATTGTGACACATCAAACTCCCCCCTTAAGGATTATCAGATGTTTTTGGCCCCTTTAACATACTAGAAAATACACAATTTCTCCCAGAAATGTGCTAGACATGTGCTAGAAAACATTGCAAAACCCGCCTCATATGTCAAATGTGATACAAAACTTGTGCCATATACAAATCAATTAAGCAATATTTTCTGTGGATTTTGTTAAAAGGGTTAAGTAACATCTCGGTCCGAAAAAAAATTATATAACTTTCTTATTGTTTTCTGATGGATCAGGCTTTACAGTGGTGATAATGATGATAAAAAATGATAAATTTTATTAAATACTTTGATCATGTGATCATCGTAATTTTCTCTCCGTCATGATTATTGTACACTGAACTTCTGATATTTTGACAGTCTTAATATGAAACATAGAATTACATTTAAGTGAACGGATAATTCAACACCAATCATCAACACAGGCTGTGCTGTAAGACCCAAAGCATTATGGGTTATATAACCTCTGCCCAAAGAATATAGAACCTTCTCCTGCTGGTGCTCAAATGAATCATTTTCAGTAAACTTGGATCTTAAGTTTGTGACTCTGACTATCATTCCCATCTGTTTTTGAGAGCTTGATCTCACATTAAGATCATTTTGAGATCTACAAATGTCTCAATCTGTGAATGTATCTGAAAAACAAAGACAAACACAACATTTTCTCAGGCTAAGTAAGGTAGCTGCACATATTTATTGTAAAATGCGACCGAACAAACCGAACATCTATCCCTTAATGTCGGTCTGTGTTGCTCTTGGTTGCTCTTTGAGAAGTTGAGGTTGCATTGTTGCTTTCAGTACAATTTTTTTTAAAACAGATGGAATTAGAGCAGAAATGACAATTTAAGATCCAAGCAGTAAATCAAATTCACTTTGGCTCTTCATCATCTTCTTCCTGGCTCATAATCTCTGGTATTCCTCTCCCTCTAACCCTCCACAACATGAGACACACAGTCCCGCCTCTTTTCACACACTTTTCTCACACTCCCTGGTTTGTGTAGTGTAGGCTGGTGTGTTGGACTTAGATGTGGCGTTCTGTGTTGCATAGTGAGCAGAGACACGTTGGTCTTTTGTTGGTCTCATGCAGAGCTGTGCTCTTCTCATGTCTCCTCTAGGTTTGCCCAAGAGAATGCTTCTGTTGCCTGTCATGAAAGTGCCCACCTACCCAGTCCCCCACTACCAGTTCTTTTAGCACAGGAGACACATGCACCAAACCTCTTTTTCTTTTTTTTTTCTAAACAACAAACCAAACGCTTGTTCCAAACCATACCATTCATTTTCTATAAGGGAAACTGGTCTTCTTTTGTTTTTTATTCCACCAGTGATGTGTGAGATCTAAGGATTTGAGCTGAAGATTTGTAAAGCCGCTTTTGTTTTATTTTATTAAAAAAATGTGTGTATATGAAAAATGCTGCAGGTTTAAATTCTTAAGAGATAAGCAAAAACTTGAAGGATTTCTACTGTGAATTGTGACCTCGTCTTTGTGTGTGAATCAGCCTTTTGTTTTCTGTGTAGGGAGCGGATAGCCTTTGCAATATGAGACACAACACACATACTCTGTACAAAGTAAATAATGAAGTGAGCTGTGTGAAGCATTGATAGAGACATTAAATTGTTTAAAGTTGAATAAAAGAGTTTATCTGTTCTCAAAGCTGAGCCCTGTGTATATCTGATGTGAAGGTTTTCACTTAGCAGCTCTTCTTGGGTCCAATTTGACTATTTTAAAAAAGAAAAGACTCACAAATTCATTCAGCATTCACACCACACCCTGACCCAGACTTACATTTAGCTTCAGTATTCCACTCTCATACATGCACACACAATGAATTTCAATCTCCGTGAATGTCTCAGTGCGTCCTCATCGCATCTTTTTGACCCTTTAGCTTCTATGAATTCAGAGAGACGCTGAGGAGACAAAAGATGAATTTAAAGAGCTGCAGTCTGCACTCAGCTGCTCAAGCTCATTACGGGTATCAGAAGTGTTACCAACAGTACAGAGATCTTTACTACATGATCACACAGGAAGAGAGCAGTACGTCTGGAGTAGTTTGAACTCTACACGTGACTGATACACCCAGATATGAGATCTTTAAAGGATTCAAACATTACTGAAGCTGTGTTGTGATGTCTTGTTTTATTTCATTGTTGTATTTTTTTGTGTTCATGTTGCACACACAGTTATATATAGGGATGCACGATATATATTGGTGCATATCGGTATCGACCGATGTTGGCTCCAAATAAAGTATTAGTTATCAGCAGATGTCAGTGTGTTATCAGGCGAAATTAAATTATTAAGTGCCGAACCAAGGCACCATGACCCTGGTGTGAGGAAAACATGTATAGCAGAACATGTGAACAGAAGTTGTTAAATCGGCCAAATTGCTCCTGGTTGTGGGTATTGTTTTGATTGACTCAAGGAGAGCATAAAGTGGTCGAGCATTTTTATTATTTTGCACGGAAAATAATATACAGTCATGGACGAAAGTATTGGCACCCCTGGAATTTTTCCAGAAAATACACAATTTCTCCCAGAAATTGTCGCAATTACAAATGTTTTTGCTATGAATGTGTTTATTTCCTTGATGTGCATTGGAAAAACACAAAAAGCTAAAATTTACACAAAACAAATTGGGCTATCTTTTTATGTCTCTTAGTCAGCAGTGGGGTTCTCCTCTGTCTCCTGCCATAGCACTTCTTCTCACTCAGATGATGACGTATGGTCCGAGCCGAAACTTCTGCTGCCTGGGTCTGTAGAACAGTTTCAATTTGTGTCGAAGTTGTCTGAGGATGTTAATCCACCATTCAAACTATCCTGTGTTGAATTCTTTTGTCATTTTTTCACTTCCGTCCTCGTCCAGGGAGATTAGCCACAGTTCTATGGGTCATAAACTTCTTCAAAATATTACGTACAATAGACAAAGGAACTTCAAGATCTCTGGAGATGGTTTTGTATCCTTGAGATTTATCATATTTCTCAACAATTTTGCATCTTAAGTCCTCAGACCCTCCTCAGCTCTTCTTTCTCTTCACCATGCTTGGTGTGATACACAAAGGTTATGTCAACTTTTATACATTCTAACTGGCGTCAGGTGTGATTTCTATATCACCAGCACCTGTTACTTGCCAAAGCTGAGTTTAAACAAGCATCACCTGCTTGAAATTAAATGATTTACCCACAATTCTAAAAGGTTGCCAACAGTTTTGTTGGCAAAAAAAGAATTTCAGGGGTGCCAATACATTCGTCCATGACTGTATAACAAATGTGATAGGAGGATGTACCATATCACTGTTTGCTAATTCCAATCCAGAAGTTGAAGATCTCTGCAATTTGGTTTGCGGAAAATTATTGTTTTTGGTATTGGCATTGATTTTTGGCTAAATAAGTAAAATATTGGCATAGTGAATTTCATTCAAAACTCTAATATCGTGCATCCCTAGTTATATTTATGTGTTTTAGCTGCTTAGTCAGAAGAATGGCTCAAAACCAAGCTTTTAGTCAACAGTTCAAATATGTGTCAGTCTGCTTCAAGGATAATCAGGTTTTACTGATTATTAATTATGTGTCCAGACTTTGCTATAAAGCCTTCAAATGAAAAAGTTTGTTCACGTTTGTCAAAAGTTAGTCAGTCCAGACTGTGTCGTGTCGTCTCTTCACGTCTATGAACCATCTCACCAGCACCAGATTTCCCCCTGACGACGTCTGCATGGTTACAGCTATGAGGCGCAGCCATTGGATGAGAGGATCCACTATCTTATCCAATGGTTGGTTGAGCTCCATCAAGTTTTTGTGAAATGTTTTTGAATTGAAAACATTTTCTTCAATCTGATTGTGCTGATTGAAGAGCCTCTTCTGTTTTTCATCTGATCAGCATTTCTTTGTTTATTTTTTTGTTTGTGCACAAAAGCTTAAACCTCGGAAGATTTGACTCTTTCACAACTAACCTTCACTACCAGCCAAGTGTTTTGGAACAGCCCAGTTTTTCCAGTTTGTTATTGACATTGAAGCAGTTCAAGCAATGAAAAGCTTGAAATGGTACAAATGTAAGTGTTGAAGTACCAGAGGTTGAAATACAGTAATATACAAAAAGTTTTTTTTCAGGTGAACAACTTAAAGCTGCAGCTATGAAGATCGGTCAAGCCTTGAAAGTTGGTGCCACCAATTCTTACAGATGTCCCAACTTTTGATTTGATTGATTGATTTTGAACATGGCAAACTAAAAGCAAGGAAAAAAGGAAACAAATCAGTAATAGATACAATAAGTGATAATCAAAATTAAAAATAACAACAATAATAACAAAAACAAAACAAGACAGTATCCTAAATCTACATTTTCTTCTGTCTCTCAGTTTACATGCTCGAAAGGAAGCAGGAATAAGTACACACTTATTTAATCTTACCTTTTGAATTTTACTTATTCTTAATTGAAACATTGCACAAAATTAACCAATATTTAACAACATATTGAATGTATAATAGATCATAGATCATTTTCTTGATCACCTACAGTTACACTCTGTGTGTAAAAGCAGAGCTGGAAACACTGCAGAGCCTCCTGGGCATCATTTGATCAGAATTTTACTGCAAAAAGTCATGAGTTAATCTAAAAACGAGGAGGAAAAGGAAGTTAATGATAGAAAAGAGACAGACTGACATTAGACTTAAAGGTGTGGGTATTTCCTACGGAGGAATTACAAAGAAAGTAAGTGTGATTAGAGTTTTCTTTAACATCTCAAGACTCAGAAACTGAGACTGGAAACTCTGACAGAAAGAGGCAGAACCGACGCAAAACTAGAGCCAGAAGAACAGTTTCTAAGGTTCAAGAGCTTCAAAGAGCTCACAGTGAGAAGTCTCCATTTCATTTACTGTGAAGAGGAGACTTTGAGATGCAGCTTTAAAAGGTCCGACTGTGGAAAAAAAGACATGAATGAGACTACTGTAGACTGGAAGAAGGTGGGATAGACAAATGGATCCAAATTTGAAATCTGTACTTCATCACACAGGATTTTAGGAGAAGAAAAGATGTTTCCTCAGTGTGTGACATCAACCCTTAAACATAGAGGAAGAAGCTTGATGGCCTGAGGTTGTTTTGCTGCATCCAGGGTCTGACACTTGTACTGAGTGAGAGATAGCATAAAAACAAAATGGCTACCATAGCACTGTCCAGCACTATGCAGTACTATGGGGAACAAACATAGTTGGTCAAAGGTTCATCCTCCAACAGATAATGACCCAAAACATCAGTTCAAGCTCTGCCAGAAGCACTTTAAGAATAATGAAGAAGAGAAACAGCTTGAAAACATGGAGTGGTCGTCACAGTTTACGAACCCTTATTTAGCTTCTTTGGGAGAAAGTGGACAGAAGAGTGAAGGCAAAGCGAGCGCCACTCGCATATGGGAACTTTCTTGCGACAAAACGTTCAAAAAACAACCTAATTGAAAACTACTTCATTAGTTTTTTTCAAATTAAATTTTTCTTCGTTCCATACTTTCACTTCAGAGTACCATGAAACAATAAACAACATAATTTTCAATAATAACTGAAAAAAGTGGGCTGTTGTAAATCTTAATTCATATTCACTCTTTACCTTTTTCTTTTAGTGTCCTGTTGTGAATTGTAAGACGACTTTCTTAGACTTACCACATTTTCAGGTCCAGAATCATAAAATCTGAATGACCAAACATTATTTCAGGAAATACTCTTTTCCCCTTTATAGATGAGAGTTTTACAAGAAGTTTGATACCTTACACCTAGTACTTTATACTGAATATTAAGTTACAAACAGCTGCCTGATAGCCTAGCTTAGCATCAAGACTAGCAACTGGGATGCATGAATCTCTGTTCTAGTCCCCAGATTTGTTCTATTCCTCCTAGAAAAATTCTGACACACCTGTCCACAGTAATTTTAGTCCAATCTCTTGAAAAAGCTCCCAATGAAGTTGTAAAATATCCCAGCTGCTGATCTGCCTTTGACTTTAAACATCAAAATCAAAGATGGCGGATTGTTGTCACTGTGTTCAGAGTCACCTGGTGTCTGAGTTTAAAGGGTTTGAGTCTTTAATTCATTGTGTCTGAAAAGCCAATTTCAATAGAGTCACTTTATCTGTCGAGGCTAAATAAAATATAACAGTACTCAAAAAACCGATAACTATTCCCATTTATTCTAATGTTGTGTAGAAGTTTCTGGTCTCCTGGAGGATTTTTAAATTCTGCTCTGTATTTTATTTCCTTCTAAAAGACTTGAAGTAAACTAAAAACTGGGTTACCTCATCCTCTGAATCTCCCCTGAGTATTCTTTGTTTGTATTAAGTCTTGTCTCTGTTTTGTCAAAGAAGCAGAAGTTTGTCGTAAACACTTTGTTTTGTAAAACTCTGAGTCTGTTTTGAAGGACTGCTGGTAATCACCCTCCTGCTGTCTCTCTCTCTCTCTCCTCAGGCGGTCTTTTCATTGACAATCCTTTCTACCAGCCACGGACCATCGCTCCTTTTATCATCCACCTGGGTCCACAGGATCTCTTCTCTGACTTCTAGAGGCGGCAGGTTGTTGGGAAACTGTCTCCACATTAACCTGTCTGTTCACACAGGACCTGATTTCCCCGTCCGTCTGAGTGGGCTGCCTTTCCACCCGGGTGACGGACCCTCGGATCTGTTTCAGTTTGAAATCAGTTTGAAACCAGTTTAAGCGGCGTGCTGGAAAAGCATCCAGCCGGGCGGGAACTGTCTGACCCGCCGTCTGAGAGGTTCTCTCTTCTCTTCTCTCGTCTCCTCAGAGAGAAACTTTACACGAAGCAATACTGGGATTTTACACGAAAACGCTCAGCTGTGACTGCTGCTGAGGCTGGGCTCTTTTTTTTTTTCTTGAAGCAATACACGTGAACTCCTCTCTTCGAGCTTACTTACTTGAGAAGATGTGAATGTCCGAAGGAGTTTTACCCACACAGCATTGCAATAGCTCATTCTGATTGTATATTCACTGTATGTGTGTGTACGTGTGGCTATAACAAGACTATAAACACATATATGTATGGTGTATGTTTCTATAACGACGTGTTGACAATAATATTACTATATGAGGCTGTATTTATGTAAATATTCTATAAAATATAACTATTGTTGGTATAAATTATTTTAGAATTATAAAGTGAGATGTAACTGTTATATCACAGTATAGCTTTCTTCCAATTTTATATACACTGAGCAATCCAAGCTAGTCCTAAGAGATGCAATATTATCTTTGGTATTCCTATTAACCTGTGCTGTTAGAAGAATATGCTTCCTTCTCTCCTTCCCTCCTTTCCTCCTCTCTTTCTCTCTCTCTTTGATGTCTTTCTGAGCCTTTCTGAGCACGCTCTCTGCTGCCCGAGGTTTGTTTACATGTCCCGGACCAGAGGTGCTCTCTACTGAACTCACTCATAACCTACTCACACACACACACGCACGCACACACACACTTTTCCTGTCAGAAAGCACATTTTCTATAGTCTCACTGCTGGCAGGGAATACTGCTGTTACAAGTACAGTACTGTATATGTATGATATGTACAAACTCCCATCACCACACGTCCACACACTCAGCCATCGTCGCTCAGAATAACCCGTCATCTCCGTCCCGCTCGCCTTAGGGACCAAAAGCACAGCTCATGCTCTCCCGTTTCTACCCCCCCTCAATCAAAACACACACGCACTGACCTGACACACACCCTTCCCTCCAACCTTGAAGGGCAGTTGTGGATGTGATGCTTCAGGAAGCAGCAAAAGAGTAAACGAAAGGCCTCGAAGTGGCACCGAGCGCAGGTGGAGCCTGAGAGTGGAAGCTTGAGTTGACTTTTTGTGTTTGTGCATGTGCATCAAGGCAACGATAGCAGCGGATGCTTGTTTTGGTTTGTTGACAGCGAGACCGGAGGGTTCAGATGTTTCTGTTTGGGCTCAGGTGCCGTGATTTGAATGTTTGGCTACAAGTGTCATGTGATAAAGCATTAGCTGAGGATGAGGTGGAAAGAAAACAGACAAAAAATACTTTACTTTTGAAAATGTGAAGCCTCATCAGAAAGCTAGTTTTCTACATTCAAGGTGAAAATCTGAAACTATATTTGTGTATATTATGAGCTGGACATGTGTTGGTGCTGTTGTGAATGTGCCTGTGTTTAAGAAAATCAAACTAAAACTCCATCTACTCCTCCAAACTCGCTTTTGTGTTGGTTGAATGTTATCTTCAGAGAAGTGACACACTCCTCTCATGAACAGCTGTGGTGCTGGCACGCTGGTCCTCACTTGTTTCTTATTTGTCAGCCTCTGACAGAGATGAGACGTCAGACAGCAGCAGACGCAGAATCAAACAGAATGTGCATCAAAAGACTTTGATTCTCCTCACGCTCCCCTTGATCTGGGCACCAGCTTGATCTCTGCTGTTTGTGCCAGCTTTGATTTATTAAAAAAAAAAAAAGACACGTCTGTGAAAGAGACTGAAGACTTGCTGAGGGCCCGGAGCCAATTTTTCCAAACAATAAGTCAAATTTGACACAGAGTGAGGGACACACTCAGCTGATGGGATGGAAAATTGGAGAATTTAACAGAAAATGGAAAACAATTAGCAGAGATTGTTTCTAGCTGTGTTTGAAGTCTCAGATGAATAAGGTGAAGTTTGGTTCTTTAATTTAAAGCTCTTGTCTTTAATCGACATATAAGTCACATGGTCTGATCTTCTCTTCTTGGAGCAACGTTCATAAAATAAGAAACATTCAGCTTTGAAAAGATCATTTGAAGTTTTACTGGTCCATCTACAACAACTCTCAGTCTGCCTCTTCAATAAGCTTTATCAATATCTTATCCCTTTATCTTTGTTTACATGTGAGAACCATCATTGGTTTTTGTTTACATCCGTTAATAAACTTCCAGGACCATCTCTCATCTCCAGAATCAGGATATTCAAACGTCTCCTCCTCTCTTCTAAAGTAATATTTGAACGTATTTATTGACTCCACATCTCTTCAGTGGGAACCGCTTGTTGTGTGTCTTACTGGTTTTCCTCAAACTCATCTCCGTCTCAAAGTCTTGACATTTTTGCCCTGACTCTTCGTCCTCCAGAGGAATTCACATGGAGGTGAATAAGTTGGAGTGTGACCATGTGGAAACAGAGCTCCACTATACCAGAAGAATTTCTCCTAATTTCCCCTCTGCCCCCTTCTCCCTCTCTCTCCCTCTCTCTCTCTCTCTCTCTCGGACTCGGTAGTCCTCTCTGTCCAGATGGCCCACATTAATAAGGCAGACAGTCATACCTCAGTGAACAACCTTTTCATTTCCCCTTCCACTACAGACACGCAGGAGGAGTCAACCTGAGCGCTGACCCTGTCCTCCTCCTCCCCTCCTCCTCCTCCTCCCCTCCTCTCCTCCTCTCGCTCTGTTAGCCGGACTGCCCGGCTTAGAGCTCGGGGAACAGTCAGTCTGAAGCAGACTCTTACGGTCTGGTGGATCTCTCTGTGAGCGGGGGATTTGTTGTTTCCTGGTCAGACTGAGGTCTGAGTTTTCCTCACTTTTGATTCAAAAGTCAGAAATATAAATCACTGAGTCCCAAACAACAGAATCAGCCAGAGATTTGACTTGAAAAGGTGTAAAACTATGTTTTTTTTCTGTCTTGTACCAGGAGCGTACCTAGAGGGGATTCAGGGGGGGTTTAAGCCCAAACATGATTGGCCACCCCTGGTGCCAACCTGAAACTCTATGACTATAATAGCTTTTTTACCTGGTTAAAGGTGGAACTCATGTCCCTGTGTTGAGCCCCAACAGCTGGTTTAACATTTCATTTGTGTAACGCCTTAATTTAAGTATTTAAAGCAGGGTGGGCAGCCAACTTCCCTGAGGGTTTACATGAGAAACAGAGACTGTTGTAGAGGGCTGATTCTTACATGTGCTAAATATTTAAAGAGAAGGTGATACATTATTTGGTTTTGAGCTGCTACCTAGAAGAATATTTGTGAAGATAAGTAATGAAAAAAATGGAGCGTATCAAATATAGGATTTAAGAATGTATATAATAAAGCATCTAAAAGTTTAATGTTAATTACCCAATATTATACTATAAATTTTGACAAAAAATTGATGAAACTTCACAAAATTATGTTCAAAGTATGCTTGACAGTATGTTACATAACAGGAAGTAGTTTTGGGACAAGGCGATCATAATTACTGTTGTGTTTTCCCGATCGTCTCTAAAGAAAAGCGTCATGCTTCACTTCCTGCTGATTGAGCAGTGACAGCTGAATATCAATTACAACAAACACGTTCATACCAGTTCAGATTTGAAGACAGCTTCCTCTGGTTGGTGTCATTCATAAAAAGAAAGAGATAATACGCTCAGACAAGCTTTTGTTCTTTCAACAATAGCTGTGTTTAGCTCACAAACGATGCACTTGCCCTTCCCTGTGCCTCTCCGCTGGAAAAAAATAGAGCAGAGGAAGTCAGGCAGAAGAGGAACAGTGATGTTTCCTGGATGGAGCACTTTTATAAAAGGTCCATGTTTGTTTTAAAGAATTTAAGGAGGGCTACAAAGAAGAAAGAAACAAAAAAAGAAGATGAAAAGAAAACTTTTTATTTCTGTAAATGAGCACAAACATTCTTTGTGTATAAAACAGAACTCACCTTATTGTCAGTAGGCCAGTTTGTCAGAAAATTAGTTTGGGTTTTGTGGCTATTCTTCACTCTCAGTTTTCACTAATTTGCATCCTATAGAATTTGTACAGATCAGAGCTGTCTTAACCTGGGGGCACAAGGGGCAGATGTGCAGGTCCTGCCCACCCCCACGAGTTCTGTGGGCCCCACAGATCAGAGAAAAAGGTTTTTATTTTTATATATTTTGTTTTTCGGTTGTTGACAGAGAGGAGTAAGCATGCAAGAGGCTGACCTGTGAAGAAAGATGAGTCACAGCCATACACTGAAAATCATGGACGCTATGACACTTGGCTCAATGTGAGGTCTCCACAAAAACTGCTCCCCCTGGTGACTGGCTGCAGTATTAGAAGTGGTAAAACTTTAAAAATTGTTACACCTCAGAAATGTAGAAATGTTTCTCACATTCTTACACTGCTGTGATATGAAGATATAATGTGGCTGCATTGTGTTCAAGTCCTCTTTTTTTCTGAGAAGTTCTTTTTCATAATTCGCAGACATTAAAAACTGGATTTTAAGTTACGTTTCATGATAATTGACACTATGTCCAGACAAAAATTTAAATGAAATATTGGTGATGAGTAGTCGAAACATCTGAAACTTTTTTTCAAGGTTCCCACCAAGAAGACTGTGACCTCATATGGTTTGAGTCATGTGACTTTAGAGCAAACCATTGATAATTTATTGAGTCCTTTTTTCAGTGGGTAACTCAGTTGACGGATTTCTTGTACATATACAAAATAAATAATTTTATGGATGTTCAAATAGTTTTTTAAACACTTTTGCTATGTTTAAAAGATTATTTTGAACAAAAAGTGCTGGAAATAATAGAAAAAACAGGTATTCTAGTGTTAATTTTGAAGGGCAAACTTGACATTGAAGGAATGAGACAGCGCCCAAACTGCAAATTCTCATACACATTTTGCATTTTTTACTAAATGAATTATGGATGCTGTTATTTTTCTGTGTTAAATGAATGTCAAATATCACCCAAATGACCCAATAGAAAAATGTTCATTGCTTTAAATCAATATTTTGGATGTGAAATATACCCTTAATTATAGAACCACTCCTTTACTACTTCATTTATCTTTATTGTAAACAAGAATCTTCAATCAAAACTATACTAAGAGTGAAGAATATAAACTGAATCTAATCTAATTTTCTGACTAATGGGCCTTTTTAGAACAGGGCATGTCCAGCGTAAGTGAGGACGTTTTTCCCTGTAAACAAAAAGGAGGATGAAAGATGTTTCTCCTGTCAGTCTGAATGAAACATCTCTGTGGATTAAACAGAATCTGTATCTATCAGTCTTAGTATATGAACTGTGATAACTGTGAAGTAGAGGAGCTTAAATAGTTCCTCTAAGGAGTGGGTGAGGTTTTACAGTGTGAGGAGGAGTTTTCAGTAGATTTTCTTCTCCAGATCTGAGGGAGCAGGACACAGCAGCAGCCGTTGTTTTCAGAACACCCACCCTCTTCCTGCACAAACAATGCCTCTGTTTGGGCGATCGGCAGTTACACCTGTACATCTGAGAAGCACAAAACACCCACACATCGTTCTCAGGGCCACCTGACACACTTCCACATGTATGCAAATAGAAAACACACACACACACACACACACAAGCAAATGTGTAATTATTCTTGTAAATATTCCCACGATAAGATGTGAGCACATAGAGACAGCATGACGTTCTTTGCTCTGTTGGTTGTAAATGAAACGGTGTAATGTACGGTGCATCGCGAGGGTCACAAAGAGCTTCAGGAATTCAGCCATGAAGAGAGAATGATCCGTCAGCGTGTGTTTTTTTTCTGAAAAGATGTCTGTAGCAGTGTATATATTGGATGAGTTTGTTTTTTTGGGAGAGAAGAACGAGAATCATCAGAAACAATGTTTGGCACCAAATTCAGGAGCTTTGCACGTTTTAGAAGCCGCAATATGTTCGTTCACCGGGGGTGTCGTGAGTGCTTTCGCTGCCAGGTACGAAAAAGAAAGACTTTTAATTTGGCGGGACAATTTCCCACACGATACCTCTTCATCCTCCTGCCAGGTCAAAGGTCAGGAAAGGAAAAGGGATTGTTGCAGAAATGCTTTTTGGATTCAGGTTTGTTTGGTGCGATGGGACTCATGCAGACACCAAAGACTCTGAAGCCTTTGTTGCACAAATCTGAGGATCCCAGCAGCCTCAGGGGGGAGGGGGGGCAGCATGGTTACAGCATATCAGGTGATGAAATAAGAAAACACAATCTCACTGCGAAAGGAGAAGGAATCAGCAGAGAAAGTTGGTTTAATAACTTGGTTTATGTGGCTGCAGGGCGAGAAGAGCTGGAGAATAATCCAGAAAGTGCATCTCTGAGTCGCTCTGAAGTGTGTGCAGAGCTGCAGAAATAGATCCAGGATCATGTTTCAACTGCTGAGGCAAAGTCAACCTGAGCAGATCATTTTCTCCCAGGTGTGTTTGTGTGTGCGTGTGTGTTTGTGTGTGTGTGTGAGAGTGCCAAGGAGGCAAATGTGTGTGTTTATCCGTCAAGCACATAGACAGGAGGGAAAGGGAAGCTCACACTCCACACTCATGTGCACACAAACCGGTAAACACCCTACGCGGTCTCACACACACACACACACACACACACACACAGCATGTTGTTTCATACTTTGCCATCACGGCTCTGCTGATTGTTAAAATCCCATCTCCTGATAAACGATCAAAGCATTTTGGTTGAGAATGTACACTCGTCGTTTTAGTGATTGTAGAGTAGAATGTATTTACTCATAGAGAGAGTAAACTTGCTTTTTTGTAGAGAAGCATATATACAGAATATATATGGATACATACATATATATAAATATAAACATCTATATATCTTTTGAGCTACTTGTGTGTGAGAGCTGTTTTGGGCGCATCCACCTTCATATTTTTCCCCTTTTATCAGTTTTTATTTCTAATGTTTCGACAAAAGTAGCGTCTTATGAGTGACGAGTGTTTACGTTTCCTTGTAAATATGATTTTTTATTTTATTTTTGACAAAAAGGGGATTAAAAGAAACTGTTTTAAGATGCCGCCTTCGAAATGATGAGGTGATAGGAGATCACAGAGTGTGTCTGATCCGTGAAAGTCTCCAAGTTGAATGAACTGTACAATAAAAACAGGACAGGAGGCTGAAGGAGGCCGATGATGCTGAATGAAGGTCTTTGAATTGGCTGTAGTAGCAACATCCACAGCGGTGATGATCTGTGGTCCTCACTGTTTTTGACATAATCTATGCTTGATGAATAAATGAGAGGAAGTGCTGAATCTCTACATGTGAGTACGTCTTTTTATTCTCAGCTCTGAAGACTGAAGGACAGGATCAGAATGGAAATGGAAAAGGACACGATTTTAAAAAATGACAAGTGTGGGATAAGTGTAACTAGTGGAGACACATGAACAAAGAGGACAAACATCTTTTCTCACTGGAATTAACTATTTTTTTAAAATATAAATTCATTAAGAGCTTCATGAACATCTAGAGTTAAAAAAAACTCATTCAAGAACACAGAACTCTGAATTACTGCAAGAAAATTATTCAGATCCTGATCCTGCCATAAGAACTTCCTGACATATTTTGTCCATATCGCCCCCTAGTGGAGAACATTTTCATGACCTGGCTCAAAATTCATAACTAAACCAGCTTGAACCAAATCAGAGCCAAATTCACCCTTGGACATAAAAAGTAAGGTACAAGACCCAACAAAGCAATAGGAGGTCAAAGTTAAAAGTTTTTATTAAAGAGAAATGATTCTGATTGTATTAGCAATTAATCAATACCTCAACCATACTAAGTTTATAATTTTAATCTGACAAAAGTTTCAGCCACACTACCAGTTTAAACGTGACTTTGTACTTAATGCTAATCTTAAATGCTAGCAGGCTAAAGTCTCACAGGGACTATCTGTACTATCTTGACCTCCTGAGGTCTGAGCAAAAGATGAGATGAGCAGTGTCTCTAAATGTGGCTCAGGTAAAAAAAACGAAGTATCATGGGTTTGAGAAGCAGAAATGTAATATCCACATACAGTTGTGCCCAAAAGTTTACACCCTCCAGCAGAATTTCTGATTTCTTTGACCTTTTCTCAGAAAATATGAATGATCACACAAAATCCTTTCTGTCACTCATGGTTAGAGGTTGGGTGAAGACATTTATCAACAAAGAACTGTGTTTACTCTTTTTAAATCATAATGACATCAGAAACTTAAAAAATGACCTTAATCAAAAGTTTCCACTCTGGTGGTTTTGTCCTGATAAATGCACAAAAGTGAACACAAATGTGTTTGAATGTCTACTAAAGGTAACCATCCTCACCTGTGATCTATTTGCTTGTAATCAGTGTGTGTGTGTGTATAAAACAAATGAACAGGGTCATTTTTGAAGTTCCTGTCGTCATTATGATTTATAAAGAGTAAACACAGTTGTTTGTTAATACATGTCTTCACCCAACCTCTAACCAGTAGTGACAGAAAGGTTTTTGTGTTATCAGTCATATTTTCTGAGACAAGGCCAAAAAATCAGAAAATTCTGCTGGAGGGGTGTAACTTTTAGGCACAACTGTATGTGCATGCTGGGTCTGATGCTAAAAGCTAATCAGATGTTAGTTTAGTGTATGGCTGAAGAGGATTGTCAGGAACTTGTTATAAAGTTTTGTATGGTACCACATTTTACACAACATCAGTAACTATACTCAAATAAGCAAAAAGGACTCAAACTGTCCATTAAAAGTGTGACTACAGCTGATTGGCTGACATCTCTGATCCAGTGATCAAATGAACTAATGTGGAGAAAAACTCGTGTTCACACTGAAAATTGAGCTTCCTAATGGACAAATCCTTCCATAGGTTGGTCCTTCAGGTCAGTAATCGATCAGAGAAACAGAGATTTGATCAAACTGACACCTCTCTCCAACCACAGTCGGCCCACATATGAACAGAATAAGCCGTCCTGCAATCCAGACACCTCATAGTGAACTCTGAGCACAGCAGGCTTCGTCTGGTTGTAATGAGTGTCTACAAAGGTCAAAATAACAACAAAAAGGGAACTCAAATATTCAGATAGTATCTTTGTTAGGGATGCATGATGTTTGATTTTTGGTTTTAACCGATATGCCAATATTTTACATCTCATCAAGCCGATAATCAATACCAATATTTTTCCTGCACACTAAATTGCAGAGATTATCAACTTTCCTCTGTTTTGGAATTAGTGTGCAGTAATATGGTGCATACTCTCATCACATTTGTTGCATAATATTCTTTTTCTGTAGGAAATAATAAAATAGTGATAAAGTAACTTAACAACTTAATGCTTGAGTCAATCATAACAAAACCAACAACCAGGGACAATCTGGCCAATTTCAGAAATGACAAAGTGAGGAAACATAACTTCTGTTCACAGGGAACATGTTGCACCGTGGATGTTTTCTTTGCATGTGGCCCTTAGGTCATGCATTTAATCAAGTAAGCAGCTACCCATTGTAACATGCTAATATATGCTGATAGCCGATAGTTTATTTTTAAGCCATTATCAGCTGATACCCATTTATACTGATATATATTGTGCATCCCTGATTTTTGTTTGACTTCATGAGACACTACGCTAACAGTTGTTAGCATAGTTTCACCATAAAAAGCTCAGATTGTGACACCCAGCAGTGCTAATACCCATACGTTTATGTCAAACTCTAACCACACAGTCGGGGTCGTGAGCGATAATTGGTGAGATTTTCTGAGAAGACTTTGAGCTCACGGCTGCACAGCAACACGAGCTGTCAATCAGAGCGAGAGCAGCTCTGCTGACGGCTGAGTCTGAGGATCCAGTGACATCCACAGTCAACACCAGCAGCACACAGACTCTGCCGCCAATCATCCTGCACAGCTTACCAGGGTGTTAGTGCAGAGAAAAAGAGCAAGTGATATAAGATGGAGAATAAGAGCATTTATGTGAGAGAACAAGAGGAAGAGGGTGAGGATTAGAGCTGTCACATGACAGTCCTCTGGGTAAATGAAGCTCTGCTGAGACAGAGCAGGGAGCATCAATGAGGCAGTTATTTTTGCCTTCGACTTAATTTTCCTGAAAGCTCACCTTTTACAGTATCATGTCAAGGAAAGTAGAAGGAAATAAAGCTGAGTAAATACAAGTGTCAAAAATCTGAATGTAATCCTGTTTAAATGTCGACAAAATGAGCCTGATGAGCAAAACTCTTCTCCCTAAAAATTCCCCATTATCTGTAGAAATGAACCCGTGATGAGACCTGAAGCACGTCTGACCACAGTTTAATGATAAAACTTGGCTCTGTTCCTCCTCTCACGTCCCTGATCTCAGAGTTATGTACACACTAATCTGGAAAACTAATAAGACACAGTATCCCAGAGGCATCTCTCTGCGTGGTCCACATTCAAACGCTGCAGAGTAATAAAGGAGCCGGCACAGCTGACAGCTCCTCAGGATGACCTGTATTCTGTTTCAGCTGGTAACAGGAAGCTCCGACGTGCTCACAAATCAGGGTAATTTGACAGAACCCGCTCCCTGGCTGCTCATGCTGGACATCAGTGGCTGTTAATAGAAAGTCACACTGCGGTGAAGATTTAACAAGGCTTGTTTACAAATAAACCATCTTCAATAGAAAACTGTTTCAGCTCAAACATGTCAGTGTTCAGTGTTTGTTATGTTAGAATAAGAGTATTTTAACAGAGCTAAAGGTGGAATCAAAAAAAAAACCTCACAATCTGAAGAGGACATCTGAGCTGTTACAAAAAGTGCTTTTCAACTGAGATTTTCTCCAGGAACTAAGGTCTACATTTAGTTCTGGGCCTATGAATTTACCCCTGAAAGTGGCCCTGCCTGAGGGTAGAACTTTTCCAGAAACTGTGTAGGGCCTCCAGGCTGAACATTTACAGTCTGAAGAATCAACCAAGGAGCAACATTGTTTAAAGAAATGAAGCCTATGAGGAAGTGCTAAAAGCTACAGTGGACGTAACGAGGTTCGGCTCAAACTGAAGCCTCCAGCAGATGCCCCGCCCCCTGGTGTCTGGCTGCAGTATAGGTCATAAGCCCCGCCCCCTGGTGTCTGGCTGCAGTATAGGTCATAAGCCCCGCCCCCTGGTGTCTGGCTGCAGTATAGGTCATAAGCCCCGCCTCCCCATGCATTACAGATATGAGCCAGGAAAACTTTAGAAAATTACGATACCTCGTGGAAACGTTTCTCTCATCTTTACACTAAGGTGGTATGATGATGTCATCTGGCTGCATGGTGTTCAGGTGTTTTTTTTTTTTCTGAGAAGTTAGTTTCTCATTAGTTATTGGACGTTCAAAACCGTGTTATAAGTTTCGTTTTACGATAGTTGACAGCTGCCGTTCGTGAGTAGTTTTTATCGGGGATATAAGAAACTTCAGGAAAGAGCCAAAAGGAGACTAAACCTTCTGAAGAAGAAGAAATAAATATTTTTATTTCTCTTTTTTACTTGGCTCCACCGGAAATTCTCTACTGCGCAGACTCTGGCTGCACAATGGCGGCTAGAGAAACGAGGTTTTTTGGCTTCAAAATTGTAGAACGGTTACAGGCGGGAGCACGTTGTCCATTCTATATACAGTCAATGGTTGACACATTGACTTGAATTCATCCTAATTGATTTTTTGCCGTGACGCAGCGGAGACGGAACGCAGACGGATGCGGTGTATTTTAGCCAACAAAAATCTGAACACCCTTCATGCTAAGACGTATTGCATTATAACCATACCTTCTCCTTTATTGGTGTTAGTTTCATTTTAAGGCCTTTGTCATTATATTACTGCCCTCTACTGGTCAGGGAGTGGATTGCAATTTTTTCTTCTTTCTACACTTCACTGGTCTGATTTACAGACCATAGGGACCATACAGCGCAGCGGGTAGCGCTCCAGCCTCACAGCAAGAAGGTCGCTGGTTCAATCCCCCTTTTGGGCACGGTGGGCCTTTCTGTGTGGAGTTTGCATGTTCTCCCCGTGCATGTGTGGGTTCTCTCCGGGTACTCCGGCTTCCTCCCACAGACCAAAAACATGCCCACGTTAGGTTAACTGATTATTCTAAGTTGCCCGTAGGTGTGAGTGTGTGTGTGAATGGTTGTTTGTCTAAATGTCAGCCCTGTGATTGACTGGTGACCAGTCCAGGGTGTACCCCGCCTCTCGCCCAATGACAGCTGGGATAGGCTCCAGCCACCCGCAACCCTGAATAGCAGGATAGACGGTTAAGAAAATGGATGGATGGAGGAACCATACAGCTCCTCGCTGTTTCATCGGGAAGTACAAGTTCCTGAACTTTTTAGTTGAAAATCATAGAAGCTCTTTTTAGCTCTCACATCTGTTGGATAAAGATATCGTAAAGAGTTGAATTAGAAATCAAAATCTGCTTGAAAGCAGCAGTCAGAGTGGTCTGCAGCTGTGGTGGAGCTGAGGGGATCAGGTGACAGGAGTTTAGGAGGTTGCTAGGGAGGCTCCGGGGTCCAAATAGCCTCACGGTGCCCCTCATGTCTCCTGGTTTCATCCCTGTCTCACAAATCACCAACTTCAGAGCCAAGCAGCAACCAAAGACACCCGTCCCATCAGCATTCCGCTTTGACATTTTTTCTATGTTGCTGCTTCTATGGTGGTATTTTTAGCTCAGTAACAGGACAGGAAGAAGAGGGAGAGGAGGGAGAGGAGGGAGAGGGGGGAGGAAGGTGTCAGGCTGGTTGCGTAATGCTGACGCTGGTTACCTCCAGCCTGCTGCAGGTAGCGTCTCTCCGGCTCATCACGCCTGCTGCTTTACAATCTGCAGCTGCAGTCAGACATGCAGAGCCGGAGTCCCAGCGGCCGTCATCACTGGAGGTGATAATTTGATGGGCCTGTGGTAACTTATAAACACTGCAAAGTGATATATGAGCGAGGCCCAGCACAATCAGAGCAGACTGTATTTTACCCGCTGAGGCCGCAGGAGAAAATAGCTCCTCTGTGACACAGATAACAGAGCCACCATATGTTATATTAGCTCTCAGAGGGAGAGCAGAAGCAGAGCCAAAGTAAGTCAAAGCTATGAAGAGATTTCCAGCCTGCTCCAGGAAAACAGCTCGCTCCATTGGCTGACAGATAGACGNCTGTTTTCATGAGACATAATTAGCAGGAAGAAAAAGTGCTTTATTTTCATGTTGAAAACTCTCTCAGATGTCCACAGAAGTGCTCCCAAGAGGTGAGAGAGAAGAGTCTCGTTATTGCAACATCGTGAGCCTCTTTTATCTCCGTCTGCCTTCAGCCGCAATATGAAGCGTTAGCGCGGAAACGAAAGAAGAGATGACATGTTTGGAATTTTAGAGACGACTACTTTGAACTAAGAGATGGATGAAAATGCAAAACACGGACAGATAAATAACTATAAATACTTTTTAAAGATTTTAGGTGACAGGCTGAGACGTGTGCGTGGCCTCAGAGCAACATTTTAAGTCCTCCGGTCTTGTTCAAAGTGAGTTAAAGCTCTTTATTTTTGAAAAGTAGGGAAATAAATGTTACAGATCTTACTTCTCTGATTTACAACAGCTACAAGAGTGGATTTTTCATACTTTAACAACTAGACATCATTTTTAAATTCCCCAAAATGATTAACAGCACCAAAAAGATGAAAACAGTTGTTGCTTGGTTGCTGAACAGAATCCAGTATGAAGGTATCGTGCTCATCAGGTTAATTGGTGATTCTAAATCGCCTCTGGGTGTTTGTGTGCACATGAAAGGTTGTCAGTCTCTTTGTGTGTGATTGACTAGCCGCTAATGATGTGTTATCTGTGAACAATTCACTCAAAACAAATAAATCATCTGGGTGAACAAGCTGAACTGAATCACTCATTGAAAGAGTGTTTCATTTGTCAACTTCAGTTGCCTCCTCTCTACCATCTGGAAACTTTCTTTCCTTAGACTGTAAGAGTCGCCCAAGCCTGCCCTCTCTTCCTTTAATGATACTTACTGGGTCTTCAAGACAGAGTCAGTTGGGAGCAACGTGTCACTCAAGATGTCCACCATCTCCTGGTGTAAAGTACTTACTATTTGAGGCACCATATTTGCAGCTACAGCTTGTTAATTTCAGCAATGTTGCTTGTCGCAATTTGCAACTTTGGCACTTAAAGGGATAATATCCAGCTAAATTTTTTCTCATCGGACTGTTTTAACATTCTCTAATGACAGCCTTGTAGTGTTTCAGTCTGTAACTACACTGTGTGACTGACGCTAGCGACTCAAAATCTATCTCGTTCAACTGATCCACCTCAAAGTCTCTGTGTGACCAGCACTCCACTTTTAAGTTGCGCCCTCTGGTGGAGAGGATAGTTGCAGTGTGACAGCACATCTATGTGACAGCTAGCCCCAGTCTCCCCTACACTGTGTGACTGACGCTGGTGTCTTGAAGTCTTACTCGATCAACTGATCCACCTCAGAGTCTCTCTCTTCCTCTCTGTCAGACAGTTAGTGAGTGATGTGTGTCCTGAACATTTGAACAGAATGGTGACTATTTTAGTATCTTCCAGTTCACAAATCGTGTTTTTATCTCACTAAATTCTCAGTTTGGTTTATTCCCAAATACAAGCATAATTGAGCGTTTGGCCGTGTTTTAGCCTATTAAAGGTAGGGTCTGCAGGAATTTTTCTTACTGTTTGTAATCACAGCATCCGAACTGGGCCCCTCCTCCATGGCTCAGCTCCAGCAGCAGCACATTACCACTACCTCATAGCTAACAGCCGTAGCTTTGTGAACACACTCACCAGCCCAGTGAGCACCTGCAGCATCATGTTTCTATGTGGGAGCGACTCTAGAGCTGTACACCTGACATCCTGCAGGTAAATGAGGTATCCTGGAAATATTGTAGCATTCTTTCTCTGTGTCCTAGCTGCTAAGGATAGTTTCTTCTTCTTGCTATCATCAACGCGCAGAGTCACGTGTGCAGTGAGGGCACTGTGATTGGCTGGGGTCACAACTTCTATTTTCCAGAAAGTCTCAAGACAACCAAAATATCAAGTTAACAGGCAGAGGAGTTGGTTGAAGCAGACACAGACACTGATGCACATGTGTAGAGGCCTAGAGATGATGGTTGGGCAGGATTATTCCTGAAAAAGTCAACATTTGTTTTTTTAGGAAAATCCTGCAGACCCTACCTTTAATGGAGTTTAAAGCACTTGATGTTGCACATGCTTTATAAATGAAGTCTGAAAGATTGATTCTACTGATTAAGTACACTGAAAAGAACTGCTATCCCCACCACTCGTGGCGACCAGTCCAGGGTGTACTCGCCTCTCACCCAAAGACAGCTGGGAAAGGTTCCAGCCACTTGTGACCCTGAACAGGATCAGTGGCTGAAGACAGATGGATGGATATTCAAAGATCCAACAAGCTGTTGCCAGGCTCTCCTCTTAGGCTTCCATAAACTGATATGCTAATTATAAAGAAACAGTCTTACAGCTTTAGTAGGTAACATTGATCTCACATATGCAGATATATATCTTTTTCTACATATTAAAAGACAAAAATGAGTAAAAACTGTGTGACAAAGCAGGAAGTCAAATACTTTTATATGTGTCTTTAAATCAGTGTTACTTCCTGTAAAGAATACTAATAGAAATAAGTGAAGCATTTTCTTTGGCTTGCAATGTTTTCAAGTCAGGTTAATCTGGACCCGTCAGATTAATTCTGTGTTTTGTCAGATTGAAGATTCTGTGGTGAAAAGAGAAGGCTATCACATTTATCATCCTCTAATATCTTAACCTCTGACTCATGCTACTCTGAGTTCATATATCATAGTTAAATGTTTGGACCATGGTTGAGTATTAAACACAGCCCTTACTTAAAGCTGATTATAACAAATGACAGAATAATTCAATCTCCATGCAGACTCAAGTCCTGTTCGCTGTAGAATAAGTGATTCATGTTACATTTCTTATGGCTCTTGAGCTTGAATCATATCTGAGTCACATCACTACCTACAGCTCACAGTGAGGCTGCAGGTCCAGGTCAGTGTTGCTAAAACAACCTCCAAATATTACTGCCAATACCATTTTTAAGATCTGCTGTGCTCTGAATGTCTGACCATGTGGAATGTTACTACCGTACATTAGGCTGTGTCATGATTCATTACTGTGAGTCATATCCCTTTCACTGTTTCACATTGCTGTCACAACAGGATGTTTCTTTATAACCATGGGGTAAAGTAGAGTAGTATGAGTGTTTTCTCAAGAGCTCAAGCAGCACGGAGCATGTGTAGCACTAATAACTGTAGTAAGTAGTAACAATTGTAACTTATGTTTACTTGTGTTAAGTTAACTGCCTTTTTAGTCACGTCATCTTTTTTATTTTACCTTCATCAACTCAATACTTCATAACATCATTGTTATATTCTAGCATGCACAGTGGTTGACAAAGTACTCAACTCCAGTACTTGAGCCAAAGTATTGATACTCGTGGTCTACTCTTACTCCACTACAAGTAAAAGCCACACAGTCAAAGTTTTACCCCAGTAAAACTAACAAAGTACTCACTTGTAAAAATGCTTAAAGGTGAAGTATGCAGAAAATTTCAATAGGTTTCTTTTCTCTGTTAACAAACAGCATTCAAACTCGTCTCCTCCTCTGTGGCTCAGCGTCAGCAGCAGCGCATGCTCACTGCCCCTGACCGTAGCTAATAGCATGGCTAACAGTTGTAGCTTTGTAAATACACCATAGACGGTAAGAATTAAAAAAAAAACAGCTCTGCAAGCACCTGCAGCATCGTGTGAGAGAAACTCAAGAGCAGTACACCTGACTTCCTGCAGGTAAATGAGATACACTGCAGAACTAGAATCATTTTTTCTCTGTGTTACAGCCACAATCATAGCTGCTTCGGGATAGCTTCTCCTACTCGCTATCAGAATCATGAAGTCACATGCGCACTGGGTGTGCTGTGATTGGCTGGTCATAACTCATCAAAACTCCCACACTCCGCCCAGAAGCGTACTGAGTCCATAATACTAATAATAGACCAGGTGAGAAGGGGGTCTGTGAGGAGGTGAGGCACGCACAGACACATACACACAAGTACAGAGGCCCAGAGATGACGACTGAACAGGACTTTAAGTTTTGTGAAATTCTGCACACTCTACCTTTAAGTTTTCAAAACACTTAATAAATGTCCTACTTTAAGCACATCACTGTAGTGTTTCCTCAGAGCTGTGCAGAAGATTGTAACTCTCTGAAACAACATAATTGCATGTAAAAGCACTCTGCTACAACTACTTTATAGGTACACCTGTAAAAAACTTTGGCATGATATACTGTTTGACTGTTTGGCTACATGGCCACATCACACATGCCACCATCCCACCTATATACTGATGCCAAAGGGCCATTATGTAAGGGACTATCACTGACTAATCTCAGTCATTTATGTTCACAGAACCAGTCTGTATTCTAGTCTCTTGTGTATCATGGCCTAAAAGCCTCTTTAGAGGACATCATGATGAACTTACCTGTTTACAGGGACCATGGTCTGTTTGTCTGTCTAGTTGGAGACCATGGCCTGTTATATGTGGTAGCCATGGTCTTTGTAGAACTTGAATTTCCCTCAAACTTAGTAAAGTATAAGTCTATCTATGCATCTATCTATGTGTCTATGTACGTATGTATGTATGTACAGTTGTACCTGAAAGTTGACACACAGCAGAATTTTCTGATTTTTTGGCCTTTTCTCAGAAAATATGAATGGTAACACAAAAACCTTTTTGTCACCCATGGTTAGAGGTTGGGTGAAGACATTTATTTACAAACAACTGTGTTTACTCTTTTTAAAACAAAATGACACAGAAACTTCAAAAATGACCCTATTCATATTTTTATACACACAAACTGATTACAGGCAGATAGATCACAGGTGAGGATGGTTACCTTAAGAAGACATTCAAACATATTTGTGTTAACTTTTGTGCATTTATCAGGCCAAAGCCACCGGAGTTGTAAAAACTTCTTAACAGGGTCATTTTTGAAATTTTAAAAATTTAAAAAGGCCAAAAACACCAGACATTCTGCTGAAGGGTGTAAACTTTTGGTATGTATGTATGTATGTATGTATGTATGTATGTATGTATGTATGTATGTATGTATGTATGTAACTAAGTAAGAAAGTAAGTATTTATGTATGCATGTATTTAAGCATTTATGTATGTTTGTATGTATGTTTGTATGTGTGTACGTATGTATGTATGTACATATGTATGTATGTATGTATGTATGTATGAATAGCGTAAGTAAGTATGTATGTAAGTATGGATGTATGTGTATGAATGTATGTAAATAAGTGAGTATGTATGTATGTATGTAAGGATGTATGTATGTATGTATGTATGTATGTATGTATGTATGTATGTATGTATGTATGTGTGTGTATGGATGTATGTATGTATGTATGTATGAACTTATGTTGAAATGTAAGTATGTATGTTTGAACGTATATATGTATATATGTATGTATGTTTGCAAGTCAGTAAGCAAGTCATTATGTATGTATGTACGTATATATGTGTATGAAAGTATGTGTGTATATTTGTATATTTGTATGTATGAATGTATGTATTTATGTATGTATGCATGTTTTTATGTATGTATGTATGTATGTATGTATGTATGTATGAATGTATGTATGTTTGTATGTAAGTATGTATGTATGTTTTTATGTATGTATGTATGAAAGGAAGTAAGTCTGTCGGTATGTTTGTATGTATGTATGTATGTATTTATGAAGGTAAGTATGTATGTATGGTTTTATGTTCGTTAGAATGTATGGATGTATGTAAGAATGTATATTCAAATGGATGTAAGTCAGTATGAATGTATGTATGTATGTATGTATGTATGTGTGTATTTATGTACGTATGTATGTATGTACTTATGTACTTATGTGTGTAAATATGTATGCATGTACGCACATATGTATGTTTGTATGCATGTATATAAGTATGTATGTATGTTTGTTGGTTGTATGTATCTATGTATGTAAGTATGTATGTATAAATGGTTCAAGCATGTATGTATGTATGTATGTATGTATGTATGTATGTATGTATGTAGGTATGTTAGTATGTATGAACGTATGTATGTATTAACGTATGTATGTATGAAAGCGAGTATGTATGTGTATGTTTGTATGTATGTTTGTATGAATGACTGTATGTATGTATGTGTGTATGAATGTATGTATGTATGAATTTATGTATGCATTGATGTATGCACATATGTATGTATGCGTGTATGTATGTATGTATGTATGTATGTATGTATGTATGTATGTATGTATATATGAATGTATGTAAGTATGTTTGTATGTATGTATGTATGTATGTTTGTATGTATGTATGTATGTATGTATGTTTGTATGTATGTATAAAAGTATGTTTGTAAGTATGTATGTTTGTATGTATGTATGAATTTTTGTATTTTTGTATGAAAGTAAGTATGTATGTATTTATGTGTTTGAATGTATGAGTATATGTATGTTTGAATGTATATATGTATGTATGTATGTTTATTTGTTTGTATGAAAGTATGTGTGTATATTTGTATGTATATATGTCTGTATGTATGTATTAATGGATGTAAGTATGTATGTTTGTACATGTCCTCAGGCAGGAGGCTGCGGAGCATCAAGAGTCGGACCACCAGACTGAGGAACAGCTTCTTTCCTGAAGCTGTGAGACTGTTGAACTCTGGTGGTCCCCTTTAGTGCCCCCCCGACAAATGAACACTGCAAATTTTTTTTGCACAGTTAAATTATTTTGGTCTGTCTATTTGTTAAAAAAGCTAGTTGATTGTGTTCTACTTTTATTCTCTTTTTTATTGTATATTTGTATATATTTATATTTATTATTCTCATTATTCTATTGGGCTTGCTCCAGGACCAGGGTAACCTAATTTCGTCCCACCCATGTTTTTACATGGGTTGTATGACAATAAACTCCTTGAATCCTTGAATCCTTGAATGTATTTAAGTATGTCTGTCTTTCTGTCTGCATGTACGCACGTTTGTATGTATGTATGTATGCATGTATATAAGTGTGTATGTTTGTATGTATGTATGTATGTACGTATGTTTGTATGCATGTATGTAAGTATGCATGGATAAATGGACGTAAGCATGTATGTTTGTATGTATGTATGTATGTATGTATGTATGTATGTATGTATGAATGTAAGTATGCATGGACGTAGGTAAGTATGAAAGCAAGTATGTATGTGTATGTTTGTATGTATGTTTGTAGGGATGCCTGTATGTATGTATGTATCCATGTAAGCTTGTATGTATGTACATATGTATGTATATATGTTTGTATGTATGTAAGTTAGTGTTGGTATGTATGTATGTATGTATGTATAAAAGTATGTTTGTATGTATGTCTATATGTATGAATGTTTGTATGTATGTTTATATGTATGTATGTATGTACAGATGTTTGTATGAATGTATGTGTGTATATTTGTTTGTATGTATGTATCAAAGTATGTATAAATGAACGTAGATATGTATGTTTATAATTATGTATTTAAGTATGTCTGTCTTTCTGTCTGCATGTATGTTTGTATGTAAGTCAGTTTGTATGTATGTATGTTAGTCAGTTTGTATGTATGAATGTATGTTAGTCAGTTTGTATGTATGGACCTAAGAATGTATGTATGTATGTTTTTATGTATGTAAGTATGTATGAATGGACTTAGGCATGTATGTTTATATGTATGTATGTATTTTTGTATGAATAGACTTAAGCATGTTTGTATGTATGTTTGTATGTCTGTTCGTATGTATATATGTATGTTTGAATGTAAGTTTGTATGTACGTATGTATGTATGTAAGTAAAAATGTATGTTTATGTTTGTATGTATGTTTGTATGAATTTAAATATGTATATGTGTATGAATATATGAACTTATGTATGTTTGAATGTATAATGGTGTGTATTTATGAATGTTTATATGTTTTTATGTAAGTATGTGTGTATATTGGTATGTATGCATGTTTTTATGTATCTAAGTACCTATGTATGTATGTAAGTATGTATGTTTGTACGTATGTAAGTAAGTCTGTTTGTCTGTCTGCATGTTTGTATGTATGTACATATGTAAGTCAGTTTGTCTGTATGTTTGTACGTATGTATGTATGTTTATATGTACGTGTGTATGCATGTATGTATGTACGTATGTATGTACATAAGTATGTATGTGTATGTTTATATGTATGTCAGTTCGTATGTGTGTATGAATGTATGAACGTATGTTTGTATGAATGCATATATGTTCGTATGTAAGTATGTGTGTATATTTGTATGTATGTATGTTCTATGTATGTTCTATGTATGTATATTTGTATGTATGTATGAATGTTTTCATCTATGTTTTTTTGTCTTTTGTTTGTATGTATGTATGTATGTATGAATGTTTGTATGTATGTATATATGTATGTATGTATGTAGGAATGTTTGTATGTATGTATATATGTATGTATGTATGTATGTATGTTTTTGTTTGTATGTATGTTTGTATGTAAGCATTAATGTATGTTGGTATATATGTATGTATGTATGTCCGTTCGTATGCATGTAATTATGTATGTTTGCATGTATTAATGTATGTATATCTGTATGTATGCATGTATGTATGTGTGTTGGTATTTGTGTGAGGTAGTATGTACGTTAGTATGTATGTATGTATGTAAGTATGTATGCATGTAAGTATCTATGTATGTATGCATGTACGTATGTACATCAAAATAAATAAAGCACAGAGGGACAGAAAAAGACAATGCTAAAATGAATAAGAAAATAGAGGTTGGTGTGTTCTGGTGTTGATATCTTTATATTGAAATTCATGAAGTATACACAATGCATCCTACACTATTACAATTCCCACACGTTGATAATGTTTTTCTTGTTGGATGATAAAGCTACGTTTTGGCATTTAATAAACCAAACAGCAGTCAGACTGAGAAGCTTGGAGCAAAAGATGGACATTAAAAACAGAAAACATCGTGGTGGATTAAACTGGAGCACGGCAGCAGGTAGGTCGGTACGAGGAGGCAACATTAGTTAGAATTACAGAGTAGAAAAATCATAAACAAAAACTCAATAATCATGTCTTCATGTTTGTTATTTACAACCCAGTGCCTTATCTGGACTCAACCTCTGACATCACAAATAGATTCCAGCCAATCAGATTCAACCTTCAAGTTTGATGCAATTTACAGCGACAGTTTGTTACAGACTGAGGACAGAGAGGTTTCAGGGTTTTTATTTTGTTCAGTCCAATGTGATGAGTGAAGTGTGGATAGAAAGTGGGAGATATTTAAACCTTTCTGCTCAGCTTAGAGGAAAACACACACACACACCCATACACCTTTTTTAAACCTTGACCCCCTGTGGAGTGATTTACACTTTTTACGAGTTTGACCCTTGGTGTGGCCTGTTGGTGACATCACTCAAACGGAGTAACACCAATGATACTGATCCAGACTTTTGGTGCAGCGTTACACTTCTGTCAGCAGACCGAGCTGTTTATGAGAGCGACTCTTCAAGCCGTACATTCACAGCAGGGTGTGTGTTCACTACGCAGCTGCTTTAATACCCAACATCAGCTATTTTAATCCTTGGAAGTGGGAATTAATTGAAGAGCTGACATTGTTGTCACAGGGGTTTTGATAGTTGATTTGCTGGTTGTTTTGATGCATCTCATCCTTAAGTAGACGAGTGCAGGAAACATCATGTCATGTTACCAACATCCAACTTTTAGGGTGGTGAGATTTGTAATGCAGCCAGGCCTGATGACTTTAGATAACTCTTAATTTAATATCTGCTAGATTATTAATAAAGCAAAGTAACCACAGTGCCAAATTTATCAGGTGGTGATCACAACATTAGATGAACTGGAGTCTGTGTATGTTTTATTGTTGTTGTTAAACAACATTGTTGTTAAAATAGTCCCATTAAACTTAATATGAGCCACGTTCACCTGATCGAACATGAAAACCATCTTATATCAAGATATCAAAAAACAAAAAGGTCACCTGAATTGCTTGAGAAGAGTTAAAAAATTCTGCTTTTTAAATTTTATAGAATTATCTTTCTTTTTTTCTTGTCTAAGAAGCTACACAAGTAATTTTTTCTTGCTCCATTTGAAGATTGTTTTACCCTTTATAAGTAATTCAGACAATATGTAACATTTTGAGATAATCCATTTTTTTGGTCCTTGTTCGTATTGAGTGTGGGACAATTTTCATTAGAAATAAGACAAACAGTTGCTTTGGTTCCAGGTTTCAGCTTTTAGCAGGATTTTGCAGCTTTCTGTGTCTCTGCTTCTGCTCATTTCAATAGATTGCAACACAAAAAGCCAACATAAATCTGAAGAGTTAAGCCTTTGTTTGTTTGTTTGTGGACTAATGTTTTCGGGCTACAAGTTACTGATTTTATTGGAGGTTGAAATGACGAGGTGTAAAAGTGGTGCTATGATGCTGTCAAGGTTGACGGATCTTGTCGATTTTGGGTAACCTTGCCTAAAATTGCACCCTACAATAGTTAGCCATTTATGTGAATCAACAAAGGATTGATACGGATTAAATTAAATATTAAAGTATAAATTAAATCTGAACATTTTCTCAACTGGATTTAAACATCAACTCTTTGTGCAACTAGTGGAGACTCCCCCTGGTGGCCATTAAAGGTACATAACCAAAACTACTTGATACCAAGTCTTTAGGTATTTTATTTGTTATTGTTTGTTTGTTTCTTATTTTTCTTCCATTTTTTCTCATTTTTCCATTTTATTCCTGGTTACAGAGAACTCTTCCAGCACCAGTCTACTGTTCCAAAAAAATTGGCGACCGATTGTTTTCTGGGTGCCTGCTGCTTTAGAAAAGCACATTTTTCATGGCGAGTAATTGGGACAATAAGTGGCACAGAAAACATGTTTAAATATTAAAGCAAAAATGAAATTAGAACATTTTCTCAACTGGATTCAAACATCAACTCTTTTTGCAACTGGTAGATACTCCCCCTGCTGGCTGTTAAAGGTGTGTTAGGGGCCACAACTACTTGATACCCAGTCTTTGGGCCTTTTTCTTTTGTTATAGTTTGTTATCCCAATTTTTTTCTCATTTTTTTCCTTTTATTCCTGGTTACAAAGAACTCGTCCAGCACCAGACTACTGTTCCAAAACAATTGGCGACCGACTGTTTTCTGGGTGCCTGCTGCTTTAAAAAACACATTTTTCAGTGCAAGTGTTTGTAGCGGTACAAGAGCCTCCAAATGTTGCAGCAGACTGTGAAAGTTCACACAACACAGGCTGGAAACAGATCTGAGCTCAGAGGTCAGAGGTCAGGAGGAGCTGGCGCCAGGAGAAAAGGAGGAGGTCAAGGTTTGTTAGGGTGTGTACAAGTGCAGCAGTAACTCCACAGCTCTACATGTGTGTGTGTGTGTTTTCCATTTGTGTGACACAGGTGGGGGTTTGTGTGGTTTGGAGCTTTTGAAGTTTCTTTGTGCTGGAAGATCCAAACCAAACACACCTCACCGATGTTTCCTGACGGGGTTTTTGTGAATCCAAACAGCTGTGATGCTTTTAGAGGTTTCCTGCTGTGAGTGATATATTCATATAGTTTCATCTGTATCAACCTTTCCATCAAGGCTTTGTCAGCAAACTTCTCTTCAGCCTCGTTCATAAACACATCTGAACATTAAAGGAGACGACCAGGAGAGATTCCCTTGCATGCAGCTCTCACTCATCACCTTAGTGCTTTTTCTTTCCCTTACACCTCCTCACGCTCCTCTTACCTTTGTACACACGTCATGTTTCAGTCAGTTATTTATGCATTCACTCTCACATGAGCACAAAACAAAAACATGCACACTTCAACATACACACACGCACACACACAGGTATTCTCTTTACAGAAGCACATTCATGTACATACATAGAAAAAGAAAAAGGTTTCGTTCAACGTAAATTAGAAAAAGCTCAGTTTGAAAAGGCGTCTATTAGCTCTCGTACCTAAAACCAACATTGTACAGGGACTGGTTGCTTTGTGCCAGTAGTTTCGAGGGCGGCGCGCAGAAGAGAAAGGAAGGACGGAGTGTTTTCTTCTCTATCCCGTCAGGACAGACTCAGTTCAGGTGTCCTACCTTCCTCCAGCGCGGCTTTAACATCAGCAGTACAAAGACAGAGATAAATGAAGCTTTCTTTATGTAATGCTTTTCTTTCTAGGACCAGTGGAAGCACATTGTTCTTCAGGGGGAAAGTGGTACCGCTGCACTTCCACTGTTTCAACCCTTTCTCATCAGCGTGGTGGGCTGTAGTCATTCGGGTCGAAGAGGAGGAGAAATAAACGGAGCTGATTAGATCGGGGGGGGACGGGGACATGAGGACAGGAGACAGTCTGGAGTTATGAGCATCCTGGGATTGAATGGTCAGTGTTTGAGTTAAAGTTATGGCCCGCTGGGTTAAGTTAAGCGTCCAGAGGTTTCAGTGAGGACTCCAGACGTGGATGTGGGTAGAAAGTGGATGGTAGTGACCAGCAGGTTAGGTGGTTTCTTTGCCCTGCGTCCCAGTGACCGTCTTGATGGAGCTGAGCGTTCTGTTGAACCAGGTCTTCTTAGCGGCCTGGACTTCGTTCAGAGCCAGACCCAGGTGGTGCTCCAGGTCCTGAGTGAGAAGGGAGAACAGATCTGTCATTGTTCTGTCAGGTAACAACAGAACAGTGAAAGACTCAGTGTCAGACTCCAACCACCTGTGTGCTGTACAGTTATTAAAACGTCCCTCTTTATTATGACTGCTCTTTTCTAACTCCATTACACCTTAATGTTGTTTCCCAACCTGCAGAGCCATCAATCATCCTGTAATTCACTCAGCCACACCAATAAAGCTCCAAACTGCTTTAAGTAATCTTGTTAATAGCAACATTTCTGCTGTGATTTGTGGAGCCTTTGCTGCTCCTCAAGGGTTGATGAAGTCATGAGAGCAAATTATGATTTTTTTTTTTTTTTTTATTATTAAGCGCTCTGCAGCTGACTCACAGGCACCAGGATCCATGAGACTAGAGCCTGAAACCTCTGAAACCTGAAGGACGACTGAGTGGGAAGTAATTATTCCCAAATCATAACCTTGACTTTCAAGACCCTGAATAAAATCAGCAAAGACTGAAGTTTTTGTTTCTGAAACCAAATCACAGTTATTGAGACTCACAGTCTGGAGTAAACACAGTTTTAGTGGAAACATCAGATCTGTGATCATCCTCTAAAGGTTTATCAGACAAACTGTTAGAGTGTGATGGGAAAACCTGAAGGATCTTGGTACGAGCAATAAAAGGTTGATTTCAATTGTGATTTCAGACAATGTGATCATGTGATTGTTAAAGCTGCATTTCTTTTTTCTGCGTTCCTGACTGACCCAGGGTCTGTTGAGTCAGCTGTTTCACACACACGTCTCTTGAGTGAGAGACTGTTGGTTCAGATCCTTTTATTTTCCTTGAGATCGTTGTTTTATTTTTTATTTTTATCACTTATTTAACTTTGGTTTTTTTTTATTGTTTTGTATTTTATTTATCTATTTTAACTTAACACAATAAAGGTTATTTTGATCTACATTTTTAAAAGTTAAGAGTCAAAAATGGCTCTTTTTGTCCTTCAATTGTTATAACGTGTTTTTTTTTTGTTTTTTTTCAATAAATACATTTAGAAACCATTCTTACCTTCAGTTTTTATCCTTGCATTAGAGTAAAAGCTTGTGATGTTTCAATGATATGATGTAATTATCTGTCAAGTTCGTAAATGTTACTGTACATTGTGAAAACTTCACTGAAGCTTGATGTGGATAAAATCGTGAATCAAACTGAAATTCTGTTATCTACCAGAAAAATTACCATTAGATCTTTTTGTAAAATCATTCAACCCTAACACAAAGACAACAAAAGTATAAGTCCTGGGGCCTGAATTTGGAATCAGAATCAAGTAATTATTTTGTAACACTGTTGACAGTCACAAATCAAGGAACAAGGACTTGGTAAAAAATGAATAAAAATCTTTAAAGATTAACCATCCCTCTATTAGCTAAGACCAACCCATACGTCCTTATTTCTTCCTTCTTATGTAGCTACATTTGGGTATTTTCTGAGAATCAGTCCAAAGAACAGGACTAAAAGACAATAATGAGCTTATGTTTAATACAAATGTAAAAAATGATGATCATGTGTCGTTGTAGATAATCTTTTCACATTTACGCTAACAAGTTCTTCAAAGAATAAAGAAACGCTGAGGACAACTTCCTCTCTTTTGGTTTTGGTTTCACTGCATTGTTTCATTAATGAAGTTCACTGCTCTGATTCCCACTGCATCACTCAACCTCTGCTCATCATGTGTCTAACAACCTGTGATGTCACCAATTCATTTCTGATTTAGAGTTTTGAAGCCATATTAGTACCCAGTTTAAAATTACTATTTGCACTTTCCACTACATTTTTTAAAACTTTTTGTATAATTGTGTCTATTGTCATAATTATTACAACTATTTAGTGTATTTTTAATATTCCATTGTTGTCATTCATTGTGGAAAGCAGAGAAAGAGTCCAAATGTTCAGGGAAACATGTTTACTCACACATGATGATCAGACACCAGAACCTGCCTGAACCTGTCCACAGTCAAAACCCTCATCAAAACAACCTCTTCAGATCTGTTTTTAATGTTTGATTGCTTTGAAGTTTATTCTTTGATTTATTTTTTGTTATTCATGTTGTAAACTCATTTCTGACATTTCTGCGTCAATCACTGTGCGACGGTGTGAAGCTCCCAGCAGACACTGGGTGATGTCCCTGTCTCCTTTTTCTACTCCACACACTCACAGAACTTTTTACTCTTTGATTCTTGCCAAAAGTTCTTGACAGAATTGGTTTTCACAGACAGACATGAGCAGACATGAGCTGCTGTCGTGCAGAATGAAGCACAGTTTTAAATACACTCCAAACAACAACCCAGCTCTTCCGTGCCTGTTTGTGTGAAAGTTTGTGGATGTTAGTTTGTTATTTAGAGTGTGACCTGAGTGAAACCTGTCAGCGTACCTGGATTTTGCACTCGGCCTCCACCAGCTGTAGTTTAGTCTGAGCTAACTCCAGCTCCATCTCCCTCAGCTGGTTCTTCAGATCCTCCTTCTCCTCGTCCGTCTCCTCCGTCCCTCCTGCAGGAGCTGAGGTCACCGCGGCTCGTACACGTCCCTCTTTGTTGAAGAGGCTGCTGCACTTCTCACAACCCTCCACTTTGGACTAGAGGAAGAAAAAAGGAAATGATCATGTCATTAGATATCTTTGAAGAAGTGGTTTTTACTGTCTTTTTTTTTTTTTTTTTTAACTTTCTTTTTATTTGTTATTTGTATGTAAACACATTTTTTATAACATTCATAAAACAAAGAAAAATGGCAGGGGAAAATAATACAAGTTGAGTTGTCTTACAAATTAATTTTTTTATTTTTTTTTCCTCCTTATAATGACTCCTCTTAATTTTTAGTGTCACTTGTCCTGTTCCTATAAATCATCCATTTTGCCCATTTGTCCTCCAGTTGGGCCTTTTGCAGTCTCAATAAATGTGTTAATCTCTCCATCAAGTAAATCTCCTCCACGGTCTGGATCCATTGTTCCATAGTTGGGGGATCAGCTTGGTACCACTTCCTAGTCATAGTCTTTTTACAAGCCACAGACAAAATTTTAAAAAATAATGATCTTCTCCATGGATGTGTTCAGGTGTAAAGTTACACAAGTACAATATAGTAGCATTCAACGGTATATTATATCCCATTATTTTATTAATTTCTGTACTAATGTTTTCCCAGTAGTTTCTTATTTTTGAACACTTCCAAAATAAATGACCATGACTAGCATTTAATGATCCACAATTTCTCCAACATAGGAGCTGATGGTTCAGGTATTTACTTTTCACTGTTTGTCTTTTTAATCGGGGCACATGAAAGAAAGGTGGAGACGTGAGGAGTTAACTTACAAGAAAAGAGAGATTTCAGGTCATTAGATAAAAACCGCTGACTTGTGCTGATGCTGTTAAAAATAAAATCAATACTCATGGACCAAGTGCTTGTTCGATCAGAGCAAATAGAAAACAGTGACTTCTAAAAGGAAAAAGAGACGTACAAAGCTCAGCGTCATCAAAACAAAAACTTCACTTCCTGCTCTGGACTTAATTATTCCCACTTTAGATCTAAGAATAACGTGTCTGCTGACTGTCAAACTCCAGCCACGTGTCAATTTGTTTTTTAATCAAAGCGAGAAAGCCACCTGATGGTATAAATATACAGCTCTTCATCCAGTTTCTCTCTGCACAAGCGTCTCAACATCCAGCTGAAGGAGACAGGTTTGTTAACAGGAAGACAGAAACAGACTCTTTAAACCTCAAAATCCACAGAAAGTAATCAAAGCATCCTCTCTGTTTGACTGAAAGTTTTTCAGGTTACCTTTTCAGTGAAGAGAAGTTTGAGGGCACCTTGATTTTTTGTGTCGCTGATGCTATTTTAGAACTGTTTCATATCTATGATCGGTCTGATTTTAAAATAAACCAAAGAAAGTCCAAGAATAAAAGGAGCCAACAGTAGATGCCAACCGTTGGTGCTGAGACAAAATGTAGCGACGTCCAAATGAATGCAAATATCTGCAGTTATGTCATTGTGAATGTTCCCGTTGTCTCCAGAGGAGATATTTTTACATGTGTAAGGAGACGTTCTGTTTGCTTACTGGAGCGTTGCAGCTCATTAGAGTGATAAACAGGCTGGTCATTCTTCTGCTAGCTTCAGTCAAAGAGCTGCTTTAGCTGCTCTAATGTGTGATGAGCTTTTATTGCACACAGAGCATTTATTATTGAGGCAGACTGGACTGTAACAACAAAACACTGCATTCAGGTAGGACCACGGAGACTGAGCTCACAGAAACAAGCAGCGTTGTCTTCAGCTCATATTCAAAGTAGTGTGAGATGAATTTTTCTGAATAATAAAATATTTCATTTGGATTAAAGTGTCAGAGCTGAGTCAGAGTCATACATATTGTTTCAGTCTCATCACTGCAGAAGTGGATGAGAGTTTTAATGAAGCAGCCGAGCGCTGCAGCTCAAATTGTTTCTGACATCACTTCAAATTGAGTTTTCACCAATAAATATGCCACTGTGTTATTCCAACATTTTAAATTAACACTGTTGTAACTTTGAGTTATATGTCATATTACTTTGTAATTCACTGTTCACACCCCCTCACCACTTCTAACGGCCATTGCTGTCAGTATTATGGCTCCATTAGTGAAGAATGCAAAAGGAAAATCAAGCATAGGAACAAAACAATGAGAGGATTGTAGAGTTGAACTTCCACACACACACAAAGAAGCCCCCACCCCAACCCGCTGCATCTTTAACAGGACTTGTCCTTGCTGCACTGAACCTCTGTGAGTCCTTGGGCAGTCCTCATCCACTTCTCTGCCAAAATGGCCGCTCTCCCAGCTCCAGTCCAAACAAACAGTTCATGAGCCAAATGTACAAGAGCTGGAAGTGAGCAGGTTGGCTCAGGCTCCACACACTGAGTCCTAACTAACCAAAACATCAGCCAGGACAATGAAACTGTAACAGAGTTCCACATAAACCTGCAAACTCAGGTGAAAAAACGCTGAAAAATGGAGTTAGCCAACCTTTGTGGTTCTCAGCTATAAAGCAAAGGACTAATCACTAATGAGAGGATTCAAAGTTTTCTCACAGGTGTGTCCTCAAACAACCTTTTCACTCCTGATACGTTACCGACATCACAACCTTGAATATTGTCTGATACAAATATCAACCCAGTACGATATCAGCAGGAATCATAAATGCTTGTATTACTCATTTTGTTGTATAAATTGTAAGTAAAGGCTTAATCAAGTGATATAACTCAAACTGAGAACAATCTGAGAAGATCTGACCTATTTATCATCAACCAATGAGTTACATCAATTTAACCTAAAATATGAGATTACACTATTATTGAATAAAATAAATTAAAATTAAATTAGACAAATCTGAAAAATAACCTCAATGAAGCCAGTAAAAACACCATAACTTTTAAAGTGTAAAATAATAACTTAAGTTTTCATTTTTCATTGTTAGTTTATGGTGGGAACAACCGACTGCAGTGAAAAGAAAAACATGATTGTTTATTATCTAACTGCTCAAAGTGAAGAGCTCCAATTTCAAAATAAACAGAGCAAAAACAAGAGGAGAAAACAAAAAGTATTAAATCTGTTTTTCTGATCATGTGGCGTCTCCATGCTGGATTAAAGTATTGCAGCTGAATGGATTGACTGTTTGTATCAGAGTACATGCAGAAATTTCAGACACAAGCTGATATAATACTTTTTTTCTCCTTTTTTTTTTTTTTTTTTGCTGATATCAGGCCAATACCAATACCAATATCTGATACCAATATTAATTCTGAAACATTTCTCTTTTTTGATGACTTTATCTTATAATCAAAAATCAGGAATAATGCAAACATTTTTTTGGAACAATCAAAAATATGATCCTATGTCTACCAATGACCCAGAGTTGTTTTTACACTGATACACTGCAAAAAAGTACTCTAAATTATTTTTTACATCTTATTCTAGATGAAAAGTTTCTTATATGGACTTAATATGAGCAACACTGACCTGAAAGTCCAGAAAAAATACTATTTGAGATATTAAAAGACAAAAATGACTCATTAATTGCCTAAAAATGAGAAAAAATGTATTGTTTAGTTACTGAATATATTATCTATTAATACCTAGATCTCAGTTTTTGCAGCATCAATAGGGAATATAATACGTTAATACACATTTTTTACTGACCGCTTGATTTGCAAAAAGCTCCCCTCGTCATCATATTTTTGTTTGTGTGTTTGTAATCTACTGCACATTTAAGCACATACAGCCAGTTTTTGGCACGAAACTTACCCGGATTTTCTCCAGCTCTCCTCGGTTGGCCGTCTGTTGTTTCTCTAGCCGTTCGCTCAGCTGGGAGCAGATCTATGGGAGAGAAAAGTTTGTCAGTTTGGATCAGTAATTCAGCTCTTTTTAGAACGTTACACAACAGAATGAAATGAATACTGAAGCTTGCACGTGAGATAAAGAGGTTAAACCAGGCTATCAGGTCAATTCTATGCTGATTTTTAACTGGCAGGTAAATGTCTGAAGACGCTAATAACAACAATCTTTGTGCAGCCTTTGATTTAAATTCATGTTCAATAATGAATCGGGGAGTTAGTGGGAGGTATGTCAGAGGTTTAGGGTCAAATTTAACATACATTTCACAGGATGTAATCAGGAAAACACACTGAAATAATGTAAATTTATACTAGTTTATGTTTGCAGTCAGAAGGAAACAGGAAAGAGTTTTGTTTTCCAGAAAAAGACCATAAACTGTTTTTTTGTAACCTCGTCGCTCTCTTCCACCTCAGTTTGTGTGTCTGAGTAAATCAGTCTGGCTGGCAGAGTCTTCATCCTCTTACTGTGTCTGTTAAGTCCATTAGTGATGTCATAAGGTCATGTTTTTCCAGCGGGGCTCAGAGGATGTGTGCACACACGGCGAGTGCGCATGCACATCCTGACATATCTCTGTGTTTTTATTCTTCCTGCAGACTGATACAGGGATAATACACAGCTCTGAACATGCTGACAGACATACAAACTCACACACACACCCACACACTTGTGCTGCAGCTTGCTGATGAACAGAGAGATCGATGTGACATGAGTCATTCTAACAGGAACATCGGGTCATCCCACCTCTCTGCAGACAGACTCTGGATCTCTATCAGCTCTCGGCATATCTCTCTGTTTCCCTCTTACATTCACTCTACATCTCCTCCTCCTCCTTTACAGATCAATCTATACATCCATATTTGTATCTGTAGCTGAGCAGATATCCATCTCTCTCCTCCTCCTACATGTCTTTCATCCTTTTTTTTTACCACCTTACATATTTGCTCTGAGCTACCTTTCCTGTGCCCATCTCTTTATCTTCTCTCCAGCACTAACTGAGCATTCATCCCCATCGATCCTGCAGCTACATTTTTCTACTTGGAAGAGATTTGACTGTGCAGGTACCAATCTGTTCTCAGCCATTCTTCTACTGCACAGGAATGTGTTATCTTTTACTTTTTTAATTCACAGGAGAGATGAGGGGAACAAAGAGAACAGGACGACGTGTTCTGCTGGGATCTGACGCCCATGTGAGATCTTAGTCTGCAGAAAAGAGTTCTTACAGCTGAACCATCTGTTAGTTATTATTTAGCTTATTAAATGTAATACAGCTGCATCTATACGACCTCACAAAGCAAAGTGAACTATCAGCACTGAGGTTTTTTTATTTACGTACTATTCTGAATGGTCAACCCCCTAAGACCACTTGAAAAATATCACAAATTTACATTTTACACTTTTAGATCTTAAAAAGGTTCTGAGTAGAGTTTTAAGTGCAAAAATTAATTTGTTTAACAAAATGAGTCTTTCTCTTATTTGACACTTTCTTTGTTTCCTCTAAACAAGCAGAAAAAGATGATACTTAATCACACTTAATTCTATAAGCCAATTTAGTTGTTTCCTCTAGCTCTTATCAAACCAAATTAATCAGAATATAAGACGATCTTGAACATAAGATGACGCCCTGTTTCCAGGACAGTTTTTGGAAAGAAGACTTTTTGATGACAAAATCTTGAAGAAGATCTTATTTAAAAATTCTAATAAAACATTGTTAGAAAAAATAAAATAAACCAAGGCAGGCAATTGTTTATCACAGAATGGTGCCATGTCGTATCAGTGCAGCTCATATTACAATAGAGATTTAAAAAATATGATAAAATGAGGTAGACTATTGTTTATAATAGTTTAGTAGCGCAATATCTAGCGCATTTAACATCACAGCGGTGTTTCCCCTAACATTATATCAATATATATCTGTGTATTTTCTTTATAGTGTAATGTAAGGTTACCTCTCTTTTATATCAGGTCAATACCTTATTTTTTTAATTTAACAGCCTTAATAATCTTATGTTATCTACCTTATTTACACAACAGATTCTCATTTCTGTCTCTACATGGTCCCACATTCTAAGTTCTCCCCTGCTCTCTGTATGATGCATGGCAGAGTGCCGCCTCGATGCATACGGACACACAAAGACGTGCGCGCACACAGACGAGCACAGTTTTGTATCGAGGACAGAGGGTCAGGAAAATAAATGGGAAATCAACACAAGGGGAAAAGAAAAAAACACTTTTTTAAGTACTCCCAGGGTCCCTCTCCCCTTGGCCATTTTGTACTCTACTTGTCGCAGAGAGAGAGAGAGATAGAGGGAGACAGCCATTAAAAGACTAGTCCACAATGACCCCACTTTAAAAAATATATCTCATATTCAAACAAAACAGTGTGTTCCTCACTATCTAGAGAAAACAAATCTTGTTAATAAACTTGCTTGCTAATAATAAGTTAATTCATTTAATTATCTTGAGAGAACTAAGCTTGTTTTTTCCAGGATAACAAGATAATTCTCTGGCAATCTACAAATCAAATCAGTAGGTTGATCGCTATCATTAGCCAGAGGACAGTGTGCCAAGCTGCCGTTCTGCCTCTGCCCACACCACCGAGAAAGTGAAGCCTATTTCTGTTTCTTTGTGCTTTTATAAAAGTTGCAAACAACAAAGAAACATAGATTTAGGCTTGAATCAACTGCCCCTAAATGATTTTTTTTAATAACCTGCTCGGTTAGAAACAGCAGTGTCAAAATGATGATGTGTGTTTTGCCTGCTTTTACTCTCCACATGCATCATGCTTCTTCAAACACTAAACCTGCTGATGTGAAATTGGTCAGTGACTCTTGGACCAACTCGGTCCAGACACTTCTCACTATTTTTATAAAAATCTGTTCACAGAGATCATTTACTCCCAACCTGAGCAGATTTTCTCTCTGTGTAAAAAAACTATTGCTTCACTTGTCTTTAAATTGCTTTGACAGCCATTGGATGAGTTAACCTGAAAGAAAAATTAAAACTTGATTCACAGAAACAATTCCTGAGGCCCTTTCAACATTTTTCAGACTCGCCTGACAAACTCAGTCATGTGTAAAATTTGTCCTTTCAGGCCAAGTTCTGATATAACCATGCTACAACCTAGCTCATGACCTTCTTATGGGAAGTTGTTTCATTTATAATGCATATTTTTGTACGATCCGTCTGCTGCCTATGGATTTGAAAGTGTTGTTTTCTATCTTCATGTTTCTTTTATTCAAGATACTTGATTTAAATGTTTAAATGTTTAAGTCATATTTCTGTTAATAAGTCCATTTAGTATTTCGGTAACACTTAACAACAAGGGTCCCTTAATTAACACTAGTTGCTGCATTGTTAGGCATTAACTAAGAGTCTAAAAATGTATTAATAATCATTATAATGCATTACCTAACATTAACTCACATATTAGTTAATACATTGATGAGCAGTTCATTAATGTACAACAGTCAGAGTTAATTCATACATTTTTAAGCATTAATAAAAGCTACACATTGTAATTAGTTATCCTCATCATGTATGCATTACTCTTTATTTATCAAAATATTAGTAAATATTAACAATGCTTCATGGAATCATTTACTAATGGTGCCACTTTAGAATGAATAAACATTAAATAACAGCTTCCTAATGCATTCACTAATAGTTCTCCAATACTGTACATGTGACCTGGGTGAGTATTGATAAACAATTATTTAGAGTCTTGAGTCATCATTTTCTGGTTCTGTGACATGTTTGTCATCAGGCAGCTCTAACCAAACATTAAGGTATTACTAACGTCAACTACATGACATACATCGTAATAAATGAATAGGGGTCCTTCATAAGCATTACCTAACCATAGTTAACCATTTCTAAATTATTTTTGGACCCTTATTGTACATGTAACACATGTATCCCTTAAGGAACACATAATAAATGCTTAAAGAGTAATGCATGTATACGGATAACCAATTAAAATATCTAACTTTAATATATGGTTAATAATGTATTAATTAACTTCAAGAAGTGATCATTAATTGACTCCTTATTAATGTGTTAACTTAAATGTTAGTTAATACATTAAAATAATCATTATTTAACCCATTATTGAACTGTTCGGTAAAGGTAGGGTTGGTAATTTGATTTACATACACTTTTTGTTTCATTGGTTCAAATGTTTTTATATTCCGATGGCAATCAATACAAGATTTGTTCTTGACAGGGAGCAGAAAACAGCTGCTATCTACAGCAGCAGTAAACCTGTAAAAACACCAACCAATCCAAGCGTTTGTGGCACATTTTCTTAACCAATCAAATCACATCCTGCATGTTCATCGCACCAGCGCTGCTATCTCTAATTTAATGTGCGTAGTCGAGCACAGAGGGACCCAAATATGCCAGAGAATGGCAGAAAAAGTCACTGTACCTCAATTATTAGTAACTGCTCCTTCTGCTAAGCAGAGCAGAACAGAAAGATGGAGGCACAGAAGATGGAAACGAGAAAGACCTGGGACGGAACCAGGGCAAAAAAGCAAATGGAGTATTGGGGAGATGCAACGTTCAAATTAATGCTACTTTTTCCAGGACTGCAAACACGGCCTTTAATGCCTAATAACACATTAACTAATGTTTCTTCAGGGATCCTTATTGTAAAGTGTTACCAATATTTCATATTACACAGCCTTATCTTTGATGGGCTGCAGTGGGAGGCAGGAAACAGTTTGGATGCAATCAGAAAATGTTCAGTATAATTTGGTGTCCATGGTCAAACATTTCATAGCTGTGGGCGATAAACAAATCTCATACTAACAAGGCCTCAGAGACACCAGCGCTGGCTCATGTCACTGTACCTGGCATGTACTGGCAAGCCCAAGTGCATCTCCATCCGCTGCCTCCACTCGTACTAGAGGGATTACTCTACACCACTCGACACCGTTTTTAGCTCCGACTCTAACAGACGTTTCTCTGTCCTCGTGGGCTGAAGGGGCAATTAGCGCACAAAGCTAGCTTGGCTCTCATCCCACCAACAAAAAAAAAAAAAAGAAGGAAAACTTGGCATCCACGGCCTCTGGAATAGCTGAAAACAATATTTGTGGAATCATTCGAGTTATCTGGGTTGGAAAGCAATTCAGGTTATTCCGGGACGTTCCTGGGCTTGTCAATCCCACAGGCTTAAACGCTGCTGTCCTTCCTCTTCTCCACTCTTCATCTCCCCCTCTCACCCTCTATCACCCCCATCTATCCTCGCTGTCACAAAAAAGGACTATTTTTGTCAGAGCCCCATTTTCACTCTTCACTCTGCTCAGCACAGTTCTTTGCTGCTTTCTGACAATCTGAGGGCTGCTCAACCATCAGATCTTGTTTTCGGTTTCACGTCTTCTATCAATTCCTCTCCACAGTCAATATTTTTAGACTCAGGTGAAGCTCGGGTCTGTTTCTAAATATGTACTCGGGCTATTTCTGTCGGCCCCCACAGGGAGAGAAAAGAGCTGGATTGTTACATAATGTCTCTGCAGTGATGGTAACAGTGCTTGATCTGGATAGGTTTATATTAAGCATTAAGTGACAAGATGAGATCTGAGGGGATGAAAATCACCGTAAGAGGAATTTGGAGAGAAGGCAACGAAAAAAATCTGCTCTCGAGCTCAGCTGTCAAGAGTCCTGAGTTCATCTTTGGGACAGCTCATAAAATTAGATGTTTCTGCTCCATGAGCTCGATGAATGATTGAAATCAGATTGCTCTAATATTATCCTGAAATATTTATGGCTACTCTCGCCCTGGTTATAGCTTGATCAGATCTTGAAAGAAGATCCAAAGAAGGAGAGATAATAAAAGAGAGGTGAGCTCAGAAGAAGTGCTGAAACAGTCCTGTCTGTTTTAACAGAAGATGCCACTTAAGCAGAATAGAAGGGGCTGATCTAATTATGACGCCTGGTTGGTCAAATTAATTGAATAAGGCAGAGGGGCTTTAACTTCACTCAATCATTTATGCTCTGCTTTCACTTATAAACTAACCAATAAATTATACCATTCACAGGCTTTTGGTTGTTGACAGAACAAGTTTTTCACTTGCTGGTAGCCTGAACTTCATCTCACCTGTCTATAAATCAACAGATAATAACAAACGTTCTGATGCCTTTGGCCTGAATGTGTAGTGTTTTTTCGGGATAAAGACTTTTCTTCCCATGAGCACCATCACTCACTGTGCTAAGACATGACTGGAGGCAAATAAATGAAGAGCAGATCTTCTTTTAGCAGGGTGCAAAGTAACAAGATAATGTATTTTGTTTACTATAGCAGTATTGTTTGAAACATTTTATTCCGACTATGCAGACTCTGTTATAGCGTAGTTGGTGTCTGGAAGGTGAGAAGAAAACCTGTCTCACGCCACTCAAAGTCCAGTGCTCTGGGGCGTGTCTGTAACATGTAACATTAGTGAATCCTGGTTATGTCCTACCAGAGCTCATCTACAAACTCCAACCTCACCAAGCGGAGCAAATATAACCTGGCTCTTCATTTTATTGAGAGACTCTCAGGTTTGAACAGATCACTGCAGAATAACTGCTGCATGTGGACAGGAATAAATATTATCACAAACAGATTAGCTCCTGTTTTAACCCTTAGCCCATGCTCTATCACTCTCCTGTTTAGCTTTCTTCTGCTTTTAACCATAGACTGCATAAAACAAGGATGAGGTCTCTGTTGCATTATCTGTTTGGCCCTGATGCAGAGGATAAGGAGCCATATTGGATATGACGCAGTCTTTGAATTTTCCTTTTAACAGCTATAGGGCGCCCCACAGTCAAGTGAGCTGAGTTGCACCTCTGATTGGACAAACCCAGTGAGTCGAAAAAAAAAAATTAACCCTCATACAGTGCGTTACGAGAGCAAAATGAACAAATCAGACTCTCGCCGTTTTGAACCAGGCTGTGTGTTTCTCAATGCTGTAAAAGTCCTTTTTTGGCCTCATGAGCATGTAGTTTCCAGTCTTTCTGCAGCCAGTTTCAAGCAGATTCTCGATTAACAGCAGCTTCAACCACTTCCCCACAATGCAGAAAATAGAAATCTGAGCCAGTTTTTATGTCTTTTGGTCACAAAAAATATCTTTTTCAACTTTATGTAGGCCACATGCACCTGACAAGTCCTGAAAAGTACCTTATTTCAAGATTTCTAAGATGAAAATGATGCCTGAATTGAAAGTAATATGTAAAAAAAATCTGCCAATGGGAAAAAAAAGTTTCTCATCTTGTCTAATGCCAAGAATCTAAATGAGCTCATTTTTCTTATCCCATAGGCAGATTTTGTTTCACTCAACTTTACTCAACTTTTCTCTACTTTCAAGCAATTCAGACATCATTTTTGTCTTTTTAATCTTGAAATAAGACATTTCTCTGAACTTGTCAGTTGAATGTGGCTCATATTAAGTACAATAAAACAATTTTTATTAAAAGTAAGACATAAAGACTTGTTTAAATTTCAGTTTTTACAGAGCACAGGCTTCAGTTTTCTTCAATGTTGCCCCCTGGCTCTGACCTCCTTCTTCTATCAAACAGTCCAGCACCAGTGTCCACCATTATGACTAAATAAATCTAAAAAACTGCTTTCTTCAAAAAAAGGACAGATCTTGCTTCTTACTGCTAAACTTTTCCGGCTATCAATGAGTCATCAAAGGGACTTTTGGGGCTAAATGCTGATAATAGATACATGTTCTCTCAGGAAAACACAACCTGACCACAGGCACAGAGAAATATCATTTTGAAATAAACAGTTTCAGTGCTGATCATTTTGATCTAAAATGTGGGTTATGGACAGGCAAATATTAAAAGTAATCACTTCTAAAGCCTTCACAGGCCTTTGAGACTTCCCAAATGAGAAATGCAATTCAGAGTGATCAAACTGTGAGGAAAAGCTCTGTTATGATGTTTGTTTAGTTTTCATCTTGTCTTCTCCATTTAAACGTTTTATTGTTGAGATATGGGTCGAGCGCACAGGGGGGAGAGAGAAAACTGACAGCTCAGATTTTATGATGCTGGATCAAAAATGAAACTAAAAGTGTTCAAATTAGTTGAGCACAAACAGGGAAGGGTCTGTCTCAATCTTACAGTTTCACTTCTTCGTCTCAAAGGAAAATGTTCTCCAGAAATAAAGTTTCAACAGGATGAAAGTGCTGCGTGTGCAAACTGGGAGGAACGAAATGTGCTGTTATAAAACGTCGAACAAACAGCACCTACCTGCTTGTATTCTCCAATAATGGAACCGTTCTTCTTTATCTCTGATTCAGATTTATCCAGCTCTCGTCTGCACATCTCCTTCAGCTGTGAAGAGAAACACACACACACACACAGTTCCTGTCAGGATGTTTCATGGCACAGACCAAGGACAGCAGCGGAGCCCCCAGAGACTGTGAGAGAGTCATGACATGTACATAAGACAGAGAGGTATTGGCAGACCTGCAGCTCAGGGCAAAGTCACAGTCTCCTCACAACCTCTACGCTTACCCATAAATCACTCACTGCTACAGCTACACACTCAACAAGACAGGAGACATTTGGAGGACACTGCTAAACACACATGAGAACGGACAGGTCTGTCCTTCGCATCAGAGGGATTCTTCACTGCACCCAGGATATCAACATCAAAGATGACGAGCTGACATCCTTTGACATTTGAGGTTTGAAAGTTAGGAGGATGAGGAGAGACAGGGGAGATTAGAAAGCTTTGGAAACGTTTGGACATTATGTTTCTGTATTACACAGACAGACGCATGCACTCAGAGCTCATTTTAACCATACAGAAAAAAAAAAAAGATTAAAGTAGTCCAAAAAAAAAACCTTGTCTAAAAACAGACAGACCTTCTGTATGAATGAAGATGAATAAAGAGGGAAAGATGAAGAGAGGGCAAGCGAGTACACTCCTCATCAACATCTTAAGACCAGTTAAAAAATTGCACTAATTTACATTTTACACTGTTGGATTGTAAAAAGGTTCTAATTAAAGTTACAATATGCAAAAAGAAGAAATGGGAGTGCCACAAAAAAATTGAGTAAGCAATTTGTTGTAAACTGTAATAAAAGGTAAATATTCTGTTCATCAGGTGATCAACAGTTTAAGAGCACAGTCTTTAAAAGACAACATCTGCTCAAAAATGTGGATTCAGCATAATTTTCTGTCAGGTATTCACACTGTCATGACCTCCTGATGGTAAAGACTAAAAATCTTTCTTTGAACGTGGTTGGATTGTTGAGCTGCATAAAAAAAACCTCTAACAACACAACACCATCACTGCTGAGTTTGGACGCAGTAAAACAGACATTTTGAATTTCTTCAAAGATCCTGGGAGTTATGGAACAAAAAAGTCAAGAGGTAGACCCAAAAACATTTCACCAGTGCTGAGCCTGAGGATCTGATTGGCTGTTCATCAAGACACAGGACAATCCTCGACCCAAATCAAGGTTGTTACTGGAGTCGACTGCAGCCCAATAATCATCAGACAGCATCTGAGAGAGAAGAGCTTTAGGAACAAAAACCTCTTCAAAGGCCTCGTCTCCTTCCACTGAATAACTCATTTGGACTTTGACAGAGAGCATCATGGGACACTGAAAGGTGGAGGAAAGTTTGATTCTCTGAGGAGAAATAATTAGACCTTGACAGTCCTGACGGTGTCCAACACCTCAGCAGTGATGGCGTTGTGTTGTGAGAGGTTTTGATTCTGCAGCTCAACAATCCAACCACGTTCAATGAGAGAAAGATTTTTAGATTTTACCATCAGGAGGTCATGACAGTGTGAAAACCTGACAGAAAATAAAACTGAATCCAAATTTTTGTGCAGATTTAGTCTTTTAAAGGCTGTGCTCTTAAACTTTTGATCAGCTGATGAACAGATTATTTACCTTTCACTGCTGTTTCCTTTAAATTCCTTACACAATTTTTTGTGTCCCTCCCATTTCTTCTTTTTGCATTTTGATCTTTACTTAGAACTTTTTAAAATCCAACAGTGCAAAATGTAAATAAGTGCAATTTTTCAACTGGTCTTAAGATGTTGATCAGGTGTGTTTTTGTGCTTGTGTGTCTAGAAGGGATGTAAGTACATAAAAGCTAAAGGCTGGAACTGGCTAAGTTTGTTGCGTAATTGCTGTTTTGGTGTGATTTTTTAAGCCTTGCAAAAAAAATTTGGCCCAAAAATGTATTTAATTGTTATTAGAATGAGTCTACAGAGTTTTCATAATTAGGCCAAAAACAAAGAAATTATGTCACTTTGAGTCCTTGTGGTTTCACTGAATGTTTAAAAAGATTGTCACTGCCTCCTGTTGAGCAGAGTGAGGTAAACACTCACTGCGATGAACCCTGTGTCGTGCCCCTCCTCTCTCCCTTTCCCATCTTTTCCTCTTTTCCCCAGGTGGGTATGAACGACATGTGTGGAGAGTGGGCAGGTGCAGACGATTGATAATCAGCAGAGTGGTCTCCCTGAAACTCATCTACCTCTGCCATCAAAGCCTGAGTGTAACCACAGCTCAGAGCCCGACTGTTGTTCAACCAGAGTTATTCATATTTAGCAGTCACATCAACTTTGTCCCCTTGTTTGCAGTTCTGGACTCGAACCTCTTCTTCTCTGTGCCACAGCTTCCTGCCAACCCTGCTGCTCCATCTGTATCTCTGCCTGGCCCTGCAGCAGCTCGGTCCACACTGTGGCCATGCTGCACACCCCCTGAACATGCCCCCCCCCCCCCCCCCCCCCCCCCCCCCCTCACCCATTACTGGACAGTCAGCTAAGGCTCACTGCTCAGCTTATTTGGAGTGAGTCTCAGGGTTTTTGTTGTGCTCCTGATTTTTATTGTGTTGATTAGCCTCTTGTCGTCCTTTGTTAGCATACACTGTTTGTCTGGTGCCTTAACTATCCAAACATGGTGTTATCAAGTCCTGGTTAGTTTGCTCAGTATATTATCTAGCTTCATCTAGTTAAAGTTGGCTTATTAAGTCTTCTGTTTGTTTTTATCCCTCCTGACAGGTAGTTCTCTCCCTGCCTCCTTGGTTTCCATTCAACTGCTTGTGCTTATTACTGTGATCTTTTGTTTGTCAAACTCTTTATTTGTGTATCGTTGGTCTGTTCTGTCTCTCTGTTGGTCTGCAGCCTGATATCTTTTGGGACTATCTGGGATGAGTGGGTGTGGCTGGTGCATGATCTAAAGTTTTCACCTTCCCAGAATTAGTGGTAGATTAAATGACTTATCAATATTTTTACTGATATTTGCCTGAAATGCTAATCAGATGCTGTATTAGACCAAGAGCACAGCCCATCAGTCATTAACTCACTTCTAAAACTGAAATCTAAGCATTGGTTTGTCATATTTTGAGTAAAAATGATCTGATTAGACTTGATATGAGTCACATTCAATTGACACAACCAGGAAAATGGCTTGTTTCAAATTTAGAGGACAAAAATGACACCTAAATTGCTTAATAAAATCTACCGATGGGGTAAGGTAGATGTGCCTGTCAACAGGGATTTAATGTGGCAGCGCAATCTTTCTAAACCAAAAAGCTGAAAACAGTTTTTTTAATCATTAACAAGATTCAGCTGCTTGATGTTGGGCCTCATGACAACAGTTAAACCACAGCCCTGCATGTTTTAGTATTGTCTATCCATAATTAAAGCCCAGTTATAGACAATACAAAAGACAGTATTTTATGTTAATTTAGATAGATCTTTTCACAAACATATGAACATAACCGTACTCCTTAAATTACAGCCAAAACTCTGCAGTAACGACTTGCGCCCCTTTTACACAACAGTGCTTCACAGCGTTTCACCCTAAAACACAAAAAAACGCACTGAAAAAAATCTGCTTCTACACGGAAACTCTCAGGGACTTAAAACGCTGTCGTATGCATGTCAGGACTATAGATGGTGATAGAACTGTAGGAGCCGTACACACAACAACAGTTTAGAGGCTGAAGAAGAGGTGAGCCATCATCTGGAGTTTATTCTAAAACCATTTTCTCTGATTGCAGAAAAAGTGCAATAAATGCACATTCTGTTAGAAAGCAGTCAGTAGATTCAGCAGCAGGAGAATGAAATGGTAGGTCCGTTTTTTTGTTGTTTTTTTGGCTGGCACATGGCACAGTGAGGTTCAATGCCCATGTGCAAAGCTGAGCGTGATGTCAGCGATGAATCTTTACGGTGTACCTTTCATTTGTACAGTTTGTGGACATCTACTAGGGAACAGAGCAGTTGCTGTAGCCAGCACATGTCTGTGACTGAACCTTTCTAATATTTCAGCTTGACATGTCTTCAGAAATAATGTAATCATTAGTGGTACTAAGGAGATCATAAATCACAGCTCTGTTTCATTTATTTCTTTTTAAAACTAGACGATGAGCGAACATGTACTTAACGACCACATTAAAGTATGTCAGACGTCTAAGAGAGCCTCTCAGCAGAAGGAGAACTTCCTATTGTTGTAGAGTTTAGCTTGATGGAAAACCTGCAGGCTCTTGGCTCTGACCAGGAGATAGAGTGTTCAGTCACAGCCTGTCACATAAATACTGCAGACGTCCTGCTCGGCTCTCCCTCCACTCCCAGAAGAAAGATTTAAACTGCGTTTTTTCATGATAATTCCCAAATTTCTGTCACCTGAGAATTTGTGATACAATAGTGCTGAGCTGTTCATGCCGTCTGAAACGCTGCGGGGGCCACATGAGATTTAAGGAAAAGCAGGACTGATGACTCAAATACAGACATGGGCTTGAAAAGTGGCTCTAACCTGAGCGGACTCTTCCTCCAGCCGCCGCTTCTCGTCCTCTGAGTCCACCAGTTTCTGTTTGGTCAGCAGAAGCTCCTTATTCAGGGCGTCTGCTTTCTCCTCCGCCTGATACACACACACACACACACACACAAGCAAGCACAACATAACCCAATATTGGTGAGGTCATAGAAGTTAGTCTTGTCCTACTTTCTGTTTAGTTTTCTCTCTCTCTCTCAGTTCAAGGTGAGTCTTAAGGTGTTTTTGGACCACAGGAACTCAGGTACAAATTTAGTTCTTGTATAATAAATCTACTCTTGAAAAGAGCCTAGCCTTGGGGAGTAGTACTCTCCAGAGGTCCAGGAACTTTGGCTTGTAGGGGAAAACTACAGGGTGGGCCATAAGTTTCCATACATTGGAGAATGTATAATGTATATTTTTCTGTTACAAATACCCCAGAAGATGTATTTGATTGGATTTGATTGTATATGAGACATAAATCATCTCAAAGAATGTATCACCAATACCATATGGGCTCATTTATACTCCCTGTACGTATGTAAATCGATACATCCGTTTCAAATGATGTCATACCATCACTGCTCACATGCTTCCATACGTCCGTAACGTTAGCATTGCTGTTCACAAAAACATCCACTAGGGGGAGCAGACCAGAGTCAAAACTTAATGACAACAATAAACTCAAAAACAAACATGGCGTCTGTGAAGGAGGTGTTACTAATGCACCTCTGCCACAAAATACAAAAAATGAGTCAGTGTTGTACAAGGCTATTAAATACATTGCGTTTTTCTTCAAAAAGTTCTGTCATTGTTATTTCTTCATGTCTCACTCGAGCTACATATCAGCCAGTAACAGCAGCACTGCCCCACGGTTTGTGGTGGTAATGCTCCATTTGGTCTGTTTTGGAAGCTTTGCAGAAATACAGATGAAATGAACACAGAGTACAGACAACAGGCTCCACCTGTATCTGTATTTAGCATTAATGAGCCTTTAAAAGCAGAACTCCAACTGTGCTAATGCAAGTTCATCTACGGTGGAAAATACGTATTAATACAGTACAGGCCAAAAGTTTGGACACACCTTCTCATTCAATGTATTTTCTTTATTTTCATGACTATTTACATTGTAGATTCTCACTGAAGGCATTAAAACTATGAATGAACACATGTGGAGTTATGCAATTAACAAAAAATGGTGAAATAACTGAAAACATGTTTTATATTATAGTTTCTTCAAAATAACCACCCTTTACTCTGATAATTGCTTTGCACACTTTATCATTCTCTTGATGAGCTTCAACAGGTCGTCACCTGAAATGGTTTTCTCTTCACAGCCGTGACTTATCAGGGTTAATTAGTGGATTTTCTGCCTTTATCAAACCATCAGTTGTGTTGTGCAGAAGTCAGGTCGATATACAGCTGACAGCCCTATTGGACAACTGTTAAAATTCATATTATGGCAAGAATATCAGATTACTAAAGAAAAACGAGTGGCCATCATTACTTTAAGAAATGAAGGTCAATCAGTCCAGTAAATAGTCATGAAAATAAAGAAAAAGCATTGAATGAGAAGGTGTGTCCAAACTTTTAGCCTGTACTGTATGTGTTTTCGAAACAGTGGTAATCATATAAAGCACATAATATAAATAAAAAAAACGTTTTCCCAACATAAAATGTTTATTTTCCTATGTATGAAAACTTATGACCTACTCTGTAGAGAGACAAATGGGCTCTGGTAACAATGTTGTTTTTAGCAAGAACCAAAAGTTTTTGGACCTTCCAGTTAAGAGCAGTTAAAGCTAATGTCTATGAAGGAAGGCTCTGCAGAAATAGTCAAAGGACTTCCTACATGCATTTTTGTTTTTCACTCAGACTTAGTCAGTTATTGCAAAATAATGAATGTCAAGTCAACATTTCAAAATACATATGACAAAAAGGTTTTTCTTGTTGTCTTACGTTGTCGAGGTCTTTGCGCAGAGCTATCTTACTGCTGACGAGTTCATGTGCCAAATCATCATTCTCCTGCTCCAAACGCATGTTGGCCTCCTGCAACCGACGATTCTCACGCTGGAAGGAGAAAGGGACAGATTCAGAGAAAGACAGAGAACAGGAAGAAGAGAGCAGGAGGAGGAAATGTTGAAAAATTCCATTAAGATGTGAAAAAAATACAAGTAGAACCAGAAAGTGTAGAGAGCGTGTAAAGTTAAGAAAGCAAGAAACCATGAAAGAGGAAGGAAAGTGAAAGACAACATCAGGAACAAGGAGTTAGTCATAAATGGTTGTAAACGAATGAGTAAGCATGCTTTCTTCCGGGCTGAGTAGTTTTCAGAGCAATAGAACGAAACACTGAGAACATATGGATGTAAACTTTAACTACAATCAGGTGAGAGGAGCCAACTTTCATGGTGAAAAGTTGCAGTAATATTTAACAGAACAACTTGTTTGTACGTCATTAACAGAATGAGACAGCTGGAGTAAAAAGTGACACTAAAAAACGATTTCTGAGGTGACAAGAAAAGAATTCAGGGGTTAAAATTTCGATAATGTGAAACCTTTCCTATTAAAAGTTAAAAATAGAGCAACATTTGGGTTTAATGAGCTGTCAAATTAAAATGTAGCTGTCCTGCTTGTGACATGTAAGCTTAAAATTGTTAATAATAAGCCCATTCTTATTTTAGAGCAGATAAATTGATTGCAGTATCCTGCTCATGTCTGATTCTGTAAAAACGAGGCATATTTTGGGTATAAAAACATTAAAAAAATCACTCTGAATGCTTTAATGTTTGCTTAGATGAGATGAGCGGCTCTGACACTGATGCAAACTGATCAGCCTGTGAGAACACAGAGTATCAGAAGAGCTTTCATACGTAGCCCTGGGCACAAAAAAGCAATAAAGATATTCCAAAGTATTCTTTTGCATCTTAAAATGACACAAACTGAAATAAACTCACACAGCCAGAATCTGACTGCAGTAAACCAAATCAGTTTGTTTTTCCACGGCAAGTGCATGAAAGTCCTCTGTTTCATAATAAAAACATCTAAAGGCATAAAACACATGAAGAAACTGATTTTCCCTGTCAGACGCCTCCTTAAAGGAAAATAAATAGGCACGGACAGAAATTGATGATCTTGTTCTGTACTCAACCAACCCACTGCCCTTGAGTTGACATGTACAATTAATAGCTTTTGTGGAGAAATGCAGTTTCTCTCTCACAAACCAGGACTTTTGAGGTCCACTTTAAAAAGAGTTTTTCCTGTTTTTCAGAACATCTGACAGCGTATGAAGGTTATTTTCTGCACCGTGTACCAAAGAGCAACTGAGAAATGAAAGCAAATGCAATGAATGATCATCAATACGATAACTTTATGACTTTATTTGCTCACTGTTCATCTTGTTATAGCACTGTGATGATGAAGTCGCACCATGAGAACAGGATGTGAAGCCTGTACTCTTGAGGGAAGAATTGTTTTTTGTTTGAGAACAAGATTTAACTTTTCATCAAGTTTATATAAATGACAAAAAAAGACACCGTAACTTTGGTGAAACTCTTGGCAAGAATATTGGTTGTTTCCTTCTACTGCGTTTGAGGGCCTGTGTTTGGATTGGATATTTCACCGGAGCAGTGAAACAGTCAGTGTTCTCCTTTTTACCCTGTAAAGCCCGAACTGTCAAAAAATAGTCTGAAAATTCCAATTTTTTTGATACTGAGATGTTGATAAGCCCTTTTAACAAAATCCACAAATAAAATATTGCTGTATTATTTCATTCATGACACATTTCTTGTATCACATTTGACACACTGGGCAATTTTGCACACTATTTCATCTATTTTAATAAAGTTTTTAAGTAAATATGCATTTATTTCATGCAGAAAATACTTTTTTCTTTTTTTTAAATAACTATTTTGATGTTATTCTTGCTGCAACTTCTTGAAAATAAGGCAATGATTTTTCTGAAAATATGTGAGTGGATGATTTCATGAGAGTGGACATTTTGAAAAGGGACAAAATACAACTTCAGCCGATATGATAGTGATATGACAATCCTCAAGGTGGTAGAAAATGTTTTTGAAAATATTTTAACAGGTTTTAAAATAAATTATTTATCATTTTGATGAGCTAGAGGTCTTTGAACTCATGTACCAAATATGATACGTTTGGTTTTATAGGGTTAAAGTGTCATGTTAAAGACAGATAAACTCAGCAGGCAGAAGTAAGTTAGTGTGAAGGACAGTAAAACGGCTATAAACAGGAATGTGAATACTGGTATTTAACGGTGTCACTGCTTTCTAAGGACAAAGCATTAAAGTCTCTGTGAGAACTATCTGTTTGGTGTTGATAGCAGTGACACCTCTGGCTGTAATCAGGATAAAAGAAGATAAATCCTAAAGCTCCAAAGTTTTGCCACTCAATATGGCGGCTCAGTACTGGCAGTGCCTCTGAGGAGAGTAAAGATTGTAGTATAACGCATCAGGATTCACCCCAAGACTCCCATGAGCACCATGACCCACTGTCGAAAAGACATGACTCTGGCCAAAGGGGGGAGAATATGTCATACATGGGTGGGCCCTGGAGTTTAAGGGAGGGCCTTTATTTTTTAAAAGCTTACTACCAAACAAAGATTTAGAAACATATTAAGATATTACAGGACTTGATGGTAGTTAATTTTGATTATATGACTTATGCTTGTGTTAAAACAGCATAGACATGAGTCTACCGGATCAGTAACACACTGCAAAAACGGAAATCTAAGCAAGTCATTGTGTCTTATTTGTAGTAAAAAATGGTCTTATTGTTCTTAATTTGAGCCACATTCACCAGACCGGGTCATAAAAATGTCTTATTTCAAGTTTTTTTAAGACAAAAATCAGGTGTAAATTGCTTGTAACAAGTAAAAAAAATCTGCCAATGGGATAAGACGAATTCACCCGGGAAGTTTCTTGAAATTAGAAAGATGTCTTAAAACAAAAATCTTTTATCTTATCCTATTGGTAGATTTTTTTTTACTTGTTACAAGCAATTGCTTAGATTTCAGTTTTTGCAGTGCATCTACTGTGCTGTTTAAATCAACATACAGTTGAGTTTGGAAATAGTGAAAGACTAGTATTTGTTTTTGGTTTTCAAAGGTTTCCTCAGAGTGAGCTCTCGCACCACTCTGTATGTTAAAGACGATCTTTGTCTTCAGTTCAAAGACAGCAGGGAGAACAAAAAAAGAGCAGACTTCACCATGTTGTTACTGTATTTGTTTCCAGAACGCTTCAGCCTTGGAGAACTTTTGTCTTTTTACAGTCATTGGATCATCCACAAGCTCTGAGTCAAATGCAGGAAAAGAAAGCTTTCTTCAAAGACTTCAGAGCTTAATTCGCTCGTTGTCTAGCTGCACATGCTGTGAGGCCAGCACATCAAAAACAATAATGTTTTTGTATCTGATTGAGTGGGCCAGCAGTCAATACCCCACTGACTTGCCAAGGCAGCAAATAATGAAGAGCAGATCTTGTTTTTAACGCTAATTTTTTTTGTTCATGACAACATCTTTCAGGATGCAAAGTGATGCGGTAATGTTGTGATGATTCCTGTTTTTAGGTTTGTTTTTCTGGATCTTAGTTTAGGGTCTATGGTTTTGGTTGCTTCTTGTATTTCAGGTTTGGGTTTATGCTTTGTGTACTTGTGTTTTTTTGTGTATATTTTCTTGCCCCTTGTGATCTCTGTTATCCTTGTGTTTCTCCCCCTTGTTGAGTTTTCCTGTTGCCCTGTGTTTCCCTCTGTGTGATTGACTCTCATGTGTTTCACCTGTGTCTTGCGCCACACATGAGTTTGATCAGTCCTTGTGTAATTAATCCCTGTCCTCAGTTCCATCGGTTCATTGTTATGTCAACCCTGGTCGTGTCAACTTCTTGTGTGATCTCCTGCATCTTTTTGGGTTTGTTTGGATTTTTTTGTTCCTGGTTTTGTTTCTTGATCCCCTTTTATTTTTGGGTGCTTGGACTTTTGAGTTTTTGCATTTAATAAAGACTTTTTTGGTTTAATTTGCACTTGAGTCCACCGCCTCCTGTTTTTCCCCGGTGTGTATATAGCGACTGTTCGAAAGGTGACAACAACCAAACTGTCGCTCAGTTTGTGCGTTAGTGTCCAGAAGATGAGTAAACTATCTGTTCTGTGTTCTTCACAGCCTGGTGCTGTAACTTGTCACATTAGTGATTCCTGTTTATGTCCTACCAGTGCTCATCTACCAATTCCAACCTCACCAAGCAGAGCAAACGTAACCTGCCTCTTCATTTTATTGATAGACTCTCAGGTTTGAACAGATTACTGCATGATAACTGCTTCATGTGGAGAGAAATGAACATCAGAAACAGCTTTGCCCCTGTTTCAGCCTTTAGCCTGTGCTCTATCACTTCTGTTCAGCTTTTTGCTTTGGCCTCTTCTTTCTGTCTGATAGTTCAGCTCCAGTGTCAAACATTACAACAAAATTAATCACAGAAACGACTAATAAATTTGTGACAGTGCCTATAAAACTTGCATGATTATATCATTCTGGTAAAACTTAGGCATCGAAAAACACACCACAACATAAGGGCTGTGGTGGCTTGTGTTGAACTACTACACCTGATCCCTTTTGTAAACTTATTAATAGTATAAAGTCAGACAGTTTTATAGTTTTTATTTTGAGTTTCAGTCAAAAATTATTTGTAGCAACAAACCCTAAAATAGTCACAAATCTTTGTTTCCTGCAAAAAGTTGTCTTGAACAAAGAGTAAAAGTTGTGGAGATCTCTACAGGAAGTGCTCACTTCAGCAAGAGGGGAATGTAGTTTTCATCCTAAAAGAGCACGACCTGTGCGTCACCAGATTCACCTCAATACAACGACTCCTCACACACCTTTAATGTGTTGACAGGACTCCTGTGTGTTTGTGTGTTTGTGTGTACCTCATATCTCTCAATGGGGGCCTCCTGCTGCTCCTGCTGCTCTCTTATCGTGTGATACTCCTTCTCAAACTTCTTCAGCTTCTTCTGGCTGATCTGTAAGACAGGAGAAAAAAAACCTTTTGTCAAATCTATCCCACATTTGGAGAATTACACCACTAACTGCAGTTATTCACATGATGAAAGAAACATAAAGTGGGATAATAGTCTGTGGCTGCTCCACTGAAGGTGGCTGCCAAAAGAAGTCTGTCCAATCTTTGGTAAACAAGGACACATGATTTATAATCTTTGCTGGACTGTGGCTGTCTTTGATCCAATCCAGTTTCTGAAAAAGATGTGATGGAACATATGAAGAGATTAAAGGCTCAGTCTGCTACTGTTAATTTATGTCTAACCAGCTCACTCACTGGAATATCAATGTCCAGAGGAACTTGTGCTTCCCTTTTTTTAAGTTTAATTCAAATAAAAAAGTGTCACGTTCTTGCATCAGATGTAAATAGTTATTAAAGCACACCAGCCTGTAAATAAACCCACTGAATTGTCCCTGAAAAGCAGCACCGATATGTCTTTGAACTCCAAGAGCTGATGACGTAACACTGCATTTTATAATCATGGATTTAATGGTTTAATCCAGCTTTTGTGTCATTTACTTTTATTATGAAGGAAACACAAAATTCAGCACACACAAGTTCAGTGTTTGGGTCCCGATGACACGAACAGCATTTCATTTTAAAAGCGCACTCTTACAATCCCTTTTCATGCCTACAGTTGCAGGTTTAAACACACGCTGCATTTAGTCGCTCTCATCAACGGGGCTTTCACTCCCCAGCCTCAGCCTTTCAGTGAGCTTTTAAAAGAAACAGCCACCATGAAATGAACACTGTGTGCCTGATCCTCTGTATGAAAAAGAGACCTGCGCTGTGGTAAAGTGAGGCTTTCACATCCATTCTGTGGATTTACATGAGATCTAGTTCTGGCTGCAGCATCACTCTACTGTTGTCTTAGCTTACATGCTCAAGTGCTATCTTTGGTTTATCATTATGTAACAGAATATTAGACAAGGGGGAAAAAAATCACTAATAATCGATATGGTGCCTGATGAAGTGAATATTCAATCTTACAAATGGATTTTTAAAAATTCTTTTGTATGAAATTGCCAATTTTAGAGTGGACTTATTCATCTGTGATTTTAAAATGTGGAGTCAGTGCTTCCTCTACTGGACAAACCAAGTGATGATATTACCCATAAATCAACCCCAGCACTGTTGTCTGCATTTAACATCCAATCCAAAGATTACACAGTAGTCAGGAATCCACAGGCTCAAAAGTTCAATAAAATGGGTTGAACCTGACATGGTTTGTCATACTTTTTGTTCTTGTTTTCCTGCTTACTTGAACACTAAGATCCAATCATTGAAAGGTCTGCTGGAAAAATCCCACAAAAATCTGAGGCCATTTCAGTCATGAATGAAAATCTAATTGAGTTTCTAAGCATTTTGATCCTCAACTAATAGTGAAATCATCACATCTAATAGTTTTTGATACATTTAAGTAGTTTTCTCAGTGGAATGAGTGAACTGTTGGGTGAAAAGAATGATATATTGACTGATGTCATGACTTGAGGCCATAGTTGATTGCAAATGAAGTAAAGATGAAAATATTGGAAAAAAAGTGAGAAAACACCCACAAGTTCTGCTGTTAATTGATTCCAAATCATGTAGAAATGAGTTTTAAAAGTTATTTTTCAGTGGATGATGTCACCAAATGTGTTTGAAATACATTTATTGAGAGCCCACTGAGGATTTGAAGAACATTTCATTTTTCTCGCTTTACTGTCAAAGATGTAGGGTGCATACACTAAAATGGCCACATTTTTTGTGATGTTTGTAGTGGAGCTTGACATTCAATTATTCATTCTTAGTGTCCAAGTAAGCAGAAAAAAACACAAACAAAAAGTATGGCAGACCATGTCAGGTTCCATGGGCCAGTGGATCCCTGACTATAGTGACGAAGGGGTTAATACAATGCCTTTATAGACCCCGCTTATTTGATTCTCTATCAGTTCCCTTATCAATTCCTCCTGTGAGTTTCTTGTGTACCTAAAAGTAGCTTTCCATGTCGTCCCTGTCTACAACATTTTATTGAGTCTATAGGTAAATAAATATCCAATTGGTCAATGAATCTGGTTGTCTCTGGACCTGAATAAATGGATCAGTATAAAGTCAAAAATAACTGTAAGCATATCTGTTCGATCTTTCAGGGCTGATAGTATCTACAGCTGTTGAAAGACCGACCGTCATGATCAATGCGTGGAACGTCTTGTGTTGTTAACGTAAAGTCTGGCTGCCCCGGCGTATTGTAAAGAATCAGCAAGGGAATCATTGAGAATTAAGACTAATGATGTCAAAGGATTAAACCATTTCTTATTGATTCTTTACAGGAATCAGTTATTGATACTAGAACCCAAGTGATATGGGATTTTTGGGGACGATGCCCATACTGATACTGGGGACAAAAGAAATCCGATTTCCAAAATATCGGTCGATATCCCACATATCTACTGATACATTAAATAAGAACATTGATATACACAGGATATACACTGTGCATGAACACAAATTGTTATAATAACCAAAATATGATTTTGGGTATGACACAGCAACGTTAAAATGCCGTATTATAGTCTTTTATAAGAAAAGGATGGATGTGTGTATTGACTGGAGCATTAATTACTGTTTATTTTGCAAAAAAAGCATCTTACACGACTTTAGAACGCCATATTATAGTCTTATATTAGGTAATGGTGGACATGTGAACTAACTGTAGCATTTATCATTGGCAGAGTGCAGCATGCAGCCTGACACAGACACAGGAGCAGGAACAACACAATCTCCACACAGGAAAAAAAATATATATACACATTGGCTACATTATGGCCTATGTCTATTAATTGGTGACATGCTATAATTGGCCTGATTAATCGGTCTGGCTCTAATTGATAGCCATCCCTATTTGGCATTACTCCTTAACCAGACAAACACTTTATAGAAATGCTGAACATCTTGAAAAGTTTGTGACTATAAAAACACAATACTTGTAACTAAATACAATCTAATGTGTTAACAGGCACAACATGAATTACAGGGAACATTAAGGATCAGTTCATCATGAACTCCTTAAGTAGCCAGAGTTAGGAGGCTGTGAGGTCATTTAGCTTTGTTCTGTTTCAGCACTTTGTCATGATATCCTCTAAGAAGAACTCCAGGAATGAACTTCATTATGTGCATCATTGACAGGTGCAGACGTTGGAAAATCTCAGTTTTTTCTGCCGATCGCACCCTGTGCTCACTAATCCTTTATTCTAATTATTTCATAGTTGTTGTTTCATAGTTGATCACTCAGAGAGACGCTTTAAATCTCCCCCTGAAACAAGAGGACAACCACTAAACACAAGGGTTGTCATTATTTTCTTATTTTCTGGGTTGTACGGTTTATGATATTGGCCCCAAAGTATCATCCAAAAGATATTTTGGTCGGCTCTGGTCATTACTGAATGATGTTGGCTAAACTAGGACAGCATGGCCCATATGTTGTCCTGTTCTAAGTGTCTCTCCGCATGTGTGTGTGTCCATGTGCTCCCTCAGTGTATTGGGTTGCACTTTCAGCTCAGTAAATGGGAGCCAGTGTAGAAGGAGAAAAAGTACAAAAGGTCACTCAGGGCAGGTGTCGCCTCATTCTCCTCCTTTTGCATCAAGTTCATTCATTTTACAGAGGAGTTAAAGCTGTGACACCACAGAGGCCACTCTGAACACGACGACCTCAGCTCTCTGGATAAACAGACATAATTCATGGGCATGAAACAACTGTCACTTCACAGGCTGTGGATCAATTATGAATAAATGCCTGTGAAGAGTCATCAGTGTTATGTTCTGTTATTTTGCTCACAGGAAACTAAGTCATGCATATTTTAAAACTACACCCTCTGTTTTTTCCCTCATCTGAACTAAAGAATTAACAGGCTTTTTACATTGATTATAGTTTCTTGAAAGGAAGACAGCACGACTCTTGGTGTGGAAATTGAGGATTCAAAAAGCAATACAATGAATAAACAACAAGCTCATGTTCTAGTTAGTATTTTAAATTCACCGGGCACTTTGCATATATTAGGTTTGAAAGTCAAAAAGAACAAAAGGATGGTGTAACAACGACACACCTTGACAACATAAACGCTGCTCATCTGACTCTGACTGAGTCTTCTGAATCAATTTTGTGCCCTTGGGAAAATTACTACTCTGTGTCACATATTCAATTAAAAGTGTTCAATTTGTGGTAATGACCTTTGACCAGTAAATCTTAAAGTAGTTAAAAAGAGATTTTCCTCTTTATACCATCAGACAGAATTTACACAGACACTCATATTAGCATACCAGAGTTAAAAATAGATCTCAATCATTTCTATAAGCTTAGAAGAAAGCATTTTTTTCTCTGCTTTTCCCTTGAGTGCTTTAATAGGCTGTACTAATTTACCCATAAGGAGGAAGAAATAAGCAGTTTACAGGGTCAATGTCCAGAATCTTGGACCTTAACCTCAAGTATAATGCTACAAAGGTTTTTAAAGTGATCCAGGTCATATTAGCTCTGTCATTTCAAGCCTTTTCACTATCAAAATGTAGTAACTCTGATTTGAATTATAATCTGAGATACCTGCCTGAGACTTTGGTAACACAGGGAAGTAAAGTCGTACGACTGGAAACCCAAAGAAATATGCTCTCCAATCAGAAGTCAGTGTCATCAGTCAGTGAGGGCAGCCGTAATCTGCTCCGTTAATCCCTCTATAGTGGCGTCCAAGCCTCAGATTAGCTTACCTTCACACAGATTTAATTCCCAGATCTAACGCTGCAGTTCTCGCTGGGGTCAGTTTGCCAAATGACTTCTTGGAACGGCCGGCTTTTACCAAACAATGTGCCAGAAATTACATTACGTGGTAAACAGCAGGAAAAGCTTCAATCAGGGCAGATGAACGCGTTTTATTCCAATGGGTCCAAATGACCTCTTTAAAGACAAGAACCTCCATCCTTCATAACAACATAAAACAAACAGAAAAGGTGGTTTTACATCTTTAAGGATTAAAAAAAATCCTGTATGTAGATGCTCTGGATCACCAAGTGTCTATTGATGCTTTTTAAACTGGGAAAAGAATCAAAAAGCTGAGTTTCCTGCTTTAAGGAGAAACTAACTATCATGACCTAAAGTTAACCTGAAAGTTGAATCTTCCTAATCAGACCAGGTTGATAAGGGCTCAGGTGTGAGAGTTTATGAGACAGAGATGTGTGTTATCTTTGCATATGTTAAACATAATTCTAAGTCCTACAGTGACCCCTAGTGGCATTGAAGAAACACTGCAGAATGTCTTTTTTCTAGCTTGTAATACAGATTTTTTTCTTTTAAAAGTCAATGATCCCAACATTGTAAACCTTTACAATTCAAGATGATTAAATGATTTCAGTTTTGTGTAAATGTTGGGTTTTAACTCTAAAATCTAGGAGACTTTGTGTCTCATCCTACAGAGTGAGATATTTGGGGAAAAAAAGGCCAAACTTTCAGAGCGACTGTATTGCATTTTACTTCAAACTCACCTTCATGCTACAGGCCAGCTCCATCAGTTTCTTTGCATTTTCCTCAGAACGATACCTCTTCGGAACGGGGACACGAAAAAATTTCAGGGCGCCCTCAAAGTCCGTTTGGATCAGATCGTCTTTTGATGTCTGACAAAGGAAAGCACAAGCAGAGTATGTCAGCCAAAAACAATTACAATGGAGTGAAAAGCTGTGGTTAAAAACAAAAATAAAAACTCTTTAAGGCCTAACATCTAAGGTAATGTACAGAACCAAACTGTGGAGTTAAAGTACGTGTTTGAACATCATGAATGAGTTTTCATACTCCTGCCAGCGACCTTACCTTCAGAAGTGCCAGAGCTACATTGAAGATCACACTGATGCCCTGAAAATACACACAAAAGTTCATTAATTCAATGCTGAAAAAGTGTTTCTGCTTTGTTCAGATACAGACATATTTATACTGCCTTTCCTTTTGTATGTCAGAGTAGATTTGATGGGATAGAACAGAAAAACTACAATCTAAAGTTACAACTAGAGCCTGACCGATTAATCGGCCTCTAGTGTGTCATCGATTAATAGACATCAGCCATTATGTAGCCGATATATAAACTTCTCTCCTGTGTGGAGATTCTGTTGTTCCTGCTCCTGTGTGTCGGTGTCGGGCTGCATTAGTGCCCCGCCCCTCCCCCTCACACACCCACTATGTTCCAGCCCTGTTTGCCTCATTGTTCATCAGTTGGTTTACAGCCCTTATATTGACAGGTTATAATTAATAGTCAATAATCAAAGTTACTTGTTCTGCTCCTTTGTCTTAAATTATATTTTAGGCATTATAACTTTCCATGTTCATGCACGGTATATATAAATGTGTATATCAATGTTCATATTTCATGTATCATTTATATGGGGTATCGGGCAGTTTATTGGATATCGGTCAATATATTGGATATTGGTCTTTTTTTGCCTCCTGTATCAGTATTGGCATCAGCTCCAAAAATCCCATACTGTTTGGGCTCTAGTGAAAACACAAGTTGTGTTTTCCTGGTTCATCTTGCTGAAAGGTCAAACTTCCCTTGATTTAGAGGTTACAAGAGTAATTTGCAGCAGATTTCCTCCTCTGTAGTCACGCCCGTCAATCATCCTCTGAATCCTGAACATTTTCCCACTTCCTGCTGTGATTCACCATTACTGTATCACAGTGCCATTCATCACCATGACAATAGTAGATTTCAGGCGATGAATTGGAGAAAGCTTCTGCCAGAGGAACTATTTTTGTCGGATCAGACAGGAAATTCTTCTCCCTCAGTTTTAGTCCTTCAGCAGAAACAGTTTTATTGATTTTGGCAGAACAGACAGGTAATAAAAACTTACTGTCCTTCCAAACTTCATGCTTCTCACTTCAAACTTTAGTGCTAGAACACTTAGTTGGTGTGAGACTGCAAAGACTTCTTTAGAGTAGTTTCTGATTCATAACTTGTTTACATGTATGAGACTAACTTTCTCTTTGGCATGTGAGGAAACTGATGATTTTTTCTCAACTTAATTCCAAACTCAAGTTAATCTGTGACACAATTCAAAATCCATCTGGGTTGAATGTACGAAAACATTTTGTGCCTTGTGTGACTGACCTCACACAGTAGCAGGTCGATGATATGGAAGACCATGTAAAGAGGAAACTTGGCGGTGAAGAGGGTGAGGAACCACTGAGAGGCGTACATGTGAGCCTCCAGACCCACATTCAGAAAATGGTTGTACAGGTCCGGAATATATTCCTGTTTGAGAAAGAGAGGATAAAAGATGACAGGCCCATGGTGAGAGAGAGCAGTAAAAGGAAGAGAAAGAAAAAAGAAAGACGACAGAGATAAAAGGTGAACTAAAATAAAGCTCTTCGTCAGACTGAGCTAATGTGATATTACTTTGAAAACATTTACTGTTAGTCTGCGTACAGGACACACACACATACCTGCATGAGTCTCTCAAGTTGGAAGAACTTGCAATGCAGATCTTCAAAGTTCTGCTTGAAAAGGTCCCTGAGCCCATAATCGAACATGATCTTTACGAGGACGCTGAACGCCTGCTCCTCAGGCATCTGAGAGAGAAAAACAACAACAACAAATTAAGTCTGACAAAACATTAACACAACATCAGTCTCAGTGGTATAAATGTCATGAGGAACAACCTAATCAGCACATATCATCAAACGTAAAGGAGTCTCACACATTTCACTTCTCCAGGTTTAATTAAAAGGATTGTGAGAACTATCTGTCTGAAGTGGACGACAGTGACACATTTAGCTGGAGCACTTACACACACACTTTCATAATGACGACGCATGTTTGTTTAGAAAGATGAATTAGACTAGATCTTCTTTGTAACACTACTTTTCTTTGTTAGAGACAATATTCTACTGGATACAACACAACAAGGTCATGTGTTTATAAACAGTTACGTAGCACTGTTGTTTGAATTGTAAGCGTAGTTAAGAAAACCGACTATATTTGGAGCAACTCACAGCCCCATGCTCTGAGACGTGGAATCATGACCCCTGGTTATGTTCTACCAGTGCTCATCTACCGACTCCAACCTCACCAAGCAGAGCAAACGTGACCTGGCTCTTCATTTAATTGATAGGTCTCAGGTTTGAACAGATCACTGCAGAATAACTGCTACATGTGGGTTAGAATGAATATTATCAGAAACAGAGTAGCCCCTGTTTTAGCCTTTAGTCAGTGTTTTAGCCTTTAACCCATTATTTCACTTTTTGCTTGTGTTTTAGTCATGAACCTGTGTTTGGCCTTCAGCCTGTGTTTTAGCCTTTAGTTCATGTTTTAGCCTTAAAATGTTGTTTTAACCTTTGGCTAGTGTTTCAGCCTTTTAGCCTATGCCTTAGTCTTCTAGTGTTTTAGCCTTTTATCTATGTTTGAGCTTTTTAACTGTGTTTTAGCCTATAACAGTTGTTCTAGCCTTTGCCCACGTTTTAACCTTTTGATTGTCTTTTAGCTTTTAACCTGAGTTTTAGACTAGCACGTGCACTACCACTCTCCTGTTTAGCTTTCTTCTGCTCTGACCTTATTTGTCAGACACTCCAGTTACAGTGTCAAACAATACTTCAAAATAAATCACAGAAACAGATTACAGCTGAGGAAAACACAGATCTCTCTTCTCTCTGCTAAACTCTGTCAGCCAGTTGGGAGCTGTCATGAAAACTTTGAAGTGCACTAAATCAACCTGGTCCAGTCCAACCCCACTGGGAAGCCAAGTTGTAGCACTTAAAAATGACCCTTTTATGATGCTGATGTTCTCATTTTTCATAACCAGGAATATATCCAGAGATGAGACATTTTTTATTTCACTTTTTTCGCAATTGGTGCTGTAGCGTAAATGTTACTTTCTAGATCTGGGACCAGCATGATGAGCTAATGGGCCAAATTTCCTCTGATGCAGTAAAGCACCCTGTCTTATAATACAGGCAGCTATAAAAAAAATTGGTGAGTTTTCCCTCAAGGAGTAAATCATTACAAATCAACTTAAACCTTTGCGGTGGTGTAAATCGAAACAATGTTAGAAGATGGTAAATTTGCCTCATTTCTGTTAAAGGTGAGTCAACTGCAAACCCCTGAGAAGCAGACCTAAATAATAAAAGAAATAATCCTGCAATACAGAACCCTTTGAATAAGCATTTTTCATCATATGTTTGAAATATTCTTCATTTCCTGTTTTATTAACCCTATAAAGCCAAACTTATCATTTTTTAATGCATGAATTCAAAGACCTCTAGCTCATCAAAATGATTAATAGTTTCTTTAAAAACCTGTTAAAAATATTTTAAAAACATATTCTATCAACATGAGGATTGCCATATCACCACAGTCGGCTGAAGTTGTGTTTTGGCCCTTTTCAAAATGTCTGCTCTCATGAAATCATCCACTCACATATTTACAGGAAAATCATTACTTGATTTTCAAGAAGCTGCAGCAAGAATAACATTGAAATAATTACCTTTTAACAAATATAAGTATTTTCTACATGCAATAAATGCATATTTACTAAAAAAATTTAATAAAAAAGAAACATAATTGTACTCAAAACTGCCCAGTGTGTCTAATGTGATATAAGAAATATATCATCAATGAAATGATAAAGAAATATTGTTTTTTGGATTTTGTTTAAAGGGTCAATAAACATCTCAGTAACGAAAATTCGGAATTTTCGGACTATTTTTTGATAGGTTGGGCTTTACAGGGTTAATTTATGTGGTTGTAGATGAATTATTCCTGTTAAATAACTTCTTAAGACGAAACTATGAACACATCTTCCCTATCAATTTCTAAGAGGACATTGTTGGTCCACAAGGGGGCAGTGTTGTAACATGCCTGAGCAGCAGGCTCCAGGGTGGAGGATGAACAGAAGCATGTAATACATAATTTATAAAAATAAAATGTCAGTATTCCACAGATGCCACCTTGCACGTGAAACTGTTTCTGTCTCTTGCAGTAACAGATCCTTTCATGTGCCGCACACACCGCACAGAGGGCTCCAAGACATCCAAAAAAAGCCAGGCCGATCCTCCCGCATTGCAGAATGTCATAAAAGATACCGATGTCAAATGAAAACAAAACAGTCCCTCTGAGCTCTTGAAATTGTTTGAAAAGCAGGATTTTTTTTTTCCTTTTTTTTTTTTTTTTTCTTTGCTGATATGTTGAACTCACGTGCAGCAGCAGCACAGCAGCCAGGAAGGACTGTCCCTGGCAGTAGCCAATCTCCTCGTCGTAAACAGAGTAGGCCTGGAGGAGAAAAGCAGAAAAAAGCACACACGGTGAGAAAATATGTTCCACTGGGGATTCAAAAACACTTCTGTGGGAGAAGAAATGATAGCAAATCATATTAGGCTCCTGCTTGTTGGGCAAATTTTCAATCTTTAATTCTCAGTGTTTTATTTATGGTTTAATTTTTTT